>VZRS01003358.1:46172-227963 GCA_013398055.1 Ifrita kowaldi | reverse complement strand
GGGGGGGGGGGTTTATATTATTACTGGCCACATCTACAGAGTAGACACGACCTGGTTTCTTTAGGCCTCCATCAAAAAAACTCACATGAAAAATATTTGGAATTCCATACCTGTTATACAAAATCAAATGTTTTAAAACAGCTTGAAGGGGATTTTTTGCTGTGTGTCATCATTCTTCAGAGCATGATAGAGCCCAGAACAGTGCTCATAATGCATTTAATAGAAATCTATCAATAATAAATATGGATGGATTATTGAGTTGGTTACAATATAATTCATACTTAGCTTTTTAAACAAACCCTTCATGCAAGTAAATTTGTTTCATTTACATTAAGCGATAGTATAAAGATTTTCATATACCAGCATGGGGACCATATGAACAAACAAAAATAAGGGTTGTACTGGATGCATGTGGCCTACCTCAACTTAAACCAGGCATGTGCTGTGGACTGTGGCAGGAATATTGCACATTTTATTCAAAAGGAAGCCAGAGGATCATGAACTGAACAGCTGCTGAAGAGAAGCTATGGAGAAGAAACATGATTTCAAACGTGACATGTTTCCTGGTTGCAAAATTCTTTTTCAGTAGCCACTTCTTATATGCAAAAGAATAATCAGAAAGACATGAGTACTGAGTAGCACAGTACATGTCAGTGTGGCAGTATCACTCGCTATAAAATGTCTCAAAGCTTGCTGTGGACCTTTGCCAGAGTACACTTTATGCACAAAATATTATGCTCTACATTGGAAGGCCTGGTGCTCAAACTAAATATTAACATTTTCCTTGTTTCCCTTTGGGATAAATAGCTTTCATCTCTTAAACACACCAACTCTTTACACAATTTACATAAATGGGAGAGAGCAGTGTGGATTATAGCCTCTGCAGTAGTTTTGCCATCTGGCTCAGTTCCAGGCAGGCTTAGATATCACTATTCAATGTAATTATGCACTCAGATAAAGTCAATTTTGCTTAGCCTGATGCAAAGTCTGGCAGCAAGAAAGTTAAGAGAATCATTCCACATCACATTGCTACTAATACATCCGTTCTGTGAGACTGAAATGGGATTTAGATGATATACAGGCACTGGCTTGTTCCTCTGGACATGGTTAAATGTCTTTGTGGTGCTGCTGCAAGGAAAAAGCTCACTTACCACAAACAGCCTCAGTGGTATTGTCAGAGACCAAGAACTGCAGTCAGGTGCCGTGACAAGTTGCAGTGTTACATGTTCCCTCTCGCACAACTCAAGCAATGGTACAAACCCCAGGCTTTTGCTAACATTTTAGTAAAAAACTGCCAAGGTACGCAGGTACACAGAGTGTATAGCATGAATTTGTGCTTATATTGGCAGACCTACTTACTCAAATAAGTCATCCTACAGTGTTCCTCTGAAAGCATATAAACAGGAAAGCTGATACCCACCAAATGCTTCAGGCACAGGACACCACAATAAGCTTTATTTCCCATTATCGAACATTGATTCCTTATTAAAACATACTGTTTAGTGATTTAAATAAGATATATTCATTGTCAGAGTCCTAAGCACTCACTGGTCATTATTGAAGAGCCAATCATCTCAGAAAATGTTACCATTTTCTCGATGATAATCCATTGGTTTAGGCATCCAGCTAAATATCAGCAGCCTGTTTCTACAAATGAGGTTTTTTAACTGAAATGGAAATGTAAGTTTCTGAACAAAACAATATTCCCACAGAAAAAAAAGAAAAACATTTATTGCTATTTTTTTCTTTCAAGTAACTAATGATTTGTTGTAATACTTTTTTTTTGTTATAAATAAATTAATTCAAAGGTGGAATAGAACAGGTATTTTAAATTACTAAAAAAGGTCTTTGAAAATGAAGTGGCATCACAAACAAGTATTGTACATATCATAATCTGATACAGTTGAAGTGAATATGATGGCACAAAAATTTTGTTTTCCACTAGTAAAAAAGACCAGAGCAAGAATCAAAATGATGACCTGACTGACCAGAAAGAATTGAAAGAACAAGGATCAAGATGGGACCTACTTTGGTGTGAGCTTCCATTTGCTACTTTAGAGCATATACAGTTTGGGATTTAAACAATGTCAAAAGCATTTCAGCTTTAATTGAGTACCATAACATTGGTATGATTTACTAATCCTGAATGCTGACATTACTTAATGTCCCTTTCTAACTTCAAGTGTTTATTTCAGTTCTTCTTGACTGTAAGTTTTCTTACTTTCTCTATTTTTTTTTCTTTAAATTCAGAGAGGTCAAGTATCTAGAGAAATATCTCTGTGAAAAGGCATCTATATTTCTGGCAAAACACAAAACCAGAAGCAATAAAGCTTTTTCTTTGTTCACAATCTCAACAGCCATCAATCTCTGATTACTATTTAAACATCTCTGTAGGTCTATACTTCTTCTGAACAGCCTCTGCTGAGACCAAACTTTTAGGAGCCTTTATAAATAGTGTAGCTGTGCAATTTTATTTCATTTCCAATAAAAATCCAACCACCTTCAGCTGACTCCCTGGACATACAGCATAGACATCAGTTATAAAAACTATATGCTCCACTACAATGTCTGGAATGGATAGCTGGATGCTGGGAATGAATGGCTAAGTGGGAATAAATTATTTAGTAGCCAGTATACAAAGTCAAATGGCTGTGATTCATTCCTGTCCTGGGAATGTGAAGAATATCTTTGAACAAGAACACATTGGGGCAATAGCAAATGGAAATTATATGTCAAATCTGCATGCTTCTTTCTGGTGGTACTCTTTGTGCCCAGGGACTTTGTCTTTGTTTTAGCATTAAACAAAAAAGATATATTTAGTCTTAAGAATAAGAAACCATAACCCCCCTGTATTACCCAGTGTTGCAGACTAAAGTACTGCACCAAATAGCTAGTAACAGCTAATTCCCCCTAAAACGTTCTAGGTTCCAACAAGACTATATAAATTCCATATAATCCTTTGCTTGGTTTACATAAGTTTTACGTAAGGAAAATATAATTGTTTATAATATGCAAGTCTTTAGGAGCAAGGAAACTGGGAATAGGAAAGTAAACTTTTGTAACGTAGAAACCAAAACAGAATTGGTGAGATCATCCAGGGTGTCAGTAATGCAATAGCAAAGGACACTCAGGAAATGAGCCTTTGGGAAGAATGCACTTGTATTTAAAATTATACATGTGGGTTTTTTCTAATTATACAGACACTTTCCAACTGAAAACACACCTCCTTTGTAATGCTCAGTTTTCAATAGCTGCACATTTAAAATCTCCAAAGTCAAAAGCATCTCTGTTAAAATTAAGTAACCCGCTGGTGTAAGATGATTTGTCCTAGGTCATAGCTGTACTCCTCACTTTGCTTTTTTTTGTTGTTGCCGTTGTTTTGGGGGATTTTTTGTTTGGGTTGGGTTGGGGTTTTTGTTCGTTTTGGGGGGTTTTGTTAGTTGGTTGGTTGGTTGGTTGGTTAGTTGGTTGGATGGTTGGTTGGTTGGTTATGCAATGGTGATTTTTTATTGGTGTTATTAGTGGTTGGGGGGGAGTTCCTTGTTTTGATTTTCTGTGGGTCTGGGATTTTTAATAATCGAACCTACCCTGTGAAATTTGTAGTAACAATTTGAATAAGAATTCTCTACTTGACAGTTTTCCCTTCAATCTTCTTTCCCTTTACCTCATCTCAGTATTTCAGTGAGGCAGCTCAGATTCAGGGTTTCTTCTGCTAAAAGCTGCCTTTGTTGTGCCTCTGTCAGCTACCTTTGCAGCTGTCCTTCCAAGTGCTTGCCACTCGCTCATCTGGTGCTGGAATAAGTCGGTGCAAAGTGGGCCCAGAGCACTTGCATCCAGAAACAACTTTTCAGTAGAATCTAGACAGTAATATAAAGCTATGAGGTGTACAAAAAGAAAATTTGACATTGTTTCTTAAAAGGAATTGTCAGAGGATTTCTGGAAAACTGTTAGCAACCTCTGACATCTCAGATGCAAACTTCATTACAAAAGATGGCATATTCTGAAAATACAAGCCTGTGGGCATTACTTCTGTTCATACCACTGCTGTGCAGCAACTAGGGGGTTGCAAGGTCAAAAATATTACTCAGTATAGTAACACATGAAGAAGAACTATTTTATATCAATTTACTATCATAACAGATTCCAGTGAGACAGGTCTTAAACATGGAAGAAAACTCCAAGGTGCAACTTTCCCTACACAAAAGTATTTTTCAAAACTAAAAAATGAGTCTCTTGTACAATATAGAAGTAGGTCCAGCTCTTAAAAACAAACCCAAATACCAGGCTGGAGTAGTTTAAAATTACAAACAGCTAATCCACAAGCAGCCAAGCTAAAAAGGCTTGCAAAGGTTTGCTGTTGCTCAGGAAAGATTGAGGTATATACCTCTGCTACAAGAAAAGTTGTCATTTTAAAGATGATTTCTGATGTACTAATCCCTTAAAACACCTGACTTTAAAACAGCATGGGAGTCTTTTCAGAGAAGCTGATGTTCCTTAAGTTGATCCCCTGCTATATAGTCTTTAAAGGCCTAGGAATTTCACCTGTTGAGAATTTTATATCATCTGTAGTTTCTAATTCTAAAAGGTTAATTAGAAAATACTAGCACTTAGGTAGCATTTTCCATTCTGATTTTTAATCTTCTACTGGTGTATACATAAAGACAGAAAAAGAGCTTTCTCCTTTGACTTGCTTTGAAGCATGCTAAGAAAAAGGGTGGTTGGGCACTGGGACAGGCTCCCCAGGGCGGTGGTGACAGCACCAGCCTGACTGAGCTCAAGGAGCCTTTGGACAATGCTCCTGGGCATGTAGTGTAATTTTTGTGGCATCCTGAGCAGATCCAGGAGTTGGACTCAATGAGTCTTGTGGGTCTCTTACAACTCAGAATATTCTGTGAAGTGGTCAAGACCATCAAAGTTTCTGCTTCCTGAATTACTTACAGCACTAATTCTCCTTTGAAGCAGGTGTTTTACCCATAATTACTACACTGAATTTTTCAGAAATGGTTCTACGACATTTTGTTTATATGTTCAGTCAACCTAGGTCTGCAAGTAGAATTTGTAATGTCATAAACCTACATGTAGGTACCTGCTCTTAAAACCTATAATTAAAAAACAAAATAGCAATCATTGAAAGATACACCCACAATGAACCCAAAATTTGTAAGGGAAAGCCCTTTTCCTTCTAACTCTTCAGAGCTGCAGCCTTTGAACCACTACTCAGAAGAGCCAAGCTGGCCAACAGGTAGGCAAAGCAGGCACACAGCCAGTGAACGATTTCTAAGGACAGGTTAAATATTGCCCCTTCTTCTCAACCAATCATTACATAGGTGTAGGTGAACATCACCTCTATCCACAATGGACTTATCCTATTCAGCAGTCAAACAAAATTTATAGTACATATTGGCAGAGCTGGATCACTTCACCAGGCCTGATTTCTTAGCACAGAAAAGCATTTAGCTGAAGATATTCACAAAAAGACAGATGGTCTTGCAAACTCTGCCAAGCCAATGGGTCTTACTATTAATAAATCAAGTACAGAAGTGATGAAAATTAATTTACCTACTGATAATTTTATCTCTTTTAAAGGTGAAGTCTCAGCAGCTGCTAATAAATCTACTTATACCAGAGATTTTGTGTTTAATGGGAGGTTCCATACAGTGAAGACAAGTGCTGCTTTTCAAAAACTCCCTATGAAGTAATGAAGGTCCAGTGTGATTCACAAGAACATCAAATTAAATACATGAAGCAGTGGGATTTTTCACGAGTGCCCATACGGCACAATTTCGAAGTGTGGTCTGTATTAGAAGAACTTGCAATGGAGACAGCTGTGCAGAGCAAATAAAGACAAATGGACGTACAAAACTCTTCAGTGTTTATCCTAAGCACAGTCACTACAAGCACAATCCCTTTGACACCCACGGGCAGGTTACCCATGGCAAGGACAGGCTTCAGCTGCTGTGCCTCATGAATTCTGCTGTGCTGATGGCCAGTCATGGCTCTGGCAGCTGCTGGACAGAGGAGGAGAAAACCTGTGCTGGCTGTAGGTAGGGGGATGTCAAGCTCAGTCTTCTTGACTGACCCTTCTCAGCACCACCTTTATGATCTACAGTTGCTAAGGGGTCAATAACAGAGGAACATAATGTGTGGGTGTTGCACAACAATAAGGTGTACGAGCAAGTAGGTTTATAGGAGAAACAGCAAATTCGCAGTTCCCTCAGTGGCTGTAGAAGAAAACTGGAAGATGAAACCTGGCACTTTGAAAATCAGAAGACTGCTAGGCCAAATTTTCTTTGGGTACTTCAGTGTTTTACCACCAGGATTTTTGTCAGACTAGCAGGGCAGCATTTAGTCCATTGTTTTCACTTCTCTTTTCTGCACAAATAATTTTATCCTGTTCTGAATTTTTTTAAATAAGTTTTAAAGTCCAGAAAAAATGTTTATGCACCATAGTATTGACTGAGGATTTGCAAAATTTATGATCTTCCCATATGGAAGAATTATTTTTTAGATTTTGTATTTTGTTATTTTAAGTAAAATAATTTTCTGCTCTAGATGTTGAAACACTGATATTTCCAAGTATTACTTCTACATCTTAAAGTTTTAAAAGGCTATAAATAGGAATAAAGGCTCTGGTAGGTCTGACATCAGCTGAAGAAGAAAAGACAGCTGACTTTCCTTAACAATAGTCACAGCAGATGCAATTTGCAAAAGATGAAAAAATAAGAGTTTCAAAATCTAAGAAGCTAACACCATTAAAGATTTCCAGTTTATATGCTTCCAGAGCTTTTTTATGTATCTCTAAAGAACTGTGTTGAAAACGGGGTTAATGTCTTGCAGCTGAATAGCTCCTGGTTGTGTCATATTAGATATTTGGTTTTTTGTCTATTCCTCATATAAGCTTGTTTAATTCACAGATGTCATAGACTTCGGATGGAAAATGTCAAAGGAAAACATTTATATTTTGGTAATACTGAGGATATAAGTGCACAGTATAGAATATGCTGTTATTCATTTGAGATAGATTTTAGGGGAAAGTCTAAAAAGCTTACTTTCCCTAGGGGGTTTTAAAAGATGTGTGGCTGTGTCACTCAGGGACGAGGTTTAAAGGGGAATATGGTGATGCTGAGTTAATGATTGGACTTGATGATCTCAGAAATCTTTTCCAAATCATTCTATTCTATGATTCAAGAATAGCAGCAGCCAGAATGGAAGTACCACCATCCTTTCTGGCTACGGGCTTCCGATCCTTCCACCTCTCCCTACCTTCTCCATCAAAGCAGTGGGTTAGTTCCCAATGCCACCTTCACCCAACCTCCCTTTTTTCATTCCTCTTTCCCAACAGAGCAAAGCTTAAGATGTCTTAAAGCAGGAAATTAGCAGTGTTGGATCAATCCTTGGACAAAAACTCTCCGAGCGCGACTGTATCATAATGAAGCTTTACCACTAAAATCCCAGAATTATGACAGTAGTATTAATCAATTGTTCTAGTAAATGGAGAGAGAACCTTTAAATAACATTTTCTTCATCACAGCTGAAGAACTGCTGATGGTTGTCAGGACAGATTTATTTCCTTAGATATAGAGTGTGGACTACCTCTCAGTTACCTTATCTGTGTTCTTAAATTACAATTTTCCCATACCAGCAAAATTGCTACAAATTTAAAAAAAAACTTTCTGAACTAAAATATGTTTACCTAATATTCTACCATAACATCCACTCAGCCTAATTAATTCCTTTAGTTCACTTGCATCAAGTCTTATTTGCATTTGTGTTTTGCAGTGTTAAACATTCAGTCAATCCTGCTAATGCAAATGAAATTATGCCAGTAAGGGCTGCCTAATGACCCATATCTCAGTCTTTACACCCACAACACACAGTAGGATGGCCTGGGGAAAATGGCCTTACCACAAAGGCAAGGTCCCCAGCAGAGCTGCTGAGGGCTGTGCAGGATGAACTCTGAATTTAAGAGCACTATTAAAAGCACAGATTAAGAAATTAGCCTTTTACACTTCAAGTTCATTAATGGAGAGAAAGGCATCGTGTCAAGGAAGTAGAGTCATGACACTTTTGTAGAGGGTAATACGAGGACAGCTGATGGACTCATTGAAACAAAACCCGCATCACAAACTTGTTGGTATCCAAAGTGCAGGGGATATTCCTCTGCCTGTTTTAAAAGATTTATCCCCTCTGGACAACACTTATTTTGACCTCTGTCCATGGAAAAAATTGCCAACACTCTGGGAAGAGTTTGAATCTAGAAGGGTTTGAACCAGATGATAGAATAGTTTGTAGTGGTGTCACAGGGTGAAGAATTTAGAGGTTTTGGGGTTGTTAATGTAGTAAATAGATAAAAGCTAAAAATGCCAAGATGGAGGACAGTTATTGTTCTCCAGGGCTTCTTCTCCTTCTTCAATACCTCCATGTCTTGCCGCAGAAGTAATTTAGAGCGATTGGATGAAAAATTCCACAGTTCCTGTCCACACAGGAGCTGGGTTTGTTGGGCATTGGCAGAAAAGTGAAAATATGTTTCGTTTCAAACTTCTGTTGGGTCAATTGCCTTTAAAAGGGCCAAGAATTTGTGATAAGCCTTTTTTTGCGCGCTTCTTTTGAGCTCTCTGCAGGGTGCTGTGTCCAGCACTCTATTTCTCTGATAACGCTAATTAAAACAACTATCTGAAGCAAAGAATTCGAAGACTCCTCTTGTCTTTTCAACTTTCTGGCCAGGACTCTGTAATCCTCCCCTGTCGGGGGAGTCACATATATCACAGTAAAAGTGATACAAACTTGTGAACAATTCTTGCTCTCCAAACTAAGCCCAAGTCATCTTTCATAACAATGTGGTCATTTCCTTCAGCCACAGAGTAGATTTCCATGATCCTTTTTTTCAGTACACCTCTGTGACTTTCTCAAGGACAGTTTCAGAGCCAGCAGGAATGCAGAAGCCCTGTGGTAAGAACTGGTAGTCTTTTGGGTAACATTTATTTGACAGATCCAAGCATCACATTTCTGTTGTTGCAGCAGAACACAAGCATGATGCCAGGGCCTGCTCTTCCACTCGCAGCAAAGATGGTAACTGCAGGAATGATGGTGCTACCATCATGCTGAGGATGCACCTGGAGGAGGGCAAGCTGTGCATTTTCTTCCTCAGATTGATAAAGCTGCACTGCTTCTCCCTCACTGTGCAAGTCAGAGAACATGCTGCAGCTGAGAAAGAAATAGCAATTCTACCTTCTACTGTCAATCTATCCTTGCTCAACACTAACATAAAAATAACTGCACAGTGAAGGCTGATCCATGATGAATCACAGAATCACAGAATATTTAGAGTTGAAAGGGATCTCTGGAGATCATCTCGTCCAAATCACTGCCAAGGCAGGGTCACTCAGAGCAGGTGACACAGGAACCTGTCGAGCTGAGTTTTGAATTTCTCAAGAGGGGGAGACTCCACAACCTCTCTGGGCAGCCTGCTCCAGTGTTCTGCCACCCTCACCATAAAGAAGTTCTTCCTCAAGATGAGGTGGAACTTCCTCTGTTTTAGTTAATGGCAATTGTTCCTGGTCCTGTCACTGGGCACCACTGAAAAGTCTGGTGCTGTCCTCTTGGCACCCACCTCTGAGATATTTATATGCATTGATGAGATGCCCTATCAGTCTTCTCTTCTCTAGCCTAAACAGGCCCAGCTCTCTCAGTCTCTCCTCGTAAGAGAGATGCTCCAGACCCCTCATCATCTTTGTTGGACACTCTCCAGAAGCTCCATTTCTCTCTTGTACTGAGGAGCCCAGAACTGGACACAGCACCAGGGCCCAGTAGATGGAGAGGATCAGCTCCCTTGACCTGCTGGCCACACTCTTCCCGACACACCCCAGGATCCCACTGGGCCTCCTGGCCACAAGGACACACTGCTGGCTCATTGTCACCTTGTGATCCACCAGGACTCCCAGGTCCTTCTCTGCAGAGCTGCAGGGGCAGCCCCAGCCTGTGCTGGTACTTGGGGTTATTCCTCCCCGGGGCAGGACCCTGCACTTGCCCTTGCTGAACCTCACTGGGGTTCTCTCTGTCCACCTCTCCAGCCTATCACGGTCCAGCCAGAAGGCAGCAGAGCCTTCAGGCGTCTCAGCCACCTCACCAGTTTCAAACCATCAGTATGAAATCAACCTTGGCTAAAAAAGAAAAATCTGGAGAAATCTGAGAAACCTGTATGTGCATATGTGGACACAAATAATATTGTAAATGTAAATATCTTGCCAGTAAAAGATGGTCAAATGATAAATTGATTCCAGTTAGCACTTGCAAAAGGTTAGATATCCATGTGATTAAATCATGTTTAACTAAATATAAAATTCATTTTAGCCTAATTCTCCAATTGAAAACAGATCATCACAAAGAAAAATGCATACTCATCAGTATATCTGAAAAATAGGTATGCAAATTTAAGATTTGATGCTCATAGCTGGATAAAAACAAATATTACTGCAGACATACCTTTCAATCATATTGGTTTTCCAAGCACAGCCCAGAGTAACCACTAATGGGTAATCTAACCACAGTGCTTGGAGTCGGCAATTTAATACACCCTTACTCATCCTGCTGAGACAGATGACTAAAGAATGTGTTTGTGAGCAGTGAAGGCTCAAGAAATGCCAGACCTCTGAACCAAATATCTCAGAGTCTGGTAGCAAAGCAACAGCAGCCAAACATCCACAGTCACGGAGATTAGAGCTATAATGCCCTATTCACTCATTCCAGCTAATTCTCCTGAAAACTCAATATCCTTGCCAGCACCTTGCACCATTACCTCTCTCTACTTTTATTGTTCAGGTTTTTTCTTCACCTTTGAGGTCAGAAGCACACTAAGGAGTAATGACTTGGAACAGTGAAAACTATTTGTACTTTATCTGTAGAGAACTATCCGCTTTCCCTTATAATCACAATCTCAGTTTATCAGAAAAATTGTAAGGAAATGACAGGTGATTGACTCAGAACATTTTCATTTTCAGAAATGATTGCTATTGTTTATATTTCTGAGCTGAATAAGAAAAAAAATCAAAGTACTTTTGAATGACCTTGACTTGTTCTGTGCTGATGCTTTCTGACCTTTAAACTAGTCATTTGAAAAAAAGATAAGGTGTATCTGCTCCGGTCACTTCTTTCTGTAAGTTGTTGAGATCTGTGGTTTACATATTTAATTTTATTTTCACTTATAAATAATTTAACCTACATATAAATTATAGGAAAAAGAAGGTGGTAAGTTATGTCAGCTAAAATATACCTTCAAAATGAAGGAGCCTCGTGACCTAAAATACCTAACAAATTTGTTATTCATACAATGCAGATACATTAAAACTATAGAAAACTACACTGAATGTAGAGTCTGTTAAGACAGGTATCACAATATTAAGAATTCCCTGGTGGGAAATTTCTAGGTTTGATCTGAACCAGTCTTCATAAGAACAAAATGCAATTCTCAGACAAAACAAAGGACACAATTCTAAGCCTAATTTTGCATTTCAAAAGAGTCTTCTGTAAAGTCAACATAACACTTGAAGTGCTTAATGAATGCAGATGCTTCATTTCTGAGAGAAAGGTAGAATTGGTACCCGGGGGTACAATGAAGAAACACCACTCCATAAATTGAAATATAGGCTCAATTAGCCCACAAACGAATGGCTGAATACATGTTACTCATTGCTTCTGAAATATGTTAAATTTCACATTAACAACCAAAAATATTCATCTCTAACAAGAATTGCTGGTTACCTCTCTCCAAAAGCAATGATACAAAAGAATGATAGCTGGTGTTCTCTAGGGGTCTTTTTTGTGGAAGAGGAGTCAAGTTTTGTTGCACCCAAATACTTTAGGCATGACATGAGTTTCAGATGTGTCAGTAGTCAGTGTGGAAGAAGAACCAATCTTTGCAACAGACAATTTTTCTGACTGTATTTGGAAGCAAAAGCGGGGACAGGGAGAGTGAATGACTATTCCTAGATATAGGAACAGAGACAGTTTCAGCCCTAAAAGAGAAATTGCCTTTTAGAAGTAAGGAAGTGAACAGGAATACTAACTCTAAGCAGTATTTTTCTGTCTCTGTGTACCCAGCACAGTGGCCTCCCAACTACCTCGTGGTGACAGCAAAACTGTGCATGGTGATAGTAAAGCAGGAAAAGTCCTGTTCAGTCTGTATTTTTGGACAAGCACTGCCTCCCAGATGTGGTTTCAGCACCAGAGGAAGCTCCTGCACTGATCACACACCACCCATCCAAAAGCCAAAGTCACCCTTGTTCACTTCTGAGCCAGCTGCTCTGGGAGCTCTCCCTGGCACCAAAGCCATCAGTCCTCACTGCTCCACGCACAGCAACACAGCACCTGGAAGAAGGCAAGTCAGTCTGTGATATCAACTATCTCAGCAGGAGCAGGAAAACCTCCATGGCTTGGGAGCGTTCCTTAAACCATGCTAATCCACAGAGGAAAATTTAGAAGGGATGTTAAAAGCACAGGGACAACAAACCCACAGCTGAGGTCTGTCCCACCCCACCTCTTCCTGCTCCCTCCCTTGTACCAGCAGCACTGTAGGAGCAAAGCCATTTGCAAAAAAATCCCAAATCACAGAACAATAAAGTGAGCTTTCAGCTGAACCAGGGTGATAATATGGAGGCACAGATAGTATGACAGGATCAGCCTAACACATTTTCCCTGCTTTCCAGCTTTACAACCTGTTTCCTAGACAACTGCATTGTCGCCTTCACACTTGCTACCTCCATGCACAGCCCCCTATTCAACATAAAGAAGCCAAAGTATTTGTAAGGAGGTGTACCATCTGCAGTGCTAGTTTCTGTAACATCTAGATTTAGTTTGGCAGTCTCACACCTACCCATTCCTTGCCAGCTGCAAACCTAAGTAGGTTTGACAAAATACAACCAGAACTCAGCAGCACAAATGAACACGGGGGAAAACAGAGGACTCACCACTGGCCTGTACAACTCTTGTTCCTAATATTCCTCCTATATCATGTTGTGTCATCAAATAAACCAGATAATAGAAAAGCATTCGATCTCTGTAATTACTTTTTATATACCTTTGACTCATAGAACATTGTTTTTAAAATTGAGACAATTTGAGAGAGAGAAATGTATATATGTGTCTCCATATATGATTCAACCAATTAAATGCTTCTTGCTCTGGCTCTAGGGAGCTTAACAACAATTTCTTCAGCTTTAACCTTCAAGGCGTTATTTGGTATGAGAAGGCATTGTAAGAAAATAAAATTTTATCCAGGCAAAAGCATTACAGATTGAAGAAGTAACCATGAATGAAAGTTACCACACATCATAAGAGGCAGTGAGAGTAATTTCTATTTTAGAAAAAACTGAGGAGAAATCGCACTTGCGCATATTTTGTGGCTTCCCTGGAAAGTTTTGGTGCTAAATCCTGAGTCCTGCTGACATAAACTGGTCTGTCACAAAGACAAATGTTCATCATTCAGCTTCCATACTTCAAAAAAACACAAGGTTTTACTCAGTGAGTTTTAAGTAGTTTAGGAAATGAACCCAGACACAGATCATAGAGTTTGGATGACTACGTAAAATTCACCACAACCATGCTCTCTGGAAAAACAGGACTCAAATACAATTTGCTATAGCTAAAATTCTTTTTTTTTTCTGCCTTTACCCAGACACAACTTAAAATTTTCTGCTTTCCCCTATCCCACATTACCTAGAGCAACAGGACATGTATTAATTTTTATCTCCATTTTAATATCCTCTTTCTCACTTCAGAAACCCTACCCTACAGATAGAATACAGAACTGCATCATAACTTCTTTTGCCTGTATTTATCTTTTACTATTTTATCAGCCCAGCTCAATTTTTACTCAATGTGAACATAAAGTTCAACAACAACAAAGCTGATTCTGGTTCCTTCAGACCTTGTATTGCCTTTTGAAATTTAGTGATCCCTGAAATCCTTTAGTCAAAATGAGGCTATTTTAAATCAGCATCATCAGCAGCAACTGAATTTATCTCAGAACACGATACAAACTATGCAGTCATTAACGCCATTCCCTAGACGCTGCAGATGATGAATAGGACTTTCCTGAGGTTTGATGACCAAGAATATGACCAAGACCCAATTCATTAAGGCTCTATGCCTCCTGTTCTTACCTGCATAACATAAGAACATTCAGAACAAAGCAAAGGCACAGGAAATGGTTTAGAAACTTGCAGAACTACCTCCGGCAAATAAATGCAGTACTATAAAAATAGGAGTGTTCATAATAGGTAATTGAGGAACAGCTATGAACCTCCCACTCAACATATGCACAGACACTGTAATTATTGTAAAAAAGCTGCAAGTGGTAGGAAGACCGAAGTGTTTACAAAATTTTTTAAAGGATTGACCCTTGAGAAGAATTATCCCATAAACAGGTGCTAGTTCACCACAAGAGCTGAACTTCCAAATCTCCAGAAACTGTCTTGTTCATCCTTTTTTAAGAATTATATTAATATACTGGCCCAAATAAATGACTGATGGCAAATTCCACCATCTCACGTGCAATTTTCCATTGATACCTATTTTTTTTGCTTTTAGAAAGGACATTTTATTTATGTCTTGACTTAGTTCATAAGCACATTTAAACTCCAGCATTCCCAACAAAACACCGCATCATCTTTGTAACTTCATGAATACTTTGAATTAAGCTTTTTCAGCATTATACAGTCTTCTGTAACACTATCTTATTGTCACTAAAAGCCTGTAAAAAAACCTTCCTGTTACTACACATGAAAATCAGCTTTTGTTCACTGAAGAAGATTTAAACCCTTTTTGAAACCCTTGAAACTCTTCATGCCATTAGACCTGCCATCAGCATACAGATTACTTTTCTCATTTTTACAGTAAAATGCCTTGCAAAGAAGAGGATTCAAAGCAAAGGAAACAGAAGAGAAAAAGAAAATAATGTGAAGCAGCCAAAGTATAGTAAAGTTGCTGCAGAAATCTCTCTATGCTAACAGGAATTGGGGGGGTTTTTTATGCCTTATGTTTGGCTCAGCAATCAAATACATTTCATCAGTGTGAGGTGAATGCCTTAAGGTTTGCACAGGTTTCAGGGGTGCTGACCCCAGGAAGTCCCAGTTTCTGCATGAAAGAAGCTTAGGCCAACTCAAAACACATTTGCGCTAATGAAGAGAAACTATCACCTTTGCAACTGATTTGCTTGAATTATTTCGCACTGTCCCTTTCTGGGGACCTAAAATGACTAATTCTGATGTAAGCACATGTACTCTAGGGGCATTGATACTTCACAAGGCTCACCTCACTCTTTGTGCCTGTAATAAGAATTTAGCAGCTTCACAGGTAATTGCATACGTGGAAACTATCCACACGTTTCAAAAGGCTGGCCAGATACATCATAGCCAAAAATCGAGTAAACTAAGACGAATCTTGTTTTAATACTGTTAAGCTTATGATGGAAAAAAATACTATGCAAAGTAAAACTCTTTTCTGACATGCCATGTACTGGTTCTAAATCTGTACAAATAAACACACGTTGTCCCAGGATTCTGAGTCATGAGTCTCTGAAAATGAAAAACAACTCACTCTCCCTTGCAACAACCTTCTCTTCTCCCCAGTTGTCATAAACTCCTGAGTGCATGGGGTGGCAGGGGAACAAAAAGCATGACATCTTGGTCTAAAGTGCTTTGCCTAATAAACACCATCTCTCTGATTTGTGACAGCTGTAGACTTAACAGGCATCCAGCCTTCGTCTGGGGTTTATCAACAAGGCTGCACAGAACAGATTCTCCCTGAACAGTGCAGACACTCCTGAACGTCCATTGTGTTCTGTAGGATGCTACCTTCTATTTTCAGTTTATTGTTTTTAAGCACGTCTTTCAAAAACACATGAAGGTGGTGGAAAGCTTAGTTCACATTGCCTAATGTTTTTTATGACACAAATATTTTCCCCAGAGAAATATGTCTCCTACTTCCACCCAACACAGCCCCTTATATTTACCTCAAATATATCACCAGAATTACCAGAAGCTCTGTTCTCAACCTAGTTATTGCCTCATTAAAGCTCAGAGGACTGACATTTGCAAGGAGCCTAAGCAAAGTGCTGAAATCTTCTTTTGAAAAACTCAGAGACATATTGTCATTGTGTGTAGAAACATCTTACATCATTACAGCAGACAGTTCAATACCTCTTAACGCCGTCTTCATAGTTTGTTTTCACACTGTGCAAACAGGCCATGCAACTCAATGAGACGGAAAATCCTTGATGACAGGAATTAAGGATTAAAAATGAGATTTGTAAATACACTGAGGATTTAAAAAGTTACTGTCAAGAACAACTGTATATTCTTTGTATGTTCTGTCCAAAGTTGTGGGATAAGCAATGACCCTGCAGTTAACTCAGACACTGGAGGAGACCTGGAGCAAGGAGAGTGATAAACTTAGAAATTTAAGTTGCATTTCATAGAACATAGAATGGAAGAGGCTTTAAAGATCATGTATTTCCAACCCCCCTTCCATGGGCAGGGACATCTTCCACTAGACCATCCAGCTCATAGTCCCATCCAGCCTGGCTTTGAACATTTCCAGGGATGGGGCACCCACAGTTTCTCTGGGCCACCTGTTCCTGTGCTTCACCACGCCTCCAGTAAAGAATTTCTTCATAATATCCAATCTAAGCCTGTTCTCTTTTAGTTGAAAGGACGCCTAGTCCTGTCACTGCCTGCCCCGATTAAAAGTCTCTTTGCAGCTTTTATTGTAGGCCGTTTCAGGTACAGAAAGGCTGCCAGAAGGTCTCCCCAGAGCCTTTGTGATTACATGACTCATCCTACCTCAGATAATACAATGGTGTTGCAAACATATGTATGCTACAGCATATATGTATAGCCATATCTCTGCAATCCTCCTCTCATTGCTCACAGCAGATGTTTGTATATGTATTTGTTATATATTTACATGTAACTCCAGTCCAAGGATATATGTGGAACTCACACAATTCAGTCTTGAAAGAGAAACAAATTTAAAATTGAGTGTCGTGCCATTTGTTTGAAATTAAAAACCCAAACTATGATACTTCGTGTGAAACACAGAGCTTTCTTTTTGTCCCAAAATATAAATTACTATGGTCATTAAATCACTACAGAAAGAAAAGAAACAACAAAAACCAAGTTGAACTGGTTGAACAGCTGAAGTTGTATCAGCTAATACATCTGACCTTCTAAATAAAATTAAAAAAACCCAAAACCAAAACTAAACCAAGTACATATATTCTGCAATATAATTTTCATAATACTTGCCTTTTTCAAATATTAATTCCAGAAAAAGCAGTTGTTTTGATACTTACAGAGCCAAACCAAACCCCTACCCATGAAATCTTCATGAGACAATTTTTCATTATGTACTTTTCCCCTATATGAAAAAATTACTAATTCATGACACAAACTACTAGATGGAGGAAAGTATGTGTAGGCTTCTAATATTGATGCTTCTCAGGGACTGGTGGTGTGTTTGTTTAATTAGCAGAACTTCAGCTCTGCCAACAGCCTCTATATTACTGCAGAAGCACCACAGCAGTAGTGCAGTGGAACACACGATATGATGGATTGGTAATATTTGAGGTTAATGGAATTGACCATATTCAGCTGTAGAGTTGAATAACGAGGCCTGGTAAAGCCTGCTAAGGTAAGCAAATCCGTAAGATTTATCCCCTTTCCTCCTTCCTGAACACCAAAGCAATAACCTCTCAGGTAAAATTTTTATTTTGTATTTGGAAAGATTCCACCTGAAAAAAGAGCATTTATCAGGACAGAAAACCATATTATGCTGTTAGGGTGTGCATTCATCTGTTATGACAATTATACTTAATACAGGATTATACCTTCTCCTCCTGTGTACTACCATTAAAAACTACCATTATCCCTTTTATACTGCTTTTGTTCTTTTTTTCTTCAGGTCCCTCAGAAGAAAGCTTTGCTCAAATGAAGCTCTCCTGCCACAAGAGAGGTTGTTCTCTGCTTATGCACAGTATCACTAGGCAAACATATGCTTTCAGCAAATTGTACAGCATCTGGTTAAATCCAGGAAAAATGCATATGTCACCCCGTAAATCAGACACTCTCTCTGTAATATACAGTCTGGTCAAAATTATAGCAATTTAACCAAAAGAGGAATTTGCCTTAGTACTTCTAGCTTTTTCAGTAGACATCATTAGTGCCACATCATTTAATAGCTCTTGAGTTAACGCAATCCAGTTCATTTTTGCTTGTCAGTTTAATGTGATAAAAAGCAAAAATCTGATGAGAAGCAACTGAGTAAGCTGGGGTTGCTTATCCTGTAGAAGAGAAGGCTCAGGAAGGACCTTATTGCCCTCTACAACTGCCTGAAAGGTGTGAGTAGCCAGGTGGGGCTCTTCTCTCAGGTAGCAAGTGGCAGGACAAAAGGAAATAGCCTCAAGTTGCACCAGGGGAGGCTTAGATTGGATATTTGGAAAAACTTCTTCACTGAAAGGGTTGTCAAGCATTGCCTAGAGAAGTGGTAGTGTCACTGTCCCTAGAAGTGTTCAAAAAACGTGTGGATGTGGCACATGGGGACATGACTTGGTGGTGACACAATGGTGATCTGGTTGGACTTGATGAGCTTAGAGGCATTTTCCAACCTAAAGGATTCTATGATTCTATGAAAGCATCATCAAATAAGAGTCTCATAGTTTTCGTTAGGCTGTTTTTCTTGAACAGTAACAACCCTTACTATGAAGTGTGACACACAGAAGACCACAACATACTATTCCCAGGAACAGTTACGAGGTCCAAGAAGAATCTGAAGCCAAAGAAAAAGATGAGAGCAGCATTTCTGTCTGCTGTGCCTTAACCACCACCTCCACAGTGAGGGTGAACCACGTGGTGCACTACACCAGCAAGCCCCTGCTGCTGCCTAGCCTGAGGCAGCAGTGCCCAACATATGCCTTTCCTGAGAGCAGCAGCAATGAGTAAAATACTCGGAAAAAAAAAAAAAAGCTCCACGCAACACCGGTCTGAGTGAGCACAAAGCAGTGTTCTAATTCTCTGTCCATCCAATCCATACTGCTTGTGTTTCTCCAGGAAGATTGTCCCACCTTAGGAGCTGAGTCATGACTGCTCTTCACAAACCTCCCACTCATCTCAACACCTTCAAGCAGCCACTGTCCAGAACTGGTCTTCTAAATTTCAGTGTGCTTTCTGGGGAAAAGAAATAGATCCCAGACAGAATTGAGCAGATGAAAGGACTACACTACATGTAATCTGGACCCTTATGCCCTACAAGTGCAGGTCAATTGTGGACAAGTTAGACCCCTCAAGGTGCTTTTAACTGGGCTTTAGTGCTGTTGAGACACCACTGAGACATTCAGGTTGCAGGTTAAGAAGACAGCAGGAATAGAAACACCCTAATTGCCATGTTGTTGACTGAACTTGGTTTGACAAAGTCTTACTAGCTCAAATATGGACTAATTTGAGCATAATTTATAAATTACAGGCTAATTTAGATAAGTATGGCTGCTGCATCAGTGCTGTGAGGAGCCAGAACTAACAGCCCCTGTCTGAACCTGTGCTAGCAGACCCAAACATGGTGTTTCTGGTCACCTTTCTTCACTTGGGAATGCTGCATGCAACAGCACAAGGGTATTTGTAGCAAAACCAGCTCTGGTACAACAAAGATCATCAGTTTTGGCTCAAGCTAGAGCTGAGTTAATTCTTGCAGAATCTGTTCATATGAACCAGGTTCTGGGAAAGCACAAAGCAGTGGAGGCTGTGTCCAACACGGACACAGAGATAGCAGAACTCCAGAAATCAAGCCCTAGAAGGACAGCACACAGAACAGGTCTGCAGAAAAAAGAACAGCCAGCTTTGGGTTGGAGCCTTAACATCCTGCTAAAGCTCCACGTGATATAACCAACGTTTCTGCACCATTTCTCACTGTGTTCTCCAACAGTAACATTATCCATGCAGTAAACTACAATTCTTCTGCTGTATGGGGCCCCTAAACAAGGCAATGGGGAAAAAATGAAATCCTCCCATCTCTTACCCCAAGAACACACAATTTGCCTATTCCTGACCTACGCTTCATAATTTCACATCATAAAGGACGGGAGAGGAAAGGATGCCCTGGGTTAGGTATCATTTGCCTCTACTAGAGTATTTAAAAATTTCTTGTAGTAAGAGTGTATGTTAGCTTATTAATGTCACAGCCTTTTCACTTTAAATTGTGTCTCTAGAGCCTAAACTAAAATGTATCCTATTTATCGGCACTACTACTTATATTAGTTACTTTATCCAAATTTACTGCAAAACAAAGTTGAGTTAGAACTTCAATTTAACCTGAAGCTGCACACGAAGTCTCTTGTACTTGCCTGAACTTAAGATTGCTTAGGATTTTATTGCTGTAAGATTTTATTGACTTTGAAGTGCAAACAAAACTGTGGGCAAAGGGAAATAATATAGATTTTAATATAATTTCTACTGAAAGAAGTGTTAAAGTAATAACTTTGAGCAAATTTAGTATTCGGTAGACTGACAACTCCAAAGATAAGATTACACAAAAAACCCTACTCTCTGAAGGGGAGGCAAATGTACTTCTGGGGTTCATTTGTTTGTCTTTTCTTAATCATAACTTCAAAATCACATTTTTCATTGGTGATGCCTACAGCAAGGCTTTACATCTGTATTTGGGATGTGGAAAAATGATCAAGAACATTGGTGACTTACCACTGATTTTCTGCTGTAAAGCTCTGAAGCTTCAGTCCTATGCATCTTTAGTATGCGTTCATGGTGTTTTAAACAAATGCATTGTGTTTCTTATTTAAAACAGGAGGACATCGTACACCAATAGCATACCAGCTCTGCCATGATTTCTAATGCTACTCTAAAATATGGCTGCAAGCAAGAAATAGCTTCTTTCTCCAAAGCAGAAGTTCTGCCAAACTTCAATGCCCCAGATGCAAGCTTCAGGGGCCTATTTCACCGGGCAAGCTCTGAGAAATATAATAATCCTGGTAACAGTGATAGAAACACAGGTCAGTGCATGCACACTGAACAGAACATTATTACCCCGACACTGTTACCTGCGTTTTTCCTGTTTTCCGTACTTTTGTGTTTATCACTTTCATAATTTAGTATCATTCACTTCTTATCTCTCATGTCAACATCTCTCATGTCAACTCTCATCACCTTTCTCTCTCCTTTTCTTTTCCACTACATTTTTTCTCCTAAACACAGTTTTTCTATCCTTTTCCTCCCTAAGATTGTCTGTTTCTCTTTGGCTCCTACTGAAGGAATCTTGCACTCACCCATTTTCTGTAAGCAGGCAGTTGAAATTGTTCTACCCCAAAGCTATGCAGAGAAATCACACAGCAGACAATATAAACTGGTTGTGGTCAAACTCTGCTGAGTCACTCGCACTACTGTGCAATTCAGACAAAATTAATCTGCATGAGTGACACTGTGAGGTCCATGCTATCATCCCAATCTCCAGGCCAGGGAGAATTAGTTTAAAAATACAGTAAATACAAAGGTGCACCTGAAGTCTTAGAACCACAGAATTATAGAATGGCTTGGGTTGGAAGGGACATTAAAAATCATCTTGTTCCAACCCCCTCCATGGGCAGTGACACCTTCCACTAGACCTGGTCACTCAAAGTTCCATCCAACCTGGCCTTGAACACTTCCAGGGATGGGGTATCCACAGCTCCTCTGAGCAACCTGGCTCATCACCTTCACGGCAAAGAATTTCTTCCTAATATCTAATCTGAACCTACCCTGTTTTGGTTTAAACATATTTTCCCTTGTCCTTTGACTACATGCCCATGTGTCTTGGGGTGACTTTATGATGTGTATCCCCTATCGCCGCTCTATGCCCAGACATGAATCCTGTGACTTTCTGTGTCTTTAAAACTGGGTGTGAGAGAAAGAAAAAAAAAAGCCAGATGAACTTTTCAAAGCAGTTTGTGCTCCAAGGACACAGAGATACCTGCTGCTGCTGCTGCTGTCAGAGAGGAAAAAGCACCTTCCAGTTTTTCTCAGCTCTTGGCTCCTTTTCTCAGGAGAGAGACGGAGAGTTAAACTCCTTTGCTTTTCAGCTAGTCTGCGAGCTGAGGCAAGAAAGTTTTTTTCCCTCTGACTTTGGCTTCTTCCTCTTCTCTTCTGGACTGTTCAACAATACCAGAACACATCGGGAGACCCTACACCGTTGGCCCGGAGGGGGGCCTATGCTGACCCAGCTCTGAAGAGGAGGAGAGAGACCATGCCCAAAGAAAGGGCTCTAAAATCTTATGTTTTCTCTCCACAGGTTTCTCTCCACAGCAAAAGGTTTTATTATTTAGCATTATTGTTCTTTTCCCGTGTGTCTGTTAAATAAATAGGCTTTTTCCATCATTTTCCTCCAAGGAAATTTTTTTTTCCCTGAACCTGGTGGGGGAGGGGTGGCTGTAACCTGCCTTCTATCAGAGGACATTCAAATTTGGACATTCCTCCAAACTTGTCTTAAACTGGGACACCATGTAAAATGTCTCTTTCCATCTCTCCTGTAGGCTTCCTTCAGGTACTGGAAATCTCCAGTTAGGTCATCCTGAAGACTTCTCTTCTCCTGGCTGAAAAATCCCAATTCTTTCCTCATAGGAGATATGCTCCATCCCTCTAATAAACTTGGTGGTCTCCTCTGGACTTGCTCCAGCAGTTCCATTTCCTTCCTGTGCTGGGACCCCAGAGCTGGATGCAGCACTGCAGGTGGGGTCTCAGCAGAGCAGAGCAGAGGGGCAGAATCCCCTTCCTGGCCCTGCTGCCCACGCTGCTTTGGATGCAGCCCAGGACACGTTTGGCTCTCTGGGCTGTGAGTGCCCATGGCTGGGTCATGTCCAGCCTCTCACCCACCAGCACCCCCAAATCATTCTGGGCAGGGTTGCTCTCGATCTATTCATCCCCAGCCTGGATTGATACTGGGGTTTGCTCTGACCCAGGCACAGCACCAGCACGTGGTCTTGTTAAATCTCATGAGGTTCCCATGGGCCACTTCTCCAGCTTGTCCAGGTCCCTCTGGATGGCATCCCATCCTTCAGGAATGTCAACTGCACCACTCAGCCTGGGGCCACCTGCAAATCTGCTGAGGGTGCACTTTACCCCTCTATGCCATTAATGGAAGTACTAAATAACATTGGCCCCAATACGAACCTCTGACTGTCACCACTTGTCCCTGATGTCCACTGGGACTCTGAGCAGTTGACCACTACCCACTGGCCATGACCATCCAATGAATTCCTTATCCACCAAACAGTCCACCTATTGAATTCATCTCTCTCCAACTTAGAAGGATGTTGTGGGAGACTGTGTCAAAGGCTTTACAAAAGTCCAGATAAATGACATCCATAGCCTTCCCCTTTTCCACTGATGTGGAGAAGTCACTCCATCATAGAAGGGCATTGGGTTGGTCAGGGAGGACTTGCCTTTGGTGAAGCTAAGCTGGATGTCCCGAATCACCTCTCAGTTTAAGGCACCTTTCCATGTGCCTTAGCACAGCTTCCCGGAAAGATCTGTTCCATGATCTTCCCAGGCACAGAGGTAAGGCTGACAGGTTGGCAGGTTCCAGGGACTTCCTTTCTACCCTTTTCTAAGACTGGTACCATGTTTTCCTTTTTCCAGTCACCTGGGACTTCACCTGACTGCCATCACTATCTTCAAGTGCCAGCTGGAGCAAACACAAAACACTTCTGAAAGCCTGAGAAAATCTTCTCAATTTCTACCTACCAGTTCAAAGTCTCCCAAGATTTAGGGCCAGCAGAATTCTCGAATGCCACTGGGTTTTATTTAGTTGCAGCTTGTGACTCAGTTGCTTATTCTGTATGTCTGTAAAGGTAATGCAACATACTAACAATGGCCTAAGAAATACACATTGGAGGTAACTCTGTTTTAGAAAAAAAAGGCTTTTGAATATGATAAATAGACTAGGAAAATGCTTAACACACCGGTCAGTTAGGAGCAGTGTCTTGGAATTTTTCACAATAGTAAAAGAGGTTAAAAATAAAATATAAAAGTAGAACAGCCTCTGAAATGGTCTGCTAGGTCTAAGTGTTCTGTACCACTCTTACGTTATTTTGAAACAGTGAAGAAGTGACTCAACACAGTAAAACTGGTAAGTTTCTAAAGCCAGTTTCTGTCATCATTTTTCTATGTACACACTGATTTTACGTAAAGTGTAAATTAAGATAATTCCATTCAATGCTTGTGGGCAATAAGACATTAAAGACTTCATTATGTCTTTGGTGCTTAACTCAGACTTACATGCTTATATAATAAAACAAGAGCCTTGAACTCCAGATGTCATGCTATCATGAAAAACAGTCCATATCACCATCTCGAATTAAGGTAAATGTCTTCCTTGCTGCTTTACAAATGGTTCAAGCCAACATTGCTGGTTTTTGTTGTAATGCAATATGCGAATGGCTGGGCATTTGCGGTGCCTCCGAACTAATTCAGGATTCATCTGTCTCCAGTTCTGCAAGTTTACCTAAAAAAATGGGACAAAATGATTCTGTCCTTCATTCTTCAATCTCAGGGCAGATTTTGTGAGCAAATTCAACCTTAATCATTGCACAACTAATTTGCCAGCTGTAGGTGTCAAGGTAGAAAGTCTCTTCAAATTCCCCAAATTAGTCCTCCCTTTACAGGAAATCAAAATAAAACATAATCTCATCTTTCCCGAAGAGGTCCTCACCTCCTTCCGGTCTTGCTCCTGACATACCCTCTTTGTGAAGGTTCAGATATTTCTGCTTCCTCATGACAGAGTCCCTGTAAGACCCCTCCAGTCTGTGGAAATCCATATCCTCTTCTTATTATGGGTCCATCCAGTCTCCAACCCAAACACTGACCAGTTCTCTGTTCTAGCCCATGAACAATTCTGTTTCGTTTCCACACCAAGTAACATTAGGATCCACTGAGTTTCACCATTTTGCCTTCCTTGAGAGAATTTTTCCCCCAAACTGACTCCACAGAAAGAGATTGTCAAATCCTGAGGGATCTTAGCAGTAAGTATAAATACCCAACAAGAGACATGAAGAAAAGGGAGCTGAATTTCTCTGAGGAATGCTCACTGACAGCACAAGAGGCAGTAGACAAAAACTGAAATGTGAAATTTCATTTGAACACAAGATATAAGGGTGGTCAAAGAGGCTGCCCAGCAGGCTGTGGAGACCTCATTTGTGGACATACTCAAGAGGCAACTGGACATGACTCTGGGCAATCTGCTGCAGCTGACCCTCTTGAGCAGGAGGGTAAACTAGATGACCTCAAAAGAATGTTCCAACCTGGATGATTCTGTGAAATCGCATTTCCAGCTGTGTGTGCTTGTTAGAATGCTCTCCCTAAACAACAGGACTCTCTAGATTTACATTTCACCAGCCCCAAGCAAAACATGACACACAAGGGCTGACTCTGAACCATCTGTCATGAGGCAGATCAGCACTTGCCAGAACTACAGCTTCATCCACCTTTGTGTTGCTACTTCTGTTGGTTTTGCATGGCCTGTTTTTCAGTAGCAGGGGAGCCACAGAGGTGGCTTCTATGAGAAGCTGCTGGAAGCTTCCACCATGTCCAGCAGAGCCAATCCCTGATGGTTCTGAAGATGGACACGCTGCTGGCCAAACCTGGGCCTGTGAGAGAGGTTGGTAATGCCTCTGTGATAACATATTTAAGGAGAAATTAAAACAAAAGTAGTTTTTGAGCAATTTTAATTCCAGCCAGAGAAGAGGAGGAGGTGAGAACACGTGAGAGAAAACAACATGGCAACACACAGGTCAGTGGAGAAGGAGGGGGAGGAGCTGCTCCAGGCACCAGAGCTGAGGTTCCTCTGCAGGCCATGGTGCAGACCATGGTGAAGCAGCTGTGCCCCTGCAGCCCATGGGGATCCACGGGGGATGCAGAGATCCACCCACAGCCCCTGGGGGAGGTGCCCATGCCGGAGCAGGTGGATGCCTGGAGGAGGCTGTGATCCAGTGGGAGAACCAGTGGAGGGAGGGCCCTACTTGCAGGCTGGAGCAGCCTGTCCTTGGAGGACTGCACCCTGTGGAAAGAGAGACCCATGGCACAGCAGTTTTGGGAGGACTGCTGCTTGTGAGATTGGGGCCACATTGGAGAAGTTCGTGGAGAACTGTCTCCCATGGGAGAGACCCCATGGCCTCACAGGGGAAGACTTCTCTCCCTGAGAAGCAGAAGAAAACTGTGGGTGATGAACTGACCAAAACCCCCAACCCCTGTCTCCCTGCACTGTTGGTGGAAAGGAGGGAGGGGCTGGGGGAAAAGGCGTCTTTAAGGGCTTATTTTACTTCTCATTATCCTCCTCTGAATTTTTAGTAATAAACTCACTGTGTATCTCTAAGTTGAGCCTGTTTTGCCCTTGGAGTGTTTTCTCCCAGTCCTTAATTCATGAACCCTTTGTTAAATTTTCCTCTCCTCTGCCCAGCTGCAGCAGAGCAAGGTGAGTGAGCAGCTTTCATGGGTGCCTAGCATTTGCCCAGTGTCAAACCACAACACTACTCCACCCTGCTCAGTTACATTTCTTGGCATTTCACTTTCACAGGCAGTTTTTGCCAGTTCACTATTCATCAGTGCTCCTAAACCATCCATAAAGTTTGATAAAACTCAGTCCGAATACTGAAGCTTTGTGGAATCTTGCTTTAGCCAGGTTGAAAACTGCTTATTCACTCTCTTGATTTCTGCCTGTTACTTAGATGTTAGCATTTCAAGTCTGACTGCACCACCACCCAGCTTCCCTAAGAGCCTCTGCGCCGCAGCCTTCTGAAGGACCAACTCCTCTCATTCAGCCATGCATTTGACACTGAACTTGCAGAATGTCAAGAAAGAGGCTAAAATAAATTTGTTGATTTCTTCACAAGTCCTTCAGGAGGTGGAGGATGAAAAGGAACTTCTGCAGAGCAGAACAATTCTGCTTGCAAGGCTCTTGGATGGATTCTCAGGAGAGAGACAATAATACATCAAAATGCTTCAACAAATGAGTACGGCTAGCAGCAAAAACCTAGATGAGGACTCTTGGGATTTGGGATCTATCCACACATGAGGCATTACAGTAACATTGAATAAAACACTTAAAAGCTTTAAAGCCAGGTAAGAGAATATGGCACTCTCACCACTTCCTACATCCACAGCCATTTAATAAACCAATCTGCATCTTTTATTCCTGACCAGAGTGCTCGATGGCTGGCATACAAGGATGTAATTCATGTATTTAAGAACTGAAAACCACAATTGCTAGTGAAGCAGCAGGAACTTGCTACAGATACATTAAACCAAAAAGCAACACCTGGTAACATAGAGCGTGGGAAGATACAGGGCAGAGCATTTCAGCAGCTGAACAAGGTAAAAACCTGTTAGTGCATGTAGTTGATGCCTGTAAACTTCCTTGCATACCTGCCTGATGTTTAAAGTTGGGTTGGTGAAGCATCAGGGTGAAGGTATAGTTTTTAAGTCTCTATTCCTTTGCAAGCTCAGTCAGTGAATCAGGAGTCATTCCCACAACCCAGATGTATGAGAATTTCTAGTTTTTCTCAGTATCCTATAAAAATATCTGCAAGATATCTTTGTCATTTTAGTAAAAAAAAAAAACAAAACAAAACCAAACAACAAACTGTAACAATTAATAAATAGATTCTTTCCCATTAAAATAAAGAGTACTTTGCTTAAAATACTTCCGAAATTACTCATGGTGTATTTTCAAAACACTGCCAGGCAACAAAATAACCAGCTGTACACTTTCTCTGCTCAGAATTTACCTATCAGCAATTTCCATTTTCTCAAGTTGCTAAGTTACTGGATATTTGTCTATATCGTATGACCAATTCAATTGTTTCCTGAAAAACTGATGAAACATTCTTAGTTTAAACCACAACTACCAACCATCAGGCAGGCCGCACAGCATTCTGTTGCTTCCCCTGATTAACACCAAAGATTGTGCTGGTGCAAATATTAGAAAAACAAAGGTAACTTTGGGTCAAATACTCGCTTCACCTAAACATTTTCCATCTATTTTTAAATGCTGCTTTAATAATCATTTTTGCTGGTTAAAATTCCAGTAGGAGGGGATGACAACCTGCAATCACAGTCAACATGACTAATTTTTTGTCATCGTTTTGAGCAGTGTCTCTTCATTAGCACTACACTCCGTTATAGAATTGGGTAAGCTTTTCAGAGATTAATATAAAACCTGAAAACTTTCATACTATCTGGACCAAAATGCACATTCAGCAAATTGTTTTACCTACGAGTACTTATAGTGAACGTTTTGGAGTTCTCACAGGTTTAGAAGTGACAGCTTGACTTCAAAATTGCCTTGTACTTTATTAAAAGTAGGTTAAGAAATCTTAAAAAAGAGAAAAATACAGCATTAAACCTTAGATCAAGTAATATACTTCTGTTGAGCATTTTCCCTTCTTCAGAAAGAGAATGAAAAGTCAACTACTTGCACAACTCCAGCCCACGTAAACTTCTTTGCCACCTGCCAACATCCACTGCTTACTTCGGAAATGACACACACCTTGATGTGGGTTGTGATTTTATTTGCTATAATCAACTTCTAAGAGGCATGCTCTAGTTACATTTTTGTATTGCTGGTGGAATTTGCTTGTTTGCAGCAAATTCTTTTACTCCTTTTCACTTCATTTTAGACCAAAACCGATCACCCATTCTGTGTAAATTTGAAAACTACCTCCTTCATGATCAGTATTTTCAAGCATGCAGTATAAACTAGTTAGTGCAGTAGTACACACTCAGCCTAACAAACTGCTGCCTCGCCACTGCGAGGAGCAGAGGATGCAACATTTGTAAGCACTTCTTATGAATACCCAATTAAATTTTAAAGGGGGTTGTCTCCACTTAACTTGATTTTCTTTTCCCAAGAGTCAGCAAAATGTGTTATGAACAAGCTATTGAACTTTATGAAATGTTTCTACAGAAGTAGTCAAATCTGATTACCTGGTGATTAGTCATCATTATTAATCATAGTTAGCAGTAAGACGGAAATTGTGAACATTTTAAAATTAGTAATCATTTATTTTTTGAAGCAGCAGCATTGAAGCAAGACAAGTAAATGAGTCTGAAGAGCCTTCAAAATGTGTATCTGTTACAAAGGTGCTGCTTCTGCTAAATGAAGATGTGGCATGTTCACTGTTCCAACACTGTGAACTGCAATTCAGGAGCATTACTAGAGTTTGGAACTGAACAAAAACTAAAGAAAAAAGTCAAGCATACTAAACGCTATTGAATATTAACTGCAAACCTGGTATCTGTGGTAATATGATGTAAAGAAGTGATTTTATCGTTGCTGAAATCATCAGAGAAAAGAGCACATCTGTTACAATTTGTAGCTACAAGCTAAGATTCTGCTTAGGACTTTGGCCTTCACTCCAGATACCCTGGGAGAACATGTCTGAATACCTGAATTTCCCTACTGCAAATCCTCTAAGGCTTAGAATCATGGAATCACAGAATGGTTTGGGTTGGAAGGGACCTTAAAACCACCCAGTTCCAACCCCTCTGCCATGGGTACAGACACCTTCCACTAGACCAGGGTGCTCAGAGTCCCATCTGAAACAGTCTCAGTAATTTAGGGGAAATAAACTGGAAAAAGCTGATGAGTCATTTGCCTATGCAAAGACCCTGAGGAAAAAGAACTAGACATGAATGGCCTGCATGGTGCGCTCTTCCCTGGAATGGTGGAACCCCTTCTCAGTGAAGGCAGAGTGGGCAGAACGCCTCCTGCCAATCTGCAAGCTGTGCTGCAAGCAGTCACTTCCCTGGCAAGGAGAGGGGCTCTCTCCAGCAACCCTGCCCATGAGGGCTGCTGGGACAGGCACCCCGCGCTCCCTCTGCACCTCCTGGGACACGACCATGGCCGAGGTCTCCAGCACACAGCCTGACCCCTGCACGTGCTCACAAATGATGCAAAATGCTCCACCACTTCACTGCAGGGAGGGTGGGAGGCCATGGCCTCACTCCTGGCACGCAAGGAGCTCTGCGAGAGCTTAAGGTTATCTAACCTGAAACATCCTTGTAAGTTAATCTAGTTGTATTTTTTATTAGATAAACATCTCAACTATTAAACAGAAATAACTTATAGCTTGGATAAATTTAGTTTCTAAAGCTGAAAGATTTAACAGATTGCAATGAGATCACATGAGTTATTAACACTTCACTTTAGGCCAGAGGCTAAAAATGGTCATCATTAATACACCAAAGCTTAACGTTTTGAAGATGGAAGCAGCAGAATTAGTCCTCTCATTTAACTCTTATCAGAAGCAGAAAGTTTGCCTTCACCTTAATCATAGCCTTTTCTGAAAAGTAAACTGATAGCATTTGTAAGTATTCAGTTGTGCCATAGGAAAAAAAAAATAGCCCAATTTAAATTACTTTTCTCTTCAAAATCAAAGCCTAGAGAACAAGAGAATCAAAGATCCTTCCTCACAAAAATTTCAGGAACTGTATTTTACCACTTTGGTGTCAGGCTAATTGCTATATTTGGTTTCTGTTCTTTCCCTAAAGTTAAAAATTTCAACATCAAATTCAAAAAGGGCTATAGTTTGTTGCAATCCTAATCCATACTCTTCCAGTGAAAATTTAATCCAATGTATAAGGGTTTAATATATAATGACAGTATGTAAGAGTTTTTCTGGTGTTTCAAGCTGAAATTTCTCCACTTCGATCTCCACTAGATCGTTGCTGGCTGCAGATGGGCACTTGTTTGGCATTGTGCTCATTGACAATAGTTGTCATAAAAACAGTTATGATAATGATGATTGTTTTCAATTATAGTCCCAAGCCTCAGCGGAAAATCTTCCAAGATGAAAAGCCAGACACCTAGTAACAAATTTAACTTGTTCCCTAATGCATATGAAAGTGAACACATGCAGTTATTCAGAGACATTACTCAGAAAGTTAATCACAACTTACCATGCTGTTATTAGCCAAAGGTATGCCCATCATTCTTGACAGGGTCTCTGCCAACATCATGCATCAACATAAAATGCAGTTAGCACTCCACCTGGGAGGTAACAGGGGCTGGAGCTGCTCTGAGAACGACACAGGCAGGCAGGTCTGTCTCAGTTGTGCACAGCCACGATGACAGATCTGACCTCCAGTGAGATGCTGCAGGGGAGCTGGGTGGCTTGGCCACACAGCAGGAAGCAGCCTTTAAGCCAGGGCTGGACTACAGTAGGTAGGACCTGCCTCCCTCTAAAACATCGGGCAGCACCACTCGGCACTGCGCAAGGGATTTTGCACAATGGTGTTCGGCCAGTACTGCTTCTTGCCAGGATGTGTTTCTGTACTCCAGGCAGTTGCACCAGGTGGGGTCAAAGCTAGCAAGGGTGACCAGACCTGCACAGGTTTTACACTGAGCCAAAAGCCTAGGGTGTCTGCAGATTAACTGTGCAACAAATCCAAATTCAGTCAGAAGGCACCCGGTTCTGGTAATTGTGGGTACAGCTCAACAGGACCATCAGCACACTGAGTCTCTTCCCTTGCAAGTACCAAATGTACCCAGATAAACATCGAAATTATGAGATGATGTTGGTGGATGATTGCAGAAATGACATACACATAACATACAAACAAATAGTAGCAATTCTTCTGGCAATCCTCCCTATGCCAAGGTAAAATGCAGGAAACAATGATTTATCACACAACTTCTACTGACAGATGCTGGCAGCAGGGGAAAGGGGAGGTTTTGCATTCAGAACTGTGAGAGCCCCAACAGCCTCTGACACTAATGCCAAAGGAGGAAAGATTAGCCTGCCTCTACAAACAGAGGTAAGGTTTCAAAAAAGATTACTCCCCAAAGGGTCAGTAAAAAAAGGCCCAGATTTTTAAAAGCATCTGGTTATCTGGTAAGATTGGTAAGTCAAAAACTTGTAGGTGTCTTTAAAGCGCTCATCCCCTCTCGAAAAAAAAATTGATTTAATAGCTGAATCATCCCTTAATGAAGCAAAGTTAATTCCAATTTTGAAGGTGGAAGATCAGTACTTAAAAGGAAAAATCTGAAAATGGAAACCAGCAATTTCTTCCCCCTTCCACCTGTAAGGTAAAAAAGACAAAGGCACACAGAAAGGAGCAGCTTTACCCTGTGAGTCCTGCAGGTAACGAATAAATAATTAAAAGTAAGCCTCACGTTTGAAAATAATTGTTTTAACTGTGACCATTTGGGCTTAGACATTTTAGCAACAATTCTGAAGTATCCTCATGACATGTCTTTGATGAAAAAACACAAAGAATTGAGATATTGTACATGGTAACTTTAAGCAGTCCAGGTACAGCCACAAATTAATTAGAATTAATTACTCACCTACCTCCAGTGAGTTTCTCTGTGTTATGACAGCCAAAAGTGAAATAGAAGGAACTCAAGAGACTAATTTTTTCGTAACAGAAATAAAGAAAACTTGGTGATAAAAATGAAAACTCACATCTTCAGATAGAAATATACATGGATGTTCTGTAACAGTTCAAATACAATTTAAGTGTTACAATCAAAGTTTCTTTTTCTCTGAGACAATTCAAATGGGACCTATCTTTCTCTCATGAAGGAATATTTCTGCTCACAGTCTTACTGCCTTCCTAAGTCCTTCTGTTTGTATGGTTGAACATACAGTCTAGAGAGAGCAATAGAAAGGGAGAAAGTTACAGATCTACAGCCTTAAAGGAAGCAGCTCCTGATACTGAATTACGGTGCTGCATTACCAGATGCTTCCCATTAATATACATTAGTAAGTTCCTTCAGACCTCTGACTTTATGACATACCTTTGTGAACCAAAAAGATAGTTAAGGGTACTAAAAAATGGTACTACCGAGGGCACCATATATCATGTTAGGAATCATGAAAATGTTAGCTTAATGATAAAACCCTTAATTAACTCTTTATTATTAAAAAAACCCCGAAGAGCATAGTTTAATAGCAACAGCAAAAACTTATTTTTATTCTTTTGTCACAAGTTATTTTCACCTTTCATCAGACTCATCCATACAAGACAGAAGGCCAGAGTCTTTTCATATTTTTTGAAAGAAAAAATTGACATAGAAAATCCTTTTTCTGCTCATTTAGAAGACTTGTAAAAATTCTTGTAGTTGGGCAACTATTTCTGTATCCACGGTTTCCATAAGGGCATGAAAACCTTGTTCTCCCAGTAATTCCTGCTGTGCCTTTAACTTCTCATAGATGAACTGCTGCAATGACACAGTGTGTACTGGGTCCTTCAGTGCAAGCTGTGGAAAACATGTAAACGAAAAATATATAATAATGCATTAAAAAATATTCTATGACTTATGCATTTTGATTATAACCACAGCTCAGGAAAGAAATCTGCTTTTATTTTCTTTGTACTTACTTGAGAAACAAGAGGAAAAACTTGTGCAAAACAAAGATCAAATTGATTATTATCAAGGCAAATATCAGTTTAAAACTATTTGAAACAGTCATGCGTCTTACACTTTGCTCTAAGGTTTCACACTTCTACAAGATAAAACTATTTCAAAGCTGCTTTATTATTTACTGCTGAATGAAGTTCCTGTAATTCCTAAAAATCAGATCTGATCTTACCAAGGACTTTAGTGATGGCATGCACTATGGTCAGCTTTATTTTATTAGTAAGAAAACAAAACACTGAAAAAGCTGAACTTGTTTAGACTACAAGGAAAACAAAACAAAATGTTCATATGTATAAAGAATAGACACACTTCAGTACTGATAACCTATAAACCTCATCAATCCAGCTGGATTATACAATTTTCTTTTGGACAAGGAAGGACAGAATATTTGTCACTATTTTCCCACATTAGCTGCCTTTTAATGGAAGTAAAAATAGGTAAAAGAGACTACATTGACAGAGGATGTATTGCTAATTTCAGTGCCAGCAGACACGTGGGCAGGGCTCAGGATACCGACAGTTATGCCGCATTTGTCCCTCAGTCCACCAGGCTGGATGGAAGGAGATGGGGACACCTGGTGCTTCCTCCATCATAAAGAAGTAGGATGTTGAAATCGATGGTAGTTAATGCAGACCTGTAATCTGCTCATCTCAGTGTCAAACCCAAACAACACTACTGTTTATGCCGGAAGGTCAGGAAACTATTTTTCTGTTTCAAGGTAAGACATGATCATTTTATTACCTATTCTTACCATTACCACTTTCAAAGGGGAAGTAATCGCAGTAATAGTTTGGTACTCTGTAGGGGTTTTTTTTAGTAAATGTATTTTGAATCTCTAGAATATAATAGACTTTTCTAACAGAATTTCTACATCACAACTACTCTAACCAAGATTTGTTGAAGTTACTGGCATCCTTTCGTAATTAAAAAAAAAGACTGCCTTGCTAAGGAGACAATCTACCAGTTTCTGAATGATTTGCATTTGTTCACCTAAAACTGTAATTTAGGACATATAATGCATATATAGTTAGTTTCTGTAAGTTCATAGCTCTGAATAGTCATGTATAAAATTACTCTAAGGAATTCTGCACAGAAAAACAGGTATTTAAATACAAGTGTTCTCATCCTTGTGACCCTGACCAAAGCCACTCAGTCATACCCTCCACAACTGGAGGGTATGATTGAGTGGGACAGGGGAGAGAAAATATAACAAAAGGCTTGTGGGCTGAGTTAAGAACAGGGAGAGATCACTCACCAGTTTCTCCCATGAGCAAAACCGCCCTGACACAGAGAAATTAATTTATCACCAATCAGATCAGGGTAGGGTAATGAGAAATGAAACTAAATCTTAAAACACCTTCCTCCCACCCCTCCCTTCTTCCTGGGCTCAACTTTAACACTCAATTCTCTACTTCCTCTGGAGCAGCTTTGGGGACAGGAGAATGGGGATTGCAGTCAGTTTATCACATGTTGTCTGTCGTGCTCCTTCCTCCTCACACTCTTACCCTGCTCTATCATGGGGCCCCACCCACAGGAGACAGCCCCCCATGAACTTCTCCAGCATGAGTCCATCCATGGGCTGTAGTCCTTCACTAACTAATCCAGTGTGGATCCCTTTTTTCCCACAGGGTGCAGTCCTTCAGGGACTCCAGTATGGGCTCCTCTCTCCATGTGGCCACAGGTCCTGACAGAAGCCTGCTGCAGTGTGCGCTTCTCACAGGGTCAGACTCCTTTGGGTATCCACCTGCTCCACCACAGACTTCCATGGGCTGCAGGGGCACAGCTGCCTCACCATGGTCTGGCATCACAGGCTGCAGGGGAACTTCAGCTCTGGCACCTGGAGCACCTTCTCCCCTTCCTTTCTCACTGATCTCAGTGTCCACAGAGTTGTTGCTCTCACATGTATTCACTCTGCTCCCTGGCTGCCTCTCCATTCAAAGCAGTAGCACTCTAAACCAGCAGGGACTTCTGTAGTATGATTAATGCTTGCTGCTGGAAGCATCATCTACTATCTGTAAACCAAATGTGACTTAAGAGTCTTCAGGCCTAATTAAAGAGTTAATACACTAACTTGTTTCCATTCAGATAGTCCCATCAGAAGTATTTCAAGTAAGTGAAAGAGTTTCCTGCAACAACAACAAAGTTGATTTCCTTTCGCTCTACTTCTCTGGAACTTGTATTCAGAACTAACAAAACAAATGAAATAGTTTGATATAATGAGTTCGTCAACAATATTAGACAGACAGCTGCAGTCTTCACTGACTAAGCAAACAAAATCGTAAGTTTGGAAGAACAGTAAGCATAGTTGGTGAAGGACTATATATTAAGTATGTATGCTGAGTTCCTAGACATGTTGGAAACAGCCATAGCTGTTTTATTGAAATGTGCCTGATTCTGATAAGGCAAAACAAATCTGTTTTCCAGTTAGAAAATCAGAAAATTCCAACAGCTTCTTAGTCAAAACAGCTACAGACAGGAAACAAAAATTTGGCCAGTAACTATATACTATTGAAATGTGCTTTATGCTGCTCAGTGAAAACCTGGATTTGACTAGCTTTTCAATCTCATTACTTTACAGATTGATCTTGAAACTGGATACAGGTGCCCACCTTGGGGCTGGACTGAAGAAACTAATCTTTCACCTCACAGGTTGTAAACACTGGTTTGAAGCAAACAGTTCAGAGGTTTTGCTGATTCCCTTTAGGTTGTTCTTGATTTTCTTACCACATTATGTATTTGTTCCCTCTTTTACTTTACCAGTGCTATCTGCTACTATAGTTTTCACGTGAGTGCGTGCACTGGTGCTCCTACAGAGAGGAAGAAACTTCCATCACACGTAGGTAGGAACGGGCCCAGGTGATGTTTTGTTTTTAATCCAGTTTTTAAAATCAAATGCTAGCTGTGCTTTCGAAGCCATGATTAACAATTCTGATTATTATCTGACACTTCTGCTACTAGTGACCTACCCAAAGGACCCATACAATTTTGAAATAAACAGCCAAGTGTCACATCTCAATTTCTGCACCATCTGCAAAGCTATATACAGAGCTATTTCAGTTGGGATTCAGAATGAATTTATAGCAAACATCCATAACAACTACAGCTCACTTGCTTTAACAGCTGCAAGGAATTGCATTTAAAAGAATAAGGATATAGTGTATATTAGAGTTAGCTGAAAAAATGAAGGCTTCAGTCGGAAATATATCAGGAAAAATTAACTAAATATAAGAATGAGAAGACTAAAATAGACTGCTATTCTTACAAAGGAGGCTTGAAAGGAGAAGAATAAAGGATTTCCATGCTGCTTAGGAATCTAGAAGACACACCAACCATGGAAATAGTTAAATTTAGACTATGAAATCCAAAATTAAAATGAAGCTTTGATGTTCATGTATGATTATTTATTCTCTGTAAACCTTCCAAGAGAACAAAGGCTGAAAAGGTGTTTAAGCTTACTGTTAAAGAGCAGACGAGGAACAAATCTCAATCAATTTTTTAGAGAAAAAAAGGAAAGTGATATGCAAAGGAAGATACATGCAAGGGAAGTATAAACCAAGACCTTCGTTGTGGTGTTATCAGTTTGGTGAAGCTCCTCCTTATCAAAGCACATTTATCTTTATGCAAATGGTCTATGACTCTGTATTGCATATGATTCCCAGAACAGTTCCCAGGCTATGACCTTGTTCATTGACAATATTTTGGTGTGTTGTATCATTTAATGATACAGGATAATTCAGTGGGCCCTGCTTTTCATTTTGCCTGACATATCCACACTGAAGGTAGTCCATAGCAAATCTAACCAGTCTAAATTCCTCAACATATATCCAAAATATTGAAGTTAACCTGCAACTGAAAAATTAACATCTGCAACAAAGCTATTAAAACTTCAGCCAGGCAGCAATGAAGTCGGAGTATATTCAAATAAAACTAAGAACATAAAAGCATTGTAGATTTAAATTTACTTCGCTTTTTAAATCTGATTAACAAACAAAACATCTCTCTCCCTGTTGATACACAGACATATTGATCCCTATTGATAATGATATATACATGTATATCTATATTGAATGATTATTCAAAACCACTAAGAATAAATACTATCATTCTGCAACAAACAGCTGGAATTTAAGCCCACAAGCAAGAAGATAATTTAACAGAGTCTAGAGACGCTTTTAAGAGTAACAATTTTAAAACTATGTAATACATTTTTAAGGACCACAGAAAACAATATTTCTGCATTTTGTTTGAATCTGAAATTGCAAGTCACTAGAAATTTCTCTTAAGGCATATCTAATAGCTGAATAATATGGAAAAGCTTTTGCGTATTTTTAAATATATATATATATAATATTGCTTTTATAAATATATTCCTATATATTTATTAGTATTTAAGAGAAAAGTCTACTAACAAACCACAAGTATACGCTGGCTTCTTTGTAAGAGTTCTTTAGCTTAGAAAAAAATTCGAAGCAAGCACATGAATTCTTTTAAATATGAGAAATTCAGCCTGTCATGACATTTCAATAAAGTTTAGCTCTCTGCTTTTCTCAATAAATTCTTTCTATATTGTGTTAGTATTGTAATGTACAGATTTTGTGAAGAGATGATGTTTATTTTGATAACAGCTACCAAGATGCAAAAGGAAAGCAGAACCATAGGTGCTGTGGTTGCACGGCTTGGCATAAAATTTTCTTTTTTTGATCCAAAAGATGAATTTTCCAGGAACAATAGATCAACCAAACCTAAAAAGAATTTAGTGTAACGGAAGTGAAGCACATAATTAGGTCTATGACTGAACAACAGATCTAAAACTTACCATTTTTTTCCTTTTGTCTTGTTCTGTGGGAGGTTCCTCATCTTCTGTAACCTTGGGCTCTTCAAAATGAGACATTAACATGCAGCTAAAAATGGGAATAAGAACAGTTTTAACATATATTACCATTAAAAATAATTTCAAAGCACTTTTGAAAACACAGAACAGATATGAGAGTTTGCTGAAAGTCAGGCAATCTAATAACAAGTCATTTTTTTCTGAGAACAGTGAATCTAATGAAGCCCGAATGCATGTTCTCTCTCACCTCTACCCATGTAACAATCTCAGTTATCCTCCAAATTTTAGCTTAAGTTGTGGGTTAAAAATGCATTTGTGCACATATAAAACAGACTACATTGCTTTAAAGAAAACAATATAGAAAAACCTACTGTTCCTAACAAGAATTTTCCCCTCTTTTCAAGAAAGTGCTAGGTAAGCACTCTATACTAAGTCAAAGTGGCACATATACAAAGATTGCAAAGATGTCTCATGGCATTCATCTTTTTCTGTGAGATCTTTGACAAAAGGACCTGAAAACTTACAAGGACAGTACTATTGGTTCTACAATAAAATCTGCAAGACACTGAACAATGGTTTTAAACTCATTTTTTGTTTTGCTTCAGCCTCAATTGGCAAGTACCCGTATGTGCAGGTAACAGCCATATTTTAACTATTATTTTTGAAGTAAGTATAAAACCAGAAAATATGAAGAAAAAAAACCAGTTTGAAAGTCAGAGGTTTTTCTGTCTGTTGAAACGGTCTGAATGGACTTCATAAAAACATTGATAAAAGCTATCTTATAGCAAACATGCCTTTCATTCACTTTACATGCTCTATGCTGAAAGAATTGACAAATATTCCACCACTTTATCAAATCTTTTCCTGGAACTTCTGCCTTAAAAACTAAAAGGATTTAAAAAATACTCAGACGATGACAACTTGCCACCATGTATCAGGTATGATTTAAGACATGAAGGACATATAATTCACATATTACAAAGCACCAAGACAGATGCAGATTATTGCTCATTTTCAGTCCTGCACATTTTTAATTGCTGCATTCCACTAGCATGTGAAATACTCCATCAGCTAAGATGAATAACCCATTTTAAAGTTACTAAAATGAAACAAAGGTTGTGATTTTATGTGGTTTTACATTATTTTATACGAAAATGTTCACTTACTCTGTTTACATAGTTAGTTTACCATTAACATGTGTTTAAAGCTGTATGAAACACTTGCCAAACAGCATGGCAAGCAGGGTCAAATGCTAACACAGAAACCATTTCTAGTAAAGGGATTAGTTATTTCAAAATAATACAGCTAATTGCACATCTCTGCTCACAAATGGCTGCTTACATCTCAGTTTATTAAAGGAAAGGGAGACAAAAATGTCAACTGCCAAAACATACAAGATTGACTTAACTTTTTCAGACCTTCATAAATTTTAGGTACCACAAAATTCAAAACACAAGGAGAGGTGAGAATAAAAGAGAAGATGATGATAAAATTGAGGAAAATCTGAGTACTGGTGAGACAAGACTAGAGCAATGGAATGCTCCCCTTTCCAAAATATTTGAGGTTTGTAAAGCTCTCTTGTAAGTACCACTACAATGTGAAATATGAACACTAGGAAACCTGAGTGTAATCCCTTTGTATTGTAAGATGGTGTAAACATTTCCATAACCTGATTAAAATCCAATCTAAATCTAAAAAATGACAAGACTTTTACCTCTTCCAAAATCTCACTGCTTTAACTACAACAGTTTCTTTAAAATTCCAGTTTAAATGTAGTCATTTAAAGTGGTTAAGCCACTTAAGCCATTGCTGGTTGTTTAACCTTTACAATTTTCCCTGTACATGTCTACCCTCTCTTCATCCTTCAGTGGCTGAAGTTCTATATTGCTTCAGCCTTGATCTTCCTGTGTTAAACACACACATAATTTGAATTCCTGCACTACAATAATTAGCTAATATTATAATCAGTGGACTACACATTATCTTTTTTCTGAACCAGTTTGGGCTTAAGCCATTCTTTTTCAGTCTGAAGAGCCACAACAATGCACATGATTTCAGCTGACTGTTCTCACTTTACTTCCAAACGATGTCAAAATATATTACACAAATGTCAGAATCTTTCAAACAGCTCTTTCAGTACCTGTCAACATAAATATGTCCTTGGTTCAGTGTGGCTATATTTTATGAAGTAAAAACAATGCCCAGAGTTCGGAAAAGTAGTGACAAGTTCTACAAGCCTTCAGGCTTAAAATACGAAACAAACTAAGAGAAAGTTTATTTATTTCTCAGTGAGAACTCTTTTCAACAAGTGCTGGCAAAGCAACATGTTTAGAAATAAAAGGGACTCTGTAACATTGTCTCCAACGGTAAACAAAACACAGTGCCAGACATTTTGCATATTCCCAGATTTTGGAGTTACATCTTCTTTACTGAGAGTAAAGAGTTTGGTGGGAAGTACTTTGGCAAGCAATTCTTAGGCACAGTTCAGGCTCAGTGTGAGCGTGGACTGTTCTCAACACAGTTGTGTGCGTACCACATGTTTAAAGCGGAGAAGAACTTAACAGGTTGCATTCTGGCTGTTCTGTGCCACCTGGTGTCAGTGGCAGCAAACATACCCTTAAGCAGTTAATTAATTAGTTCAGATACAGTCTGTTCCATCAGCATGTAATGATCTGAAAGAAAATGCTTGATTCTTAGTATCAGAGCATCAATAAATTCTGTTATTAGCATATACTGTCTGCAAGAATATCCTGCAGAGCACCTGTTTTTAATGTTTTACAACTCTCCATTCTAAAAGTGTGTAATCATTACAGAGATAAAAATGACATTAAGATCTTTGTCCAAAAAATATCTTACTATTCATTAAGTTGTTTGGTTTTTTCCCCAGCTTTGATGGACTATCACCCGTAAGTGGAGAACCATCGGGAGATGAATGAGTATGGTGTTGGGAGGCAGAGCACTCTGGACACCCCCAACACCTTCCTGCCACAAGCAAGCTCTTGCTCCTAGCTCTGGAAACTGTCTTTTGAGATATATCCTGTAGCAGTACATGTGTTACACAGAACAACTGGAGAACTGTCCTTGTGGGATATGCTTTCAAGTTCTCCAGGACATGAAATACTGTACACTAGGTAAACTCACATAAGGTTCATGTCACATTCAAAGAAACTCTGAGCTACCTCTGAGCTTGGGTGGTCTCTATCAACACACAAGCTTGTTGCATTGAAGTTCTATCAAGTAAGCAAAAAGCAGATCTAAGCATATGAATGTTTTAATACATCACTTAGTAGATGACTTAATGAACAATACAAAACTATACTGTCATTTTAAGCCCTCTTTCATAATTTCAATTATTTTAAGACCAAAAGTTTCCTGTCTTCCTAAAATACGCACTCTTGAGGAAACAGAACTCTAACAGGCATGTCTTAACTGCCTACAGATTTTTCAAATCAAAACACTTCATATAAAACAGTATTGCTACTGTTAAACCCAACAAAATTAGATTTTCCACTTACTCTTTGTATGTTCCTGTTTCAGAATCTTCAGTCATAACGTCGTGCAGTCCTTCCACTGAAACATTGATGATACCGCAAAATTTATCTTGGATAACACTGTAAAAGAACAAAATTTATTTTGGATAACATTGGGAAAGAACAGGAAAGTGACTTAGCTAAAGGAACTGCACAGGAAATTTGCTCAACTGTAGAGTACATTTACTGAGAGGTATTTTCCTTGCTTACTGCTTAGCTGAACATGCTATGAAGCAACTTATTCAGTATTTTTTTTAATTATAAAAAGGCTTCAAAATACACAAGAAACACTATTCTTAAATATAATAAAACTTAATGTGCCACTGAAAATCTAGAAGTAATTGCAAATGGAATAGAAGAAAATATACATTAGCACAGGAGTCAAGAACTGAGTGGAAAGGCCATGCTCCCACCAGCAGGGAAGAGAGTAGTAGCTTCTATTCCCAACACATTTATACCTTTTCTACCATCACTATTCAAATCATAAACCTACACTACCCCTGAGCAATGGCTGCTTGCAAATAAGATACACTCCCCTACTTACCAGTATTTCTTCAACCCTCCTAGGCAGCCAACTTTTCAGAGAGGGTGGAAAAACCCTGCACGCACCCAGTTCTACAGGAATGTCACTTTGCTGACTGTACAGAGCAAGATGGGACAGGATTTATCTGTTTAAACACGGGTACCTCCTGCCATTTGACATACAAGGCTATTTAAGACTAATGCAAAGGGCTGATAGGTATCACTTGGGACTTAAAAGGCGTGAGCACCTTTACTCAGCATGACCTGAAGGCCTGACTAGATAGGTCCACAATGCCCAAAATTACACTAAACATATTCACATTTTTGCCCCTGCCTCGAGAAAGGATGTGCCTGTAGGGTAAGGGTATAGAAACATGATCTCCCCACGATGGATAAAGTAGGTGCCACCAGCTGCTAGTTAATGGAAAGCAGCCAACTGCTGCTTCTGCTCCATTTCCTGCTACTGTGGATTTAATGCCAAAGACATGCTATTGTGGAACCCTGGTTCTTGGACTCCTACTCTGTGAACTGTGAAAGGGCGAAGACAAACTGCAACTGAAAAGATGTTCATCTCAGGAATACCTCTAGCTACGTGCAGCAAAGAAAGAGAAAGGACCTAACTGGTGATGGTAAACTACAACTGTTTTCCTGGGACTGACATTGACTGAAGCACCTTATTGCTCTGTTTGGATTCCAGGCTTAATTCTCCCAAAAAGATGCTGCTGCTGCTGCTCCCTAAGAGGCAGATGCAGAAGCAGACACATTTATTTACAGGCACTGAACACAAAGTTCATATATTGTAGTTCAATTGTAGTTGATCATTGTTTTAACACAGACACATCTATTTCTTAATTTTCTTTCATTTCCTTTTCTTATTTGGGATGAAAACTGAAGACATGGATAAACTTATAGCTTCTTATACAATAGGAACTGCTTTCGAAAAACTTCTTGTCAGACACACAACAAAATCTTACACATATGACAAACAGTTCTATAGCAATAGATGCCTTGGAAAAAATGCTTATGAAGTTAGAATACAAAGCATAGAAAATATTTCTTTATATTTGTTTTGATAAAACTGTAATTTCACTCATGATCGTTTGTTTCAAAGGGATTAGGTTTTTTTCTGTTTTTTAAATTCAGTTACTGTTGTATGCCAGGATCTGAAGTGTATTTTGTATCATCAGCCTTGCAACTCCTGATTTCCACAAAATAAAAACTGACATAATTTTTACTGACTGGTTGTCAGCTGTGTATTTTAAAAGACACTTACTCCTTCACCAAAAATCTTTCCCATCACATTCCGAAGAGCAAAGCGTAACATATTGTGAGACTGAATGCCTGTGAGCTTCTGCAGGCAGCAAGCAAACAACCTACTGACCTCACAGCACAGCTGAGAAAGTGAACAGTGCCTCAGGCGCCTGCACAACGAGCACTCTGAGACACAGCAGGTTTCTTCACCGAGTCAGAGGTCCTGCCTAGCACACTTCCCATTAAGACTCTTTTGCCTCATCCTCCTCTTTGAAACACATTTCTAGGAAAATGTCATTAACACGGTTACTGTTTTCCAACATGAGTAAGGTTAGTATTTTCCAACAAGCTGTCCTCAGATTCATGTCAATAGTAGACAAGGGCCATTCAGCTGAGAACAAATATGAACATTTTGCACCCTGGAGAAGTAAACTATGCCCCATTCATACACAGTATTTAATTAATAACAGAGGTTGCTGTCCACTACCTGTATTATTTCTTCCTTTCAAGATGTATGAATCCCAGAATTGGCTGGGTTGAAAGGAACCTCAAAGGTCACCTAGTTCCAACCCTCCTGCCATAGGATCAGGCTGCTCAAAGCCCCATTCAACCTGGCCTTGAACACTTCCAGGGATGGAGGATCCACAGCTTCTCTGGGCAACCTGTTCCAGTCCCTCACCACTCTCATAGTAAAGAATTTCTTCCTAACATCTAACCAAAACCTACTCTCAGTTTAAAGCCATTCCCCCTTGTACTATCACTACAGTTCCTGATGAACAGTCTCTCTCTGTTCCCCGTAGGCTCCTTGAGATACTGGAAGGCTGTTGTGAGGTCTCCACACAATCTTCTCCTCGCCAGGCTGAACAGCCACAACTTTCTCAGCCTGTCTTCATAGCAGAGGTGCTCCACTCTGCTTAGCAACCTTGTAGCCTCAGGACGCGCTCCAGAAGTATCCTGTCCTTATATTGAGGGCCCCAGAGCTGGATGCAGCACTCCAGGTGGGGTCTCATCAGAGCAGAGCAGAGGGGCAAAAACATTTTTCTTGATAATTCCTCAAAAGCACATATGGAAATCATTAATTTCAGGGAAAGGATATTCTTACTTTATGATGTAAATGAGAAATAGTATTTAATTTCTTTCTTTAGTGGAAGATTCATCAGATTTTTTCTTTTTTTTAAGGAAAACAAAGAATGTAGAACACCTTTCAAAATGCTTGCTTGCAGCTTTCAATAAACATAATACCTTTTCTTTTCTCCCCTTTCTTTTTTTTCCCCTTTAAATGGGACATGCAGTTTCTCTCTACCAAAAACCCACTGAAATATTTACCAAACATGGAGTCATTAAACAGTGCAACTATTTTTAGAAAAGAAGACACATACATGTGAAAAATAAAGATACCATAGACTCATGCTTTAAAAAAAGAAATCTCAGTTAAAGTTCAGTGGCAATATAAAATACATCAGGCCTTATTTTCATAGATGAGAAAGCAAGCCATGCCACTCAATGTAATACCTTTCCAAAGAGACTAAAATTAGCCTGCTTATTTCAAGAAATAATTCAGAAGTCATACGAGCAGATTCAAAGATGACAAACGCTGTATTCAGATGAATTTTCAAACAGTTAATATGTTTCACACTAGAATTTTAAACCTGGAGGAAGGCAGCATTTAAGCAGTTCCTCCTTTGAACTGCATACAACCCAGATTAGCAATGAAACAAACAAAAGCATCAGGCTATAACTGGTTTTATAACTAGGCAGTTTTCCTAAATTATAGGGACAAAACCTCATTTGGTATGCAGCAAAAATAAAAGATCCACAATTAGGACCTAAAACACTCCATAACCCCGTTTCAAAGATATAATGACTATATTTTTTTTTTATTACAGAAAGGATATTTTATGCTGCCTGTTAATAAAATTCACCTTACAAGTAACAAAAACAAAATTTAGAATTCAGTGCAGCTTCCATATGAATAAACTCAAATCTTCTATTTCAAAGTTTGCATACTTTTTAAATAAAAGAATAAAAGCTTTGTGAAGGACAAATCAGACCACACCTGTTCTGAAAAAAAAAGCTGGATTTTTTTTTCATTCTGTCTATAATTTCTAATGCACTCAGTTACATATACAACTTTTTTATTACCCTGAGGTTTTATGAGAAAATTCACAATTTTTACTTCAATTATATAGCTAACTACTGTAGATAAAGCTCCATCATCATCTTAAAACACGTCTTGACAAACTTTTAGTGGTGCTTAAATAAAACGGACCCCATATCTGCTTTGCACATCCCTCAGAGAGGGAGAAAAAATTCTATATGAGAAAAAATACTTTTTTGGAGATTAAAAGAAAGAGAAAATATTTTTTGCTTTTCTGCATTCACCAGGATGAAGCAATAAACACCAAGAAAAGTTTCATTTCATATCTTTACTAGATTACATATTGAGAAAGCTTAATTCTTTATTCCTACCTCATTAGCCAAGGAAAGAGGTGAAGTGGGACAAATACAGATTACTTTGCACATACTGTAAGTGACGTAAATTATTATTACACACACACCCCTTAGGAGCTGCAGAGTACTAAGGAGCTCCTATAGCAGTAAAGCAGCAGCTAAGACAATCCTTCAAGGGGAGTCCTATGACTGACCATAAACCTGATCTTCATGAAGCACCACTTTGCTTCATGAGGGCAGACTCAACCAAGTCTTCTAATGTATTCCCTAATGATTTTAATAGACATATGAAGCACACGTGTACATGAAAGGGTCAGTTTCCTGGAGCGAACATTTAAATACAAAAGATACTGACTGCTAAAGAAAGGCATTTCCCTCACAACTGCATAATAAATCTCTCAGTTCCTTGTTAGTCTGATCCCTGTGTTGGCAAGCTGGATATTAGAGGATGTCTCCACTCCAAAGGACGGCTTTCAACTGCTCCAACTCTCTGCTTGCACAAACAGCTGCAACACCAGTTTCCTTTCATACTCCATCACTACAGATGGTGAGACTCATACCTGGCAAATAACTCCCACAGCAGCTTGTCAGTGAAAAAGACGCACCTTCTGAGAGAACCTCTCAGGTCTTTCTGTGGAGAGCAGCTGTGAAAACCAGGGCCTAAAATAACAGCTGCTCCCTGCCAGATTTCTTTGAGAATTAGGTTTATTCAGTTTCAACCTTTGTGCACTCCCAAAACTTCTCTGTAACAAAGGCATAGCAGCTTTTCTAGCAAGAAAAACTTAACTAGTTTCTACTGCATTTGAAGTCCATAATTTCTGAAAGTGCCCATGTAAAATTAAAAATTTAGAAATATAGCACATAAAATTGCTGAACCTACTACTGTGTAACCATTGATTGTGCAGTTGTTACTAAATGAAAACAAAATTAGCATTTATCACAAGGAAGAGACATAAAGTAACAAAAATGGGTTAAAGAGGAAGTGACTGCAGTGGATCAGCCTATGGATAAAAGTGCATAAGTTACATCCAGTGTTTTCACCTCTTAAAAGCATTTGCCCATCATATTTAACATCTGATCTTAAGTTAGAAAATTATTTTAAAAAATAGTTTCTACTCAGGCAATACAAAACAGTTTAAGCTTTTGTCCAAAGTGCTCCCTAGAAGTATTTGATCTATTATACAATAAATTACAGTCAAATACAGTATAATTTCATTACACTAATAACAAACAACAGTGAAGGCACACTTGCACATTCACACCCATTCAGAGCAGTCAAGATTTATAAATGTCCTGGCAGCAGATAATGGATTTTCCCTTCTGGAAAAGAACTGCAGATGGATAAACAGGATGACCGGGAGCTGCACAGCGTGGATGCACACGAGTTACACGAGCAGGAAAGAGAGGGGATAGAATAAGAATGCTGAGGGCAGTTCTGGCTCAGCTGGAGAATGCCACAGGCTCCAGGCTGAAGCCTGGAACAGCAACATACTTCTACACAATTTAAATCAACACCATGGAGGAAAGTCTATCAAAGCATTGTTCCCCATTATTTATTGAGGAAAATGGTCTAACTGTAAACTGGGTAACTTATAAACAACACGGCTGAAATCTTAGGGCACATGCCTGCAGAAGAGAAACAGTATCTACAAAACTAAGCCCCATTAGTTGAAACTTTTACAACATTGGACTATTTGGAACATAGTTTTATGACTTTCCCTTCCTGAATAAAGTTTGAATTACTGAAGTAACAACCAGAAAAACAAGAATCACAGAAATTCAGGTTGAAAATAAAGCTACAACATACTAGACATAACCTGACAATAACAGGACACCAATATTTGAAACACAAGTAAAAAGTTAAATGCAAACTATATAGGAAAATATCTGTATTGGAAGATGAAGTCTTTACTAAGAACACATACCTTGACCTAACACTTCCAAATGTAAACCAAGTATGTAAATATTTTCAGCCATTAATTTAGCATTATGTATTTACATAATGCTAAATTAATAACATAATTTAGCATTATGTATTTATTATGTGTAGTGTATTTCTTCAATTTGTACCTCTTATCTAGCTAAAACGTCCCTCAAAATATTACTACATAGATGCCAAAGTATCTTTTATTGACAATAATTAACCAGTGTCTGGTTGACAATAATTAACCAGTAATTATGTCTAATTATCTTAGACATAATAAATTTGGTCATTAAACTTCAGTAAATTTCAACAGAAATTTAGTTTTTCTTAACTCCAGTTTGGGGTATTTCATAAAATGATACACATACACACTAATAAAAAAGTCACTTTAATATATTCATAACAGACTGAACACACAACTTTGTGTATTAAAATATGCTATAGGTATTAATAGAATTTGTGTAGTTTTAAATTTTTCTCTTACTCAAGAGTTTGAACATGCTAGCTGTAAATGTGCTTTTTTCCACTGTGCTTTATTTAATAGAGGAAGAGTAGAAACTCTATTACAATAAACACATGAAGCACTGTTTTCTCATTCCCCAAGATTTCTTGGCTTTGTGATCCTACTAAGAACTGATGTTTTGCTTGCTTCACAATAGCTATGGAATTTCTATAGGAATTTACATCATGAAGTACTGCAAAATAAATTAAAGGGTACTTTATACTGCATGCATACTTGAGCTATAGGTGAAAGACTCCTACAAATAGGGGCGAGGGTTAATAAGCTTATCCACGTCAGATTTAAATGACAGATAATGAAATAATCCATAAAGCTGAAAACATTCAGGAAGCAAATGATGATGTAGAACCCAAATTGTGCCATTTTCCACGGTTCTATCAAGCAGTTGATTTTAATCAGTGGAGATATTTTTACAAAATTGAGTTCTTGATTTCTTGACCTTTCATATGACAGTTAACACCAAATCAAGTGAGTTAAATTACAATGATGAATGTTCAAACAAGATGACCTGTGCCTGACTTTCTGATGCTGTTCGCTTGAGCAGCCTTATTTGGTCCAGTTCTGAATGTCCCATGGATTTCCGAGTTAGGGACTGCATGGAGTCAGTTATGCTGTATCTGCCAGGCTGATAAAAGCCATAATATTCTATACTCTTTTCCCCTGAGTTTTCCAGCACCTTTAGTTTCTGCCTAAACTGAATAATTTTACAGGTTAAGAACAGGATAACAGCACAAGCCAGAATGAAAAAGGCTAGTAAAATGTCAAAAGCTTGATTCAGCTTTTCAACCTGTTGTGTACAAATCAGGGTTGTTTTTAATGATACAGGAGCAGCATCTGTTGTAAACAACTGTTCTCCTTCTACAGTTCTATTAGTAGGTATAATTTCTGCTGGTATTTGCCCTGGTAATGTTGACAATACTGTAGTTGCCTGTGATGGAATTTCAACAGCATATTCGTCATAGGGCAATGGGGTCGAAGATGTAGCTGTAGTTCCTTCCCAGAAAGTAACATATTTAGTTTCTGCACTGACAAACTGTTCCAGTGTGTTGTGCCTGTTCCCTTTATGCCAGGCCACCATCACAGTGGTAGTGCTGTGACGCACCCCGACGGATCCCAAACTCAGGGCAGAGCCCACGCCGGCCGTGGGGTCAATGCAGTTGGAAAATCGAGCCCACTTCATATAATGCAAAGGTCTCCCACGCATACTCTGGGGATTCTTACAGTGGATTTTTGCAGAAACAGGAGATGATGCTATCCAATTAAGTAACCCAAGCATTTTGCAACTGCAGTTCCAAGGATTAGAATTTACCTGTAGATGAGTTAAAGATACTAAGGGCTTGAGCACTTCAGGTTGTAACTCTGTGATATCATTAAATGCTAAACTGAGTACTTTAAGTGACTGCCCCATTTTTTTAAAGGTACCATTGCTAATAGTGGCTATTTTATTTCTGTCTAGCTGTAGATACATTAAATTGTTCAAGAAAGTAAAAGTGCTGGAATTTATATTTTCTAAATCATTATAACTTAAGATTAGCTGGCTAAGGTTGTTTAATCCAAAAAATCCATTTACAGCAATACATTTTAGCTTGACATTTTTCAAAGACAGATATCTAAGCTTGTTAAGTCCCTTAAATGCAAAAGGCTGAATTGATCCAATGGGATTGTGAGACAAAGAAAGTCTTTCAAGATTTTTGAGCCTTCCAATAGCATTTGATGGCACAAGTGTTAAGTTGTTACCTTCAAGAAACAAATATGCAAGATTTTCAAGATGATGAAATGCTGAATCTGATATCCGTGAAATCTTATTATTGGCTAGGTTTAGTGTTTGGAGTCTTATCATTCCCAAGAAAGTTCCACTTCCAAGGACACTGAGACGATTTCTTTGAAGTGTTAAATACCTAACAGAAAGGAGATCACTAAATAATCCTCTGGGAAGAAAAGCTATTTGATTATTCTGAAGGTATAAACAATGAAGATTGGAAAGGCCTTCAAAGATTCCTGGATCCAGGTGTTTAATATTATTGTTATTTAGATGCAAGTAGCACAGTTTGGGGACTTCCACAAAAGCTTTTGGGTGAACATACAAAATACTGGAATTATCCATGTAGAGTGCAGCAAGCTTCTGGAGGCCTCTTAGTCCATTTGGAGTGACATGTGATATATTATTTCCACTGAGGTAAACAAGAATTGTTGTTTTTGGAAGATTCCAAGGGATGCTCGAAAGCCCTGCATTACGACAGCTAACTTGTCTCCCTGTGCAGAGCTGACAAGCAGATGGACAGCCAAAAGCCTCCTTCTGAAGCAGCAACAAAAGAAAACAATTAAATATATACAGGAATGCTCCTGGGCAGGGTGGAGAACTTTGCAGAACACACATATCCCTGTCTTTGGCCTTCTTACTCATCTCTGACTTCACTAGTAGAGATAAAAAGAAGTATATAAATATTATTAATTCAAGTATATTAATTATATTTATTAATTACTATTAATTATTTAAATCTATGTCTACAGTCTTTAAAACATTAGCATTGCTGTCAAGATTGGTATTTTACACATTATCCTCTCATGCCAAAAAGCAGTTTAAAACTTAAACTTACTAACTGAACTACACTGAAAAAAAATTTTCAAAGTAAATAGACAATTAAATAAATGTACTGCCAACATAGCCAAAAAATATTTAATTGGCTGCAGCATAAAAGCATCTAAGCTGCCAAAACAACAGCTTCTATTAAATTAAAAATACTATTTATCAACTATTTCTTATAGTTAACCATCACTAAGAAATGTTTCAAAAGCATTCAGGTAGAAATGCCAACTGTAAACAAGTTACCTTTCACTGGCAGCTCACTTACAATTTGGATTTTACTTTTATAAAGCTGAATTACATTTAAAATAAATAAAGCAATTCCTTACCCCAAATCTGAAGTTCATTGTTTCTGTTATTATGCTGTTTGCAGTCCACTGGACTAAGTTATAAGCTGACAGACTACACTTATCTGTGAAACCTTTGGAAAGGCAGTATTGCTGTGCACTACAGCACTCACATTTTTTTGCCCCAGGGTTTGCAACAGTGTGCTCAGGAAACTAAGAAAGAAGTGCCTAAAGTCGGGTTGCCATGGATACAGGAAACCCTGGGACAGGAAGCCATTTTATCTGTGCTTCAGAAGTATTGTTGGAAAGGAAATCTCAATGATTTGTTTCTAGAAAACCAAGAACTATCTTAGTCTGTAACTGCTGAGTTTTGTTGTTTGGTTTGTTTTTTTTTTTTAAACTGATTTAACTAGGAGAGCTCGAAGGACTTTTATCTCAGTTAGCTATAACTTTCAGAATAAAGCACAACTATTTGTAACAGCACTATTGCATTACCTGTAACTCCCTTATCGTTCAGCCAGAATCTGAAATGCTTTATTGAATCAGTAGCAACATGTACACTGTTCTCTGTCTACAGAGCCCAACTGCTGCCACATGCACAAACATTCCAGTGGTCCAGCTAAGAGGGAAAAGATACACACTCTGGAGAGAAGAGCCCAGTGTTTCCTGCTCTCTGGCAAGCTGCAATCTGCCAGCAATCCCAGAGAAAACTGTGAAATCTTAGAACATGAGACCCACATGATGTGGTACTAAACTACTATGCACTTGTTGTATTTCTGACTTGACCCAAGCACTTTGTTAAGTCTCTCTTTAGGCCACCGTTTTCAAAGCAAATTTATCCACAGAGGACTACAGGACGGTTTCTGGTTCTGAGAGCCACACCTTTGGTGCACAGCTTTCATTTCCTGCAGTGTCCCCAGTGCAGAAAAACGCTGCACGAGCTATAAATATCTCTCTTGCTTAAGGACCGGAGATTACACCCTCAGTTTATCCATCACAGGGAAGAAACACTTGCAAAATCCAGTCACATCATCAAAGGGGGAAAGGGGACATTAAGCCTACAAATAGCAACGTAACTGTAATCCCATGATTTTACTGCAATGAGACCTTCTGCTCAGCAAAAGAAAGATGACAAAGCCCATCAGCAGCCACAGCCAAAAAAGAGGCACAAAAGCAGGAGAATCAAGTGCCTTCAGCCACAGTGATCTCACACAGGAAGCATGAGTTCATGTACAGGGTGAAATGTAACCCAAATGTCTTTGTCTACATAATCCAATCTGAAATGCAGGAAACACATGAGGAAGGGAAGCAGAATAGACAAGGACATGCTTTTGTAGAAGCTTTCTTGCAAATATCTTGTCTAAAATAAGAAATCAGCAAGTAAAATTGGTCCACAGGCCATTTTAGACAAAGCCCGTATCAGTTATAGCCCAGAATTAGAACTGTATTTGTTTATTTTTTTCTGAGACCAATAGATCAATAGGAAAACTAATTGTTCTTTAGACTTGAATATTTATTTTCATGCTTACATTTTTCACAGTATGTAACATAATTGTTGACATAGAGAAAATTAAAATAAGATGTCATGTCATTTACTTAAAAGGAAAACACTGCATAGTTCGCAGGAAGATTGGTGAAGTATCCTGGATGTGGGGCAGACCAGTAACTGAAAAGGATTATCCAGATCAAATAGAGTCAGATGAGGGGAAAATCAGAGATTGACCAAAAATGGAAAGTGACTTAAATTACTTATTATCTTCTACCTAAGCTTCACTACCTATGGTCTATTTATATGGATATCTATATGTGTAAAAAAAAAACCAAACCAAAGCAAAAAAATTATTCTTCCAAGGTGTGCTGTATGAAACAACCCCTTATAGCTAAGTAAGTCAAATTAAAACAAAAAATTTAAAAGGCAAATGTTCATAGAGCTCTCAAAAACAGGGTCTAAGGTCAATTTCTGAGAAGGGATTTCATCCTCACAATAACTACAAAATTATGTTAAAGCTCATGAATGAGGACAACCAATTTTTAGCACTGTAATTATTCTTTTAAGCTTATAAGGGTGAAACTATCTACTGCCCTCCCATTGTATATTTAGCAACTATCTCCTCTTGAAGGTTTCACTTTTATTCTCCACAGGTAGGCTATTGTACAACTTTATTTTTCAAATACCTTGTTCCTTCTGCCCACACTATCTCTAGACATGAACACAAATCAAAGTAATTCAGGTACTAAACTACTGCTTGGGCAGCACAGACATCAACATTTAATTAACATCCAGTAGGCAGGTGAACTGTTGACATCTTATTAACTTATCAGATCCCAAAACACTTTTCTGCTTTTCTCATTATCTAGTTTATCTAAAAATTTCTGATTGTTTCAACTATTGCAGATTCCTTCTAGTATTTCATATTTCTGTTTAAGTAAGAATCCTGACTTGCTGCTTCATTTCCTGAAAATTTCTCTTCCGGCACGAAAACTACAGAATTATTTTTCCCATTGAGGATATGAAAATAAGTTTCCATTCTATAAATCTAATTTGACCTTAGACTCCAGTAAAATAATATGACAGAAAACTCTCGTGAAACTAAAAGCTCACTTTGAGAAATCGTTAAGAATTAATTTCTTCTCTTTATTCAGAAAACTAAGTCTTCTCTGGAACAACCACTAAGTTTGTGAACAAAACAGTAACATAAAAAAGGTTGGCCATGAATGTAACCCACAGCTGTGATATGCTGACAATAACATTATAATTTTAGCCTTTACTATTTTCACTGCAACATTTAGCAAGTTCTGTTCAAACTATAAAAGCATTAATGTTCTCAATATGAATGCAATTCAAACCAAAAGGTCTAAAGAACTCAAAGTAATTTCCCAAATTTCAACTTCCAGAAATTTAATCAAAACTAAACCCAATTGCAAAACCACACTCTGCCTGCTAGTTTAGGAGACAAGATGGGCATACCCTTGGCTATAGCAACTGGTAGCTCCAGATATTTAACAAAAAGAGAAAATTCCAACAATTCCTAACAACTACTGCAGAGAATATCCACACACAAAATACAAAAGGCATTTCTTAAAAATACAAGCTTTCTTTATACTTAGACACTTTTTTAATATCAAAACTTGATGTTTTGTTTTAAATCGTCACTTTCTCATTAAATTGTCTGAATATGAAACATTGTTTTTTCAAGACAGTACTCATTTGCAGAAGTTCTTGCAGTGACATGGGTTGTGGTGCTTATCACTTCTGGTATCTTATCACAATAGTCTGGCACTGTTAAAGAAAGTCACTGAAAATCTCAGCTACTCTCTGGCAGTCTCAAATTTCACAGAGCATAGCACAGAGAGATAAGCAGATGTACCAAAACAGCTCAGAACAAACCCAGGTGCAAAAACAGCTGTAAATCTATGTTTTGGGTTGGGGTTTTTTTTTTACTTTAGTAAAAATCTTGTGATTTTTACACATTTTTAGTAATATGCTATACTTCAGTCACTACTTATTCAATATCTAATTTGCCAACATGTAAATCATACACTGCAAAGAGTTTGAAGAAAGCTAGTTCATCTGTTATCTTTTGCTGTCTTTTATATAATTAAAATGTTAAATTTTATGGTAAATCATAATTAAAACAGTTTTTTAATTTTTGAATTTTTGAACAGTTTTGAAATTTTTTATATAGGCCATAAACAAAAACCTGATAGCAGCAGCAACCAAACCCTTATGACTGCAGTTTAGTTTTTTGCAACAGTTTAGTTGCAATTAGTGTCATAATTCTTTACCATCGCTCGGTACAATTTTCCTTGAAATCAAGGCTGGTCTTAGGGGAAAAGATAACATGCTCCTGACCAGTCCATACTACAATCAAGTGTAGGAGAAAAAAATTAAAGAGACTGTGAACAAGAAAAGTTTAATGAGTGCATCCTTTTGCCAATACCATAATGTGACATGCAATTAAAGAAGTTGGAAGTGCTCCGTGTAACCTTCTGAATTATGCAGACTCTGATAGTCAGACTAAGACCAAAGCCACATTTTTCACTCTTATCATTAAAACCGCACTGTTTCCTGTCAGGCAAGCTAAATAAATCCAAGGCCAAACACTGATGACAAATGCAAAATTGTAATTTAAAGAGCTCCTTTAAATGCTAATAGTCTATTAGAGGCGTGGGTGAGCGTACCTTTAACTAGAGGGATTAAAAAAATGGAGGGGAAGATAAAATAGCTTCAGAGTATCATCCCTATAAAGAAAGGAGGATGTACAAGTGATTATGTAAGAAATTCTGACTTTATAAATGAGGACATAACTATCCTGAGGAGAACATGACATTTTATTAGGCACTTTCTTGCCATCTACTAACACTACATATAGACAACTTTTTGAGAGGAAAATTAAAATTTCTAACTAAGTAATTTTAACAAATGACAGCGGCAAAACTCTATAATAACCTAATGAAGATTTATAATTGCATACTGTAAGTACCTAAACTCACAAAATGCCAATTATCTAACTGGCAGAACTCATACTGGCTGACATATCAGACTTGATACACAATGAGAAAAAGCAGACATTCATTTACATAATGATTAGAAACCTGGAGAACCTCTTAACCCTTTCCCCACAATACATAAACGTATTTGACTCAAAGGGGTAAAATGAAAACTGCCACTACTCACGTAGCAGAAATTAAAATGAAGAAAGATAAATTAAAATACTTTGTGTTTTAGAGTCTCCTCTACTTTAGAGTGGTACCACTCTACACAGGTAGGTCCACCAAAAACAAGCCTATCCTCAAGGACCAAAATTAGTGGCCTGTTTTGGAAAGGACTGACTTTGCGTAAAAGTAAACTCGGCAACCTCCCATTCAAGAGTGACAGACACAGCAGAAATAACACTCAGCTGCAGAAGGGGAGTGCTTAGCGTTCAGAATGGTGTCAAATGCTATCTGTCGGTACAGTTAGGTACTACCCCAAACCAGGCATTGACACTATAATCTTTCCAAAATTTGTTTCCATTTCTTTATTAGAGAATAAATGTTCCTATCACTCTTTAGCATCTTTCAGTGTCGTTTGTGTTCTACAAAATACACACAACTGTAGGAATAAAAAAAAATCTACTTTGCTAAATAAATCATTAAAAGCTTTCAGTATCACCAGAGAAGGACTTTCCAAAACACTAGTACTGACATTATACTGCAGTAAGCAAGCTAATTATTTCCATACATATATATACATATATATATGTAGGAGAACGGGGACATAGAACAATTTTAGCCACTTCGGCATCAGGAACTACAAAGGACACTGAAAATCTCAAAATGCAGAACCTTAGATCGTGGTGGGGGCCCACACATTTTCTACAATAAATACAAGGTAGAATGCTGCTATTAACCATATTCACTAGGCAGTATTTTAGGGACCAGGGGCACATCTAGTAAAACTCCACCCAGTCTTGAAGAGCACTCCTGAAGCTCAATGTTCACGAGCAAGCCATTATGATCGTAGACAAGCCTGAAGATGACTGAACTAGACCAGGAAATCATGACATTTGTGAATTTACTCATCCATGTTGCTGTCACATTGCATGCCTCACACTCTAGCTCAGATACAATTTTCCTCCAAAAAACTTCAAGTCCTCAAGTGTTTTTCGAAAAGCGATTCCTGTTAGAGCTACTGTGCGTCTATCCACACTTTCCTCACGTACTGAGCACGGAGACACTGTAACTCCACAAGTGCATCCTTACTGCCTGAATGTTACTGCACCCTACTGTTATATATAACAGCGTAAAGGCAAAGGTCTTTAACCTATTTCATGAAACAGTAAGATTTTTTTTAATAAATGAATGAAAATGCACCTGGATTGATAAGAGTGACAAACAGGCAGTAAGAATACACAAACGTGGAAAATACTGCCAATGCATATATCTGTCAAACACAAAAAAATGCTAAAATCGATTGGCCACACTTGGATAGCAAATGCAGACAATAATACAGCATTTAGTTTGGGAAAACCCCTAAGTAATACCAGGAAATTACCGTTCTGTGAAAAGGTGCTGCAACACAGTAATCAGGAAAGCAGCAGTTACTGTTCTTTTTTTAATATGAATTTCTAACCACTGACACGATGTGCAGCTGTGGGAAGATAAACAGGATGCTAGATGGAAGGACATGCATACATGATTAAAATGCAGCACTACTGTTGGTACCAAAAGCATGCTATTGCGTCTGTCTCTGGATGGTACTGCCTACATGAGACAATTACAGTGTGGCTAGTAATTTGTCCCTTTATAACCTGCTTAGTCAAACTAGTCAGCCCAAGAGCCACTGTGAACAACTGCACTGCAGTGAATCCTGTATTACCTGCTGTAAAATCCTTCATTCATGACACTGTCAAAGGCACTGTACTTGAAACAGAAAACTATTTGTGTCATACTGGTTTTAAATTAATAATGATGGAAGTTTTACCTTCCCCTAAAATGCAGAAAATCCCAAGTCCCACATATTTGTAATTATAAACGTGATCACTACCTAGAGAAATACCTAATGTCTGCAAAGTTTAGATGGAGAATAAAAAAGGTCACTGTTTAATATTTTCCCCAACATTTTATCCATAAAACAACTCTGAGGGAAGAATGAAAATACATGTTACCTTTGTTTTTCCTCCACTATTTTTGTCTACTCCCTCTTTTTCCTCTCAAAAATAAACCAGTGCTTCAGCTATAGGCCAGAGGAAGCAACTGGCAAAAGGAGGAAAATTCTCACTAAGTGCTAGACAGCACAGATGCCTGTTTTCCTTATAGCAGAACTTTGAAAGTCTGAGCCTGCTACTGGTACCAATCCTGACCATCACAGAGCAGAAAGCTGAGGGAAGAATCTCACCCTCACCTTGGCCTTCCCAAGACAGCCCATCAGGCATCCTCAGAAGACAAAATTCTGTTCTACCTCTGCAGCTGAGAAATCTTGAACTTATCTTTGATATCCAAAGCAAAATCTAATCACGAACTTGCTTAGTGAGGCATTCCAACAGGAAAAATTACTTTAGTTCTTCTTGAAAACACTTACATTAATCAAGACTTCTGGTTTAAATACTGTATTATATTTAAAACATTTTTGCTTCAACTGTGCAAATGGACTTGCACAAGAAGCCTACAGATACAGGATGCAGCAAGTATAATCCCTGTGATATGGCAAAACCAGAGTGACTCACATTGTTCTAGTAAAAGAAACAATTAATTGACAGAATCCATTTCACACACTCTGTCTGAAGGTAGGTTTGGCAGTCTATCAATTGTATAAGTGAAATTTTCATAGCTTTGACATAAATATGTCCACTAAAGAGAGGTTTTTTATTTGAGAAGCAGCTTTCTTAAATGATTTGAGTAACTGAAAAATAAAGCTGTCATTTGCAGAAGGTTTTATTATGTTAAGGACTGCCAGAAATAATTGGCTTTTACAGCAGGAAATCTGGAGCAGCTGAAGGTAGTCCAAAATAACATGGTTATCTAAAGGAATTTCTTTTTTTCCTTCCTCTCTTTAAAAGAAACTTCACAGGAAGACAGATGTAGTTCAGCACCTTAAATTTTAGCTAACACCTCTTTAAACACATTTCAAATATACCTATAAACAACATAATACTGTTACATTTACTGGGAAAAAACCTTTCACAATGCAACTGCTTGGCTCACCTTCAGCTAGATGGTTATCCTGATTATCTACCTGACAAAAAAAAAGGAAAATTTCTGCGCATATAAAAAGCAATGACATCTCTAAGTTCCTTGATTTTTTTTAGATAGTAACTACACAGTCTACAGTTTTGACAGATACTACATATTCTACAGATACTAACATAGCTTTCAGGATTTGGGAGGAACATCTAAATTCCCAACAGACAATACTTAAAGATTGTTCAGGAAACTCAGCAGACTAAAGGTAAACTCATGCAGTCTTGTCTTCCTGAATATCAAACAGATAAAAATAATCTGAAGGTAACTATGGACTGAACTCTGACTGAAACATGTGTTATACATGAATTCTAGTGATGACAACTTAGGAGTCAGTGTATTCAGCATTTTCATTTTAAACTTTCATTTTCTATGTACATCCAGCAATGATGAAAGGCTATTGAAAGCACAATAGTAACATCTGCTCATCATAAAATCTACAGTGCAAAAACTGTTCCACAGCAACTGTTCCTTTTAACGTCATGAAGGCGAAAACCAGGATGAAAGTTCAGATCACCTACAACAGGAAAGAAAACTGAACACTGCTCCCTGGAAGGGACACCAAAATACTAGCGTGCCAACTAAAGCAACTGCTTAATCAGATGAGAGAAGCAGATAGTTCAGAGTAAATGAGAATCGACAATAAATCTGCAGTGCTAGTTCCTCATTTCTACTAAATGACATTTCCTATAAAATAGAAGAAAGGTTACTATAATGCTATGAAGCCAAATAAGAAGTTAATATAATGTAACATGGAAATTCTAGCTTTTTAAGTTTCTCTTGGCGGAAAAAAAAAGAATAAATAAAACTACTTATATTAGAATACTTAGCTGCAGAATTGTGAAATACTTTAAAGAGTATTCCAAGGGCCTTTGAAGCATTCTTATTTAAGGCATTGTACATTTGCCTACCTATTCAATGATGGCAGAAGAGAAAGCAATGCTAAAGCAGAAAGTTTTCTTCTTTCTGGCTGAGTGATGTTATCCATCCGATCAACCCACATTTCAATCATGTTACCAAGAATTTGGTCCACCTGCAACAGGAAACACAACATTCCTTTTCAGTTATGAGTACATCAGCATGTTTAGAAAATAATTTATTTTAATTTTTCTACCAATTGAATACATTATTTAGTCTTGGAAAGAAACTATATAGTTCTATATCTGACAGAAGTAGCAAGCAACAGGTACTCTTAAAATTTTCTATGACAATGCTTCCGGGCGCTGAACCCTCCATACCATTAGTTGTAACCTAGATGTTTGAACTGCATTTCATTTATGGAGAGGGAACTAATTCAGGACAGTGAATTATTCAGTTTTCCACTAACTTTTTTGTCTCATACAGAGAAAGAAAGCACACGGACTTATTCTGTTTTACCCACACAGTCACAAATTCAAAAAGAAAACAAAAAAGACTTGTCATTATCTGTTTGAAAACTGTATTATATCCCAGAAAAGAAAATTACTAAAATTTCACTTAAAGATATAATGCAACACTTGCAGCAAAAGAACCTCAGTAACTTCAGCAGTGAAACTGTAGCACAATGAACTTGATACTCTAGAAACTCAGGGGAGAATGATTTGACTACTGTCCATGTGGGATGACTCATCAAGATGGCACAAGGAAAGAAATTCTCACCCTACAATCCCATGGGAACTAAGGGGGTTTACACTGTGCGAAGCAGCAGGAAGAGAATTTAGGGACTACATAAAAATTTTAATGAGATGTTTTAAGTAATTATGGGAGCACGTAAAAGTTGTTACAGGGTGTTCAGGGAAAAGAAAACAGGAGGGGGAAGAGCCCCTTTTCAAGGTGAACTGGGCAAGAACAAGCACGGATAATCGAGGCAAGAGTTTTTTCAGGCCAAAAGAAGGCAAAACTTCCCTATGCAATACAGCTGAAATACCGAGACACAAAAAACCCAAAAGGACAAAAAGGGACAATAAACCTTACCTCCTGACCCAATTCACATGCCATCTGGCTCAAAAGTAATGAGAAAAACCTCACATTTTGTAGTAGAACTCTACCCATAATCCCCAGATAAGCAGACATCATCACTGGGTATCTCTGAAACAAAAATGAACAAAGACAAAAGGTGCTTAGTTTAACTCAGAGAAAGTATTTGACACACGGAGCAGCAATACATGGAAAATACTTGCGCTTATGTCTTTTACTATATTTTAAACTATAAATTGCAATTTAAGAGCCTCTAGGAACAGAAAACTGAGTGAGCAATCTTTACAGAGTTCTCAGTTCTTACAATACAAAAACCGTGGCAATTTCAAGTCGATTTTGTCCGAACAGCCAAGACTACTTGCAAGCTGATTTCACTTTAAATTTTAAAACCTGTATCTTAAGGAGCTAACAGTTTACTGTACTGTTAAAAAATTACTTTTGAAGTTGATTATGGCTCCAAATTACTGCTTACAATTTCAGTAACATGAAGAACACTTAGTATTTCTGAAGTAGTTACTTTTTCAGATAGAAACTATAATACATTTGCCAATAACTAATCTGCAGGTGTCTCAAAATTAACTGGATACAGTAATAAGTTCATTAGTTTATTATCTTTGGTTATTACTTTAAAAAGAAGCTATAGATTTTTTCATATTAAATTCAGCATGTAACAATATAACTGTATTTTGTAGAATAGCCTACTTAAAAAGCAAAATGCCAACATTTACCTGAAAATGCTAACCCAGATTAATACATTTTGAATAGGATATAATGAATTTATTAGTCTTAAATCAGAAGACATTTTAATAATCCACTCTCTATCTTGGTTCTTTGTACAGCAGAAAGTACTTTGATACATAGTATTACTTGGCTTAAATTTGGAAATCTTATTTAACTCAATAATTGGAGCCACATATTGACATTTGAAAGTCTTCAACCGGAAAAAAACCATATGTTTTGATCAAAGAAGTCAAAAAGCATGAGAATTCCACCCACTGATTCCTGCTAGAACTGAAGGTTCAACACAGTTAAAGCATATTGGATTTTACTCATTTTCATCCAACATAGAAGTTTGTTAAATACAAAGAGAGAAAAGGGAGAAGTTAAGACATCTAAGCCAGCAAAATCTTAAAAACTCTATCTCACACAAAGCATTCTCACATCTTTCAGCCTTTCATATTAAATACACCAATTAGGAATAGAAGGTCAAGTTGATCCTCTCCTGGTCCAGTTTTTCCTCTGGTCCAGGTACACTTAAAAAGGAATAGTATGTGTCTTCTAAAAAAACAACAAAAAACACCAGCACCTAGTAAGGATTAAACAAGGCATAGAGCAACAGCTCTGAAAAGTGTTAATAGTGAAGGAACGGCAGAACAGCAGAATAAAATTCGTGCTGTTTTATTAAAATAAACACTATACGACAAAACAAGTGATGGATATGTTGGTTTTTATCTTGTGTTACTGTGTTACTTCGGCAGACTTTTAAAATAGACATCAAAAATCTATCAGATGCTCTTAGAACAAGAGAAAATGCAAGATCAATATGAAAAGACTGGGCCAGATAATGGAAGGTACTGTCATTTTCAAAAGGAAAAGCAGAAAGCAGTTAAAGCAACTCTTACCTCCCCATCTATAATCCCCCTGAATACTGATGGCAGAAGGGGTTGAAACATCTGAGGACCCAACACAGGGTTGACTTTTAAGACATTTTCTACAACCTTAAGAACAAAAGAAAAGTAGGCAATTAGTAAAGTACATTCATAAGTGTTAACTGAAGCTTTAAAACCATGTGTACCAGTATACACATACGAAGTGCCCACAGGACATTTACTGTTAAATACCAGCAAACCCCAGATTTCTGAAACTATATTCTACTATTCTGCAAACCTGATCTGCATAAACACACATGGTGAAAGCTGACATGCCAATGAAACCCATCTAGCCAAGCACCCCACAAGCCTCCCTGTGGCCCAGGCAAAGTTGATGAGACGGTCTGGAAGAAGGGACCTTGTTCAGGTTCCAGGAAAAGCAGCAGACTGAAGTGGTTGACAGGGCAAAGTACCAGGGCTTACTTCCATAGCTTTGTCTTGTCACTTTTCTGAGAAACCACTGGTCAGTACCTACCAGCTCTTTGCAGGTGTGCTCTCAGAGGTCCTATTTTGTGTACCCTGCTCTGGTTCCCAATGTTTAAGCTCTTTACCCTTCGTTTTTCAGCTCCTTTCCCCCCTCCATGTGCTGTTCCCTGAAGTAACCTGTTTCCTGCCTTCTTCAGTTTTCCTTTTGCCCAGATGTTTGTGCTCTCCCCTTGTACCAAGATGGAGATGGGAAGAGACTGTGAGAATAATGGGCTGAGAGCTGCTCACTCCTACTTCCAGGGAAAGACAGAGAACACACATGTATAAAAACACTGATGTGTTTATAAAGCACATAAAGGTATCATAAAGGTACCTCACTTAAATACTCTTAGTCTCCATTGACTTCCACTTCAGAGGAATTTCCACAAAGACCTACTCTTCTGTGCCCTTTCCCAATACCTCCTAAATATTTTTTCTCCTTTTTGAACCTTGTTTCTACTATTTTCATTTAATTTAATTTCTATTTTTTGCCTTGAGAAAAGTGTTAAGCAGTTGACCCTTTTCAATGCCTCTCAATTTTGTAGATCTTTAATATGCAGAGGTATGAAAGAAGCTTATTATATACAGAGGTAAACATAACTTTTCCCCCACTCATCTTTCTGGGTACTGGAAGTTTTGGCCAACTCATTTCTTCCTTGCACAATCTTTTCAAACCTTTTACTGTCTGTGTCAGATAATTAGCAAACCAACTCACATCAGGCCTCAGCAATCTTGCAATAAATTGTCTTATCAGTCCAAATTAGTATTTTCTAATTTTATTAGTTTATTTGCAATAAATTAATATTTATTGAAAGTAATATAATTGAAAGTAATGCCTACTTTCAATCCAGCCAAAGCTGTTTGTAGGAAACTGTTACAGGAAACAGGCCCGGGTGTTTCTGTTCCTAATGCTTATCTTATATATTTGTTTGTTTGTTTAACAAGTCAGAACAGTGAAGCCTGACAAAACTTTTGCTTTTTCTAAAAATATTTACAAGGATTACAGCTCACTTATCCCTCTGGAATCAAGAGGACATACTAGGAAATTGTCCAAAGTTTACTAGACAAATCTTGCAGTTAATACAAGACCACACTGGGACCCAAGTGAACAAATGATTCTGTATTAGCAGCATGATTCCATTTTAGAAATCCAATCAAAAGCTGCTGCAAAAAACATTTGTCCAACTATAGATTTTAAATAATATCACTGATAGCCTGGAACTGACATTTTAAATTTCAGAACTAGAGTCCTTAAGCTCCTCACAACAGTAACTATGAATAGGGAAGGCTATCAACTTCACCAGCTGTTTTCTGTCCTGGATTCTGCAAGCAGTTGTGTGACCCACCAAAGAGACAGGTGGGATCCTATCTATACCCTCCATTGCATTTACAATTAATTGAATTCCAGTCCAAGTTTTCAAGTTTAAGCAACACAAAGCCCCCTGTTAGTGCAACCACTGGAAATAGTAGTAGTAGTAGTACACTGTAGCTACTACTCAGTTATCTCTCAATGTATATTCCAACTTTATTTCCTGAAATTCTTCAAAAGACACATTCAAAGTATTGCTATTAATATTTCAAAAGCCTATGAGTTCCACAACACCAGCTGAAGGCTACGTGAAAATATAACTTTCTGGTACTTTGAAAAACCTTTAGCAACTCTATTTAAGCAGTTCTGGCCACTATAACAGCAACTTACGCCAAAGGCAAATAAAGACTGCTTGAACTCTGTGTCTGGTACAAATGCAAGTATGGGACACAAATGAATTTCATGGAGACCACATACATCCAACATTCCATAAAGATTAGAAAAGTTTGCTCTATACTCACTAGGTCTCTACACACATGCACAGACTAATATTCTCAGGTAGAATGCAGAACATGCAAAAGAAACCAATGTATATAGCAGAACTTGTGATTGGAGTCAGTGGTGGTTTAACTATTTATTACAAGTACAGAGCTGAGTATCTGGATATTATTGTCATTATACTCCACCTTTAAAACTTGAATTTGACCTTCAGTAGTTATGTCCTTCAAAAGCTCACAAAATGACCGGCATAAGTCAGCAGCATACATCTGAAATGAAAAAGAAGGTATTATGCAAAGCATTTTATATATTTGTATATATTTAAAAACTCAATTCTTTAAGGTTTACAGATGTCCGAAGACCAGTTTCTCTTCAAAGATTGTATCTGCTAAAATGTTCATCATTCCTAAACTAATTAAAATCTAATCTAAGCATTTTGTTGAGTTTTTAACATTGCAGGACTTTAAACAATCAATCTCAAAGAATTTTCTAATGATGAAGGTGTGACAACAAGACATAGCATCTCTAGTTCAACTCTTGCTAGAATCTATACTCATAATTTTAACCTGATAGGATAATTAGAGTAACTATTATTACCCAACATAGGACCTTTTCAGACACCATACTACTAAGTCAACCCGCAAAGCATTAATTCTAAATAATAACAGTTCTCAAATCTGATTTGAGTGTCCATTATGCATCATAAAGAGCTAACAGAACACTGTATTTGTATACCCATAAATGAGTAAGAGTATAAATGTTTGAGTATATAGTATGTTCCAAGATGAGAGAAAAACCAGTTTGCCAGTAAGCAACTGAGGTGGTAATATGAATCTTCATATAATGGTAACATACCTGCAAAAATTCAGATGATGATAAGAAAACATAAGCATTGATGATCTTAAAGCAATTTTTGAGGTTTTCTGAACTCAGCTCTGGAAAAAACAGAAATCACAATTCAGAACCTGATCACCAAACTGAAGTATAACCAAGACGATTTGCTTCTAAAAGTATTTCTCCTCACACAGCTTATACTGCCAGATGCCAACAAGCAGAAAAAAGATCTTAGATCCAGTGCCAATCAGATTCTCTCTTCCTCCAGAGACAGTTACAGAAGTGGGATGAAAACAGCTCTCGTGCTCCAATGGAAGAACAAGAAATCCTATGACCTCAAAAGCCAGTGCTAATTAAAAACAAAAACCAAACAAAAGTCAGGTTTTGGATGTAATACTGGAGTAAGAAGGTGTTAAAGACAGAATAAATGAAACACATACTTTAGAGACTTGCAGTTACTGATAAATGATCTCTCTTACATTGAGTCAGTGAATGCTGAGCAGAAAGAACGAAATAAAGATTGCAGTTCTGCTTGTCTGACCCAGATGCCACATCAAATGGCATTGAGCTGACAAACACTGAGCTGTAGGGCATAGCTTGGTTATTTCAGTGAGGAGAGCATACCCGTCTAAGAGACACATACATACAGAAGATGATATACAGTAGAAGCTTGAAGAGAGAAAAAAAGATATATCCTCAGGCACTACCTGTAAGACTGTTTAAGAAAAAAAAAAATCACTCTGGAACATGTATAAGCAGAACTTACAGCAAAACGAAAAATTTCCACGTTTCACATGGAAGTTGATACTAGTGCAGAAAGTCAACATTGTCTAAAAACAAGACAAAAGACCAAAAAACCTCAAAGAGATAAATTTTCTTAAAACTGGTTTGGGAGACAAAATATTCTTGATAAAGGAAGTGGACCTCAGCTCCATCGCCTTTAAAATATCTAATAAAATCATCATGGAGAGGCAACAGGAAAATACTTTTATATGAATTTTAAATAAAATTCCTTTACCAGATGGAATCAGCATCTGGCTAAGACTTTGTAAGTCACCCATGGCTTAGATGAAAGCAGCCTGTATGAAAGTGTGGCTTACACCTAGTGACATTTATATATAAAAACTTCTACTAAAAAAAGTATCAGATAACGGAACACCATGACCATGGCTACTTTTCCATTATAACATCTGTAAAGTTCTGGGGAGGTTCAGCAGATTTTCTTTTTTTCCCCATCCATTAGGTAGAACATTCTATGTTCTACATAACAAAAAGAACATTAACTAATGTTCTTCCATTTGACATGGCCATAGGACAGCTTTGCATTCATGAGTACATTCGTATGTCAGTACTCAGACAAGTCACTTCTTGTTATCATCTATTTTGAGTATTTATGTCTCTTGACTTGAAAAGAGATCACCTATCAATCCAATATGCTCATCAAAAGATTCCAATATATCTATGAGTTTAGCTTTAGTAGTATTTTAGAGTTACACATTGTGTCCTCCTTAGAGGTCTGCATTTGTGGCTTTTTCTTTACTGCATACAACTGTATTTGAAGTTTCAGACACTGAAGCAAGTAGATCAGTTGTAAATAAATGGCCATATAAACATGAAGTACTACTAAGTTTTACATAACTTTCCGTTCTGTGATTCTGTGATAACTGATGAAAGGTAATAAAATATGTGTAGCAAAAAGTGTACTTCGGGTCAAAAGGAAAAAAACAGGTATGACAGATGCAATGGAAATGACAGAACTTCCCTCACTCATCTGTAGCTCAATGTTTAGCAAAGTTTTCTAGAAAGATCTCATGTTCAACAAACTACATTGAAAAGCTAATTATACATCAATTCTCTTGCCAAGTTTTTTGGACCAGAGGAGTTAGTCCAGTTCCAGTAATCTGGTTTTTGCCAGTACCTTTAAAAATACAGCCCATGCACATTAAACCTGATGCTTCTTGGAACAGGTATGTCTAGATTTTGACCATATTCCCAACCTGAAATTGTATCAGATTCAGCTGCCACTTTAAGCAGCCTCAGTGCAGAAATGCTTCCATCGTCAGAGAATCAATGTAGGGTCTATCACATTTTCTCTGTAGGGCAAATGCTTCTGCAGGGCAATTACATTTCAACAGAATTTAAACAGTAGCAGCAGTGCTGAACTGAAAATCAAGTATGACAATTATGCTGTAAATAATTATTGTACATCAGTGATAGCACCATAATCTTTGAAGGTCGGTCACTTAGGCAAGTGAAATCAAGCCTTCATATCAAATGCAACATTCTGCTCCTGAAGGCGTATCTAATTGACTTGTATAACTCCTCTGACACCCACTTCCAACAACAGTAGCATCCTGAAATGGGTAAAAAAATTATCTTTTCATATGGACAATCATATCTGTAAAGGAAAAGCTACGTATTATTTTCAGATTAGTTAAAAAAGGGAAATCAGAAATATTTATATACTTTTCCTCTTTCAGTTCAAAAATCTCACAAATGAATCCTCTCCCTGCCTTCCAGCTCTTCTAGTTCATCCATGTTGACCTCCGACATTTTTTCTGAATGACTTACATGCTGATGTAGAAGCTAAACATACCAGAAAAATAATTACATTATGGTATATCATAGTATTTCCATTCAGTAAAAATAAATTCAGAAAACAAAGGTCAGGAGGTAAACATTCCTTACACTGTATTCTCAAGAACTAATTTCTGGAGCATCTTGTCTCTAGTTCTCCACCCTTCTCCAAAAGACATAAGTACGGTAACGTAGCTACCCATTCAGAACTTCCCTTCACCTTATCTGTCCTTTGACTTTCACTTTGATGACTTCAGACTGAATTGAAAACCAGTCTCTGAGAAATTATCTCTTTTGCCTTATCTCAGACAGTTAAGTCACACAGGACTTTGCAATTTTGACTTCCCTGTTAAAATACCTTGTTCTGACAGCTACATCATCATGCTAAGAAGGACAGGAAGAGTCTGACTTAAAGTGCTGGAAGTTTCAGGTGAATACTGCTACTGGTATACTAGAAAAACTCTGCTACAGGTTTCAGACTGAACAGTTATTTAATTAACTAGCACAGTTGATCATCACTGATCAATACATTTTCTTTTGCAAGATGCCGCATCTTTAACTGTACTGTTGCACTTGATTTAAGTGAAGAATCTATTTCAAGTGTCCTGAATTAAGTAGCTGCCTGAGGGATAATGGATGGCAGTATTATACAGGTTTTCTAACTACCATGTTTTGAAATAAGGTTAGCACTAATCCAAAATTCCAGCTCTGTTTAAGCATCACAACACCATGGCTGTGCTATGTGGAGGCTGTCTAATCAGATTCTCCTGATGCCAACAGGCAAAGAGCACACCAGAATGGTTTCCACTTCCTGGCAAAGTGTGCTAGGACAAAAATCATTTTGGTCTACAACAATCAAAATTTTTGACAAACTCGACACTAAGAAAAAAAAGTCTCTTAGAAAAATGCTCAGGAAGTAAAGCAGTACAGAAGCCTTCAGTATGAAATCACTCTGTGATTACATATCATGTAATGCTGTGTTTTTGCCACTCACTCCCAACCCTTATAAAAAAAAAGTTTGACATAAGCATGTTTGAAGGCTCGTCCTAAGGAAACCCCACCCAGCTTAACTGTACTGCTTGCTGTACCAGCATCGTACAGCTTTCATTTTCCAGAATAAATAACATTCTCTTGAGAATGTGGGGTTTTTTTCCAAAGGAGAGCATCACTATTCTCCAGGACTCACTCATAAATTAAGGAAGTCACTAAAAGTATAGAACATTCCTGAATACCTCCACCTTTTGTTAGAAGAGTATGCCAAGGTTTCCATTCCTACTCATCTCTACTCCGAAAAGTATCACATGAGGATTGGGGAGAAAGTATCAGTAGCAACAGACACACCACAAATACAGAGTATCTCTGAATTTAACTCAAGCAGATTAGCAATGTGACAAACTGTGAAAATCACAGCCATTCATGCAGTGCATGCTTCCTGGAGCAGATACTACCTCCAATTGACACAGAACAGGAGGGCAGAAGGGTAGGTGTGCAGTTACAGATGACGGCAACAGTAAGTACCCAGCAGCTACAGAATTTTGGAGGTAGCTCTGGAGTATTTAACTATAAAACCACTACTTAACAGAGCAGTTTTGTCATTAGAAATCTCATATACAAGAAGAAATAACAAAAGACACTGTTGGTATCCAAAGTGCAGGGGACATTCCTCTGCCTGTTTTAAAAGATTTATCCCCTGTGGACAACACTTATTTCGACCTCTGTCCACGGAAAAAATTGCCAACACTCTGGGAAGAGTTTGAATCTAGAAGGGTTTGAACCAGATGATAGAGTAGTTTGTAGTGGTATCACAAGGTGAAGAATTTAGAAGTTTTGGGGTTGTTAATGTAGTAAATAGATAAAAGCTAAAAATGCCAAGATTGAGGACAGTTGTTGTTCTCCAGGGCTTCTTGTTCTTCTTCTATACCTCCATGTCTTGCGGCAAAAGTGATTTAGAGTGATTGGATGAAAAATTCCACAGTTCCTGTCCACGCAGGAGCTGGGTTTGTTGGGCATTGGCAGAAAAGTGAAAGTATGTTTCGTTTCAAACTTCTATTGGGTCAATTATCTTTAAAAGGGCCAAGAATTTGTGATAAGCTCTCTTTCAGCACCCATCTTTTGAGCTCTCTGCAGGGTGCTGTGTCCAGCACTCTATTTCTCTGATAACACTAATTAAAACAACTATCTGAAGCAAAGAATCCGAAGATTCCTCTCGTCTTTTCAACTTTCTGGCCAGGACTCTGTAATCCTCCCCTGTCGGGGGAGTCACACATATCACAGTAAAAGTCATAGACATCACCTTGCACTTACCTACCATGACCTTTATACTGACCTTCAGTCAGAATAAAATAGTAAGTGCTGAAAACAATTATCAATTTAAAGGCTAACTTCTGTAATTCTATGAACACATTTCTCTAAAAAAATTAACCTGTTTGCTCTATTAGCTTTGCAATCTACAAAAGCACAGCAAAGATCTAAACACAAACATACTAACATAATAAAATTAAACCACAGAATTTTTATACTCCCTTTAATTATGAAGCAAAAGCAGTTGAAATCTCAGTGTTTCCTAAGCATTAAATCTTAATTCTCATTATTAAGTTTATATTTTGCCAAAAAACTGCTGTTTTTAATTTCAGTGCTTGACCCAAGTGTTTATAGACATATTTAGGTAGTTTGAAAACATCCTACATTGTTATTAACTGAATAAGGGAAAAGCTAATAACTTCGTTCTGGTTGTAAACAGAACAGGCAAGTATTCCAAATAATCAACATCAATAACACTTGGCACATTTGGTGTTAAATTTCAGAAACTTCTTAAAATAATCTCTGAAATTATATACTGAAATTTGTCCTTTTTTTTGGGTACAGCAGCTCCAATTTATTAAAAATAAAGAACTAGGATGATAAATATTAAAAAAGATGAGAAAGTCAGACAATAAAAACCTGTTCCTAAATTTTTGTTATAATTTTGCAAGCTCCCATAGTACTTGCAGCCACAGGAGCATTGCTTAGTGCATGAACAACAAGCAGCAGGAAAAAAACTCTGAAATTTTATTAGTAAAAGACTTACCAAGAAGAGCAGACATATTCTGAAATATTCTCAGGAGTTCTGGTGTAAGACATGGACTATTCTCCAAAGTCACTAACCTAAGAACAGATTAAGCAAAATATTTCAGATGATGTACAAGTAACATTGAGCAATCATTTTGACAGATGTAAACATTTTAACTTCCAGAAGCCATCTACATTATCAACAACGTGTAACAATTACCAGAAGCACAGTTCAAGCAGAGCAATAGTCCTAACAACACACTCATCAGTATAGGCACAGGTCTTGCCAAGGTAGGAAAACAAAGAAAAACATGCTACTCTCTTTTTATAAAGACAACATAAGCTCTGAAATGCAACAGTGAGAAAGTCTAAGTAGCCAGCCAGGGAACTCAGAGAAGGTAGGTAGAGAGGGATATTTACAGTGCAAGGACAACACATGCTGCGTTCCACACCTCAAAGGAGATGTGATGGACCAGCTCACACCTTTGCGGTTTCTTTAATGTCTGAAATGATGCACTGATTACCATACATTGTTTATAACAATTTAAAATTCCTGAGGTTTGAAAACTAGTTATAAATTAAGCTTCCATTTAAAGGCACAGCAGCAAATTCCATTTTTTTCCTAGCTCTTAGGCATGGGAGTACCATATTTAAATAATATGTCTGGTCACCTGGAATAGCTGTTTTCCTGCTCTTGGCTGAAGAAGCCATTAGAGTCCCAACTGTTTCTGCCAGCTCCATCCAGATTTCTCTGATGCTCTACAACATCTAAGAATACTCTTCTGCACAGACATCAGAAGAGCAATCTCAAGATCAGTACTATTAAGAAGATACAAAAGTTCTGAACTGATATATGTAAAAGGCCCCTATCCTAAATTTTGAGAAGCTCTTGCACTTTGACTTGCTGCCGCCAGCATTATAAATTTCAGTTTTGCTGTACACAGAATATATCATTTGTAGGTTAAGTATTTGTAATTGAAATTCACAATTTAGATCTCATTTACTACAAAGGAATCTCTCACTATTTTAAGACAAACTCTATGTATTCCTATCCTTCAGAAGTATGTGCTGACTTTGGTCCAGGTAACTGTTCACCCCTCTTACAGCATCAGCTGCACCAGAAACAAATAAATCAGGCTCATGGCAAACTGAGGAGAGTGTCACTTCTTGTTTTATGTTCAGTCACCACACAGTCTGAGATATAGAAAGTAACTTCTACATTTTATCCTTGTACTTTTGACAATTCCTGTAACTAGCTCTGAGATCCATTGGCTCACTGTTCTTCTGAAATCAAGCACACCAAATTGTCAGTTTAGCATGCACATTACAGTGAATCTAGACTTTTCATCTTGCTGTTCATTAACACTACAGAATGGTATCTTCAGTATCAACTGCCTGAAAACTAATTATAAAAGAAACACAACTAAAAATAGCTGAGTATATAAATTTCCTAATCTCCTGTCTTCTGAGAAAAGATGTGATATAGGTGATGTCAAGGTAACGTAACAAGAATATATCAATTTTAATATTCAAAGCTTTTTTCAATTTTTTCTTCTGGGGATAAAAAAGTAACTCTTTCAAAATTAGAATCAGATGGAAAACATCCTTACCACAGCTCTAAACCATCTTCCAGAAGATAGACATGTGGAGGCTGAGAAACATCTGTACTCAGTTGGATAACTGGAAGTAGAAAAGGATAGAGATTTTTGCTGTCTGCTCCCAGTCCCTACAAAATAAGTAAGAAATATAAAATATGTCAAAAACCTTAAATCAAGCATTTCAAAATCAGTATGGAAAAGATCTACAATGCTGTTATATTCACACGTAAACATGCATTCAAGAAATCAAAGGTTAAACTTGCTTCCATTTTGTACAACAATAAAGTAGTCTGATATTCCCAAGTGTACTTATCAATAGTCTGCAAGAAAAAATGATAAAGAACATACGTTCCTAAAAACATTCTTTCTTGGAATAGTCACAAGTCTAACAAATACCAAATTACTAAAAGCTGAACGTTTTACAGATCAAGAAAAAAATTACTCTTTGGTTCTTATCATTTACAAAATAGTTTGACATATTCTAATAATCAGGAGAAGGGTTTGTTTTTATAGCTACACAAAGATTCACAGACTGATGACAGTGATTTAGTTTCTAAATGATCCATGAGACTTCTGAACCATGAAGAGTAAATTGGGAACTACTGCCAATTACTGAACAGCATTACAGAACATTGTATTACTACTTAAGAGAACTGAGGCTGGTGGAATGCTGAATTTGCACAATTCCTGTATTTTGATAATGCAAAATTTTTAATTATTTGATGTTTCTAAGTTGCAGCTTCTTTGTGGATTTATCTACTAACTTAAACAAACACACCTTAAAAGAAAAAGATTCTTCTATAAATTTGCCTCATCTTTTTGTGTCTACCTAGAGCAAGAGATTCACCTTTAGTAAACCAATACTGATATCTCAGGCTCCGCAGGGGACAGAAACAAGAATTTCCACAATTTGTTTATGGTAAAAACGTGTTTCCTCTTCATTTAAAGTTATGCCACTTTTAAAAGAACCTTTTTTTCTCTTTTTATAATAATATTTGTCATTCCCCTTTTCCCTTTCTCTCCACTGTTAACCCCTGCAATACCATCGTCTTAAGTCATGCATTTCCACAAGATCAAGACTGCCCGCATATTAAGTCTGCTCCTGTACAGACACTGTCCTAGGAGCACTTCTCTTGGTCTCTACTAGCCCTAGTACATCTTCTTTGAGATGCAGCAGGGGTTGGAGAAGGTAGGGTGGCACACAGTCCATACTAAAGAGGTAGTTAATAGCATGGATTCTGCAGGCAATATAGCCACATACTGTTTTATCATCAAGAAAGAACTGTAGGAGATACTGACAACATTTATGTGACTCTTGATTCCTTACCCGGATGAGATGGATTAGGGTGGTTAGAATGGCACATCGTAGCATATTGTGCTCCTCACTCTGCTTCCAAAGGAGTGGTAAATACTGAACCAAACATCCTACATATGGTCGTATCTAAAGTTCAGAACACAAATTGGTTTCTTAGTTGTGAAACAAGACCACTAATTTATTCCAAGCATAATTTCTGAAAAATGTAGCAGCTGCTTTTGTCACAGTAAAAATACAGAGTTTGCTTAAATCTTTCTAAAACACCATATTCTTTACTCTGTGACTGAAGTAACTTCTGACTGCAGAGTAGTTTGAAAAGAACATATTACTTATGGTGACATTTGTGTGTGGCAATCAAGCTTATGTAGTAAATAGGACACAAAAAAATATCTAAAACTTGATACGCAGAGGTATTTTCATATTAATATATTCTTCACTTAGACAGGATTCTTAAACAACATCATACTTTAGGACCAGAAACAGTCCCAGTAAAACCAAAAAAAAAAAAAAAAAAAAAGCTATNAAAAAAAAAAAAAAAGCTGAATAACCTCTGAAGTTACCTATCCTTTAAGCAGGAGTTAGACTACATAACTTCCAGAGATTTGTCCTAACCTACATTTTTTTCTATTATGCTCTTCAATGCTAAAAGGTTAATCTATTTGTCTTCGAAAGTATTTAATTAGGAATTAACCTAAACATATTCAAGTGTTCTTTCTCAACTTGTTTTTAATGCCGCTTCTCTAGATGATCTAAACTGCAGGGAAACCTGCTGTCATGCTGACTTTTCCTGCAAGGGACAATTATGAAAGCTTCATCTGGCTCTCAGACAGGATTATTTGTAGAAAGACGAGATAAGCTCAAAAACATGCATTATCTCTGTCCTAAATATAGTAATACTGGAAAAAAAAACCCAAACCAACCCCACCACAACAAAACCTGAGACAAAAGCAGTCAGCTATTCAGTGTTTAATTCAGCAAAACTATCCTCAAATTCTTTATATAAAAGCTGAAGCACATACTTTAACATTAAAGTACTGAAAATTCATAATGTGAATTTGAAACCTATCATGCAGTCAAGGAGAGTGCTGTAGAGGCAACTCTGACCCATACCACTACTAACAATAAATTACAAATTTAACTGTACACTCCCTAGGAGTGCAAAGCATTTTTCTCTAAAAATATCTTTTTTAATATGTAAGATAGATTAAAATATTAGTTCAGATATGAGACAATTAGAATAAATCACAAATAAATAAATAAAATTGCAAGGAATGCCACAAGAAGTGAAAATCCTTCTGTACTGCAAAAGCTGATTCCGTACAAAAAATACACAGTAACTTAGGAAAAGTAAGTTAACATTTTACACAAAAGATAAATGAGAATTGAAAAGAGAATCAAGTAATGCCAACAGTGCAGGCATCTCTGACAACAATAACCAGTCTATTAACTGATGACATTATCCTTCCACATCAAATCCCTCTGCTCTTAGGATAAAGCTAAAACCGAAATATATATTTAAATACCTGCATATTGACTCTTTCAATCACACAAGACAGAACATGAAGAACGTGCATTTTGGTGTCACACTGTGTTACTTCCTGAAGCAGCTGAAAGAGCAGTGTAAACATGGACTCCAGGTACTGAAAGAAAAATAAAGAAATACAGATTAGATCATCAAAAATACAACTGGTAACATGAACTTGTCATTTTCCTGTCTGCTTAAAACTTTAAGACATCCATAAACTTTGAAAAACACTTACAAAGCATGCAAAATGTTACTCTTTCACTTGGAAAAAAGCACATCAGCCAACCTCTGCCTCAGCAAGGCAAAAAAATTCAGATATGCTCTTACACAGCAGTTCAAACATGATCAGTTTGAACGTATACCATTTTCGTGTTTTGATAAGTGTAAACATGATTTCACAGGTAAAATAGGCTGTCTCTCCTGAAGGAGCACTTTGTTAGAGTCAAAGCAAAGGTACAGTCTTCCAGCTTTAGGGCCAGTAGGTAAAAGTTAAATATTGAACTGAAAAAGACATCTTAAAAAACCCCAGTGTTTACAGTCTAGATGCACCCTGCATTTTTGTTTTCTTTGGTCTCAAGTGAGTTGAAATTAACATGGAAGTCACAACAAAATAAGCAAAAACGTCTGCTAAATTTGAGTGATCAAAACAAAACTTTGGTGTATTTATCTCTGTTCACTGTTTACTTAATGACAAGAGTAATGACCACAGTAAAGAACACAAGTATTGGAGAACCAGAAAGTTGCGCCTTTTAAAGGCACTGCTTTAACCGCACACTTGCATTTAATATTTTTAAGAAGCAGCAGGTTGGAAAGTACTGCATGAAACGGGCATGTGGGAAAGCCACAGTGGTATGGAGATGTATTTGTTAGATACAGTTTTAATATTTTCTTATCATAAAGAAACTTACAACACCCAGTATACAGAGTACTAAACCCACTGCTATGAGGTTGTAACAGCCATATTATTAAAATGTTCTGAACTTTGTATCTACACATTAGCAAACTTAACAGCAACAGTATGAGTAAATATTTTGGTCTAAGAAGAGTGAACATACAATACAAACATGCACACACATCAATTATTAGACAATGTAGCTCAAAATGAAACTGGAAAATAATTTTTCCTGCTTTTCTCTATGGATTTATCAACTCTTCAGAATATATAAATGCTCTTACTGGTAAGAACTGGTCAGTTCTGAACTCAAAGTCATCTACAGGTAAACAAACATTAAGGAAAAATAACATGGATTGCAGATGGATACCAAGACTCAAATGAGCAAAAAACATAATGTGAAGAATTTGGCAGTAAGTTTAAAATTTATTGTTTTCCAGTAACTCAGAATTAAGAACTAATCAAACAGCTTTGTAAATAAGGATATTTAACTTCAGTGTCGTAGCTGTCTCAATACGGACCTGAAAGACAAAAGTCAAGAAGCATCATGCATACGTCCATTAAGCATTTTGATTATCCACACAGTATCTGACAATATCAAATCAGCTGATGTTTTCACAATAGAATCATTCTCTGTGTTCTGTCATCCTCTAAGAAATGTAGTTAGTTCATTTTCACTCACTTTCATTTTAGTACCCTTTACATTTTATTTGTCATTGCTAAAGTGGTAGAAATTGAAAAAGCTACTCAAGCAAAACCTTCAAGGACAAGAAGTAATTAGACAAGAAGGTATCTATCTAGACTGTGGTAAAAACTCTTGCAATAGAGGAGTTTAACTTGGAGTTATCTCACGGCTTACTGTCAATCAAGAAGCACAGAATCAAAAAAACTCAACAAGTTAGACTATTCTTCCTGTAGATGCTTAGAAATGCCTTAGAAAGCATTCAGTGAAAACAGCTGACACAGAAACACAACCTACTCCGCTAAAGCTGTCTGGAATCACAGAAATTATCATTATGATTGGCAATTACTAACGAAAATGTACCTACCAAACTAGCAAAGTTTATTTATTGGATTTTTATGTGGGCTGCTAACCCCGTTTGTTCAAAAATAAAAACAAAGTAAACAATAGCAAAACCAGCATCTCAACTACATCTCACCTGCCGGCAAACTGAAGCTGTAGCTTGAAACCACAGATGTGTACTCAAGCAATTTAGCAACCGATGCCTTTTATCATATCCTGCTAGCAGGTAATTTTAATGCCTAAATAACCATAGAATCACAGAATTGTTACAGATGTAGAAGATCTACAGAATCATCTGGTCCAACCGTCAAACCAGCACCATCATCACTAAACCTTATGTTCCCAACTGCCATATCCACACATTATTGAAACATTTCCAGGCGACTCCACCTGTTTCAATGCTTGACAACTCTTTCAGTGAAGAAATTTTTCCTAATGTCCTGGGGTAGTTGTGACCCAAGGGCAGGACCTGGCACTGGGCCTTGTTGAACCTCACACCATCGGCCTCAGCCAATGACCCAGCCTGTCGAGATCCCTCTGCAGAGGCTTCCTGCCCTCCAGCAGATCAGCACTCCCACCCAGCTCGGTGTCATCTGCAAACTCACTCGATCAATGCTGTATAGTGAAGGGACTAGTCACAGAATAACTCTGTTCTAATTACACAAAGTATCCATTCATTTATAAATTACTGCAAGATATTTCATAGTAGTATTCCTACAAAAAACAGATTGTTGCTCTCGGAACTCATTTTCCCACCAAAGTCATCACTTAACTGAACATCTTCAGGGCTCATTTAATGTCTTTGACATTACTGTTCAATATCTCCACAATTAAACCTCACCACATCTTCCCAATGGTTAACTTTTTGCAAGACACAACAGACTTTAAGGCATGATGTTATGAAATTCTCAATCAAGTTTACACAAAGTAAGGTATTTCTGTTTCATCTGTGATTACAACAAATGTGTAATCCAAAAGACTAGTTATTTATACTTACCACTAAGTCACGGTCTTGAAGCAAGTTACGAATTGCTTCATATAAAACAGGTCTCAAGTCTGATTTGAATTTTACAGAAATCCACTGTCCAATCAGCCATATTACTCGTCGGCGTATTGGTTTATACCTTTAGAAGTAGGAGGAAAAAAAATTGCACTCATTAACTCATTACACTAGTTGTAACAGAACACTTTGATGAAAAAGATATCCAAGAACCATGATGCAAATGTTATTGCCCAAAGCAATTAAAAGATTTAGTTTGTCAAGATCAACTTCAGAGCAAAAACCTTTTCCATTAAAATTCTTCACAAGAAGGGCTCAGGAAAAACCAACTTAGTCTGAAAAAGATAATTTTCATCCTAAATGACTGCATCTTGAATGTCTCCCTAGAGACACAGTTCATTCCGCACACAGCACACAAATTAAAAAAAAATAAAAATAAACGTTACATTTACTACTGCATTCATGGTATCTACTGCTCTCACTATAGTTCCCAGCAATTCCCTTCACATTCTGTTTATGCTCAAAAATTTTAAGTCAGATACAATTTGAAAATGCAAACTTAAGGACTGCACTACAACAACTGTCAGAGTAGTTCACTTCATCAGTCTAAAACTACTCTAAGAACAGACATTACCTAATCTTGCACTACTGCCATGACAAGGGCACAAATCAAACAGTTTTAGAGTGGATGGGAAGAACAAACCAGAACAATGATTGAGAAAAATAATTCACCGAGCTGCTGTTTTTCCCCACTGATCAAGTAACTCAGACTTATATGTTTAACTTGCAGATATACAAAGTTAAGAAAGATAAACCATATTTATAGAATTTTAACTAATATATTGTTATCATAAATGTATTTTTCATTTGATTCATTTGAATGTCTTGTTAGCCATCAAGACACCATTTAAATTGAAATCATTGACATTTCTCTACATTTAATAAGCATGTGTTATTAAACATTTCCATAACTATGAGACTATGAACAAAGAACACCTTTAGAGAACATGAAAGTTGTGGAAATGGCATATACAAAGCAATTCATTAGACTGGAACATGAATCTAACAAGGAATAACAGTCCAGTGTTGCTTGATGTTTACTGAATGGCAGTAAAGCATGAATAACGCATGCTGAAGCATGACTCATGCAAGACATTGCCTTATTAACCCATCCTTCAATTTGTTCAAGAAGCTGTGATGATACAACTTTTTCTACTCTTAGAAGGCCTGTATCTGACACTTAATCTTGTAAACATCAGAGTATTAAAAAAACTAAGTGATTTTCTTGAGATTGGAGTCGGACAGTTTTCAAACCACTATCACATAAAGAAAAGTTTTAAATGACATGATGTAAGTACATAACTGTCCACTGACAGCAAAGATTTTCAGGTCTGCTGTATCTATTGTTCAATCCATACATCCTGCCTGCATCTCTGTATTATTTCTCTCTCACTCTCTCTCCATGACAGAGAAAATACAGCATGTTTTTGAGATTTTTTTGGGGTAGGTGTGTGTTTGGGTTTTGTCTGGGTTGAGATTTTTTGGTTGGGGGGGATGTTTGTGGTTTTTTGTGGGTTTATTTTTTAATTCTTAAGTTTCTAGGAATTCTTCTGCTCATAGGGGCTCATTTTTGAGATACTACTTTTTCTACATTCACTATTTCTGGGAGAAGCTCACCTCAGAACATCAGCTTTCACAAAAAGAGCACACACTGACTAAACACAGATCTACCACTAAGCCTGGTGGACCTAAAGCTCACATGGGAGAAGTGACCATATTCCAAAATAAGGCAGCCTCTACTGCATTAGTCATAGGACAGTACCTTTAAGCAGTCTGGACTGCATCAGATATTCAAGTCAAAAGTATTTTACTTTCCCTCTCAGAAAGAAATGTTGCTTTACAAATAAGTTATCACAGGAAAAAAAAACAAGTATTCAGTAAACTACTTTCATATTATGGAAAAGTTTCTCATTAATCAGTACAAAACTAAGCATCATAGCAAGTAATAAATTTGGCAATGCCCTATTTCTAAAAATCTTTTAGAATTTTTTAAATTAATTCCATATTTCTTCTACTGCTGTGGTCATAGTTGATGGGTTTACTATCAATAAGTAATGAAACATTCAGAGAAAACAAAACACTGCAAACTCCATGCTCACTGCTGACAACACTGAGGTTTGTGTTTCCAAACATCAGCTAGTTCTTGAACAAGCATGAGTCACCACGGGATATTCATTCTGCGGGACAGCATGTCATACCCCTCAACCCACTTTATCTGAACTGCATACGTATTCCAAAGCTGCTGTTCAAGCAGCACTCCATTCAAACCACTACCACTGCCTCCCTTTACTGCCATGGTGGTCTCCAAAGACGAAGGGAGTAGAAGCTGTTCAAGTAAACAGGGCTTCAAAATTCCAGACAACTTCTACTGCAAGCTTCTGCCCCACAGGAATTTCATCCTGGGATATCGCAAATGCCAACCAAATGGTTAGATCAGGTGTCTTTCTGACTGTAATACAACTGCATCAACAACACAAAACTAGTCACAACACAAAGTAAGTTTTACTTATGCCATATGGGTGAATAGCATAAAAATGCCATAGCCAGCGCGTGTTGCAAAGCTCATAGCAGCTTTATTTAGAGACTGCTGCTGGCGGAGCACAACAGCAAATGAACAATCAAGATCTCCCATTTTTTCCTGCTCTTCTGACATTTAGCCTAACCATTAGAATACTTGGCCACTTGCAAATAGTAAGTGAAATCTTAATTTAAAAAACAGTCTAATGAGAATAAGAATAAAAGCACTAGGGGACAGCAGGTAAACAACTCTGGCAATCATTCTTTGACACTAACATAAGGTTATACATCCAAAAGTAAATAATTCATTTTGTTTTTAAGTATACTGTAGTGAAAAGAAGCATTTAATATTTTAAGAGGATCTTCCACTCTACAGGAAACTGAACTCTCTATTTAAATAGAGCATTTGGAAATAAAAGAGCTGACTAGCAACCCATTATGGAAAATCATTTACAATTTATAGTAGCTCCTAAGGGTATAAGGAAACAAATTAGTTCATGTTTCACATAAAGATTGCCACTGGTAAGATGAATTGCAGATGTAGAAGAAAAACATAGTAACAGTCTTCAAAGGACATTCGGGTCACTGCTAATGACTGTACTGAGAAAAATAGGACATACTTATTTAGAGTCAACGGCTGATTTGAACTTGTCTGATAAGGATTAGCATGCACAATAGTGGTCACTGTCCTTCCCCTGGGGAAAGAGTGAGTTTGAGGAAAACAGAGGAACAGACAGACTGTCTTCCAGAGAGTTACAAAGAGCGACAGCTCAGTCTGTACTGAGATGCCAAAAATGATCTTTCAAAATGCCCCATGATATCTGCTAAACAATAAGAGGTACTCATGTGAAGGCCATCCAAGTGAGGGTGACCTTGGTGAGAAGGAAATACTACAGCAGATGGACTGTAAAAAACTCTTCACGTAGAACAAGCCTGCAATCATTTACTCTTTACAACACAACCCAAATCCTTATTTCCACTATTCATTGCAGCAAAATTAACAGAACAGAATTACAGAGGGCTTGCATTTAAACTGAAACAGAAGAACAAATCATTATTTTATAAAACTACAGTTTTATAGGGACTATTTCACAGACTTCAGTTGGACTTTGCTGCCTAGAGGACTCCAGGGTCGCTGGAGGCCTAAATATCTTTCTTTAAATGAAAGAAAGTGGTTACCCTGAGAAGGTTTAGTCAACTCTAATGTATGCAAGAAGACAGACGACGTACTTTTACAGAACCCTGGAAGTATCCACCACACAGTAATTTAAACATAAACTGTCAAGAACACTGTCACTTTTGTGACTGTATCAGTTATCTGTATGCATTTCATACCTCTACTCATTTAGTGGATATGTTTCAAGGTTGAGTATTTTTCAACTCAGCAATTATTAGACATTATATCTTATCAGATTTGTATCAACATTTTGTATTTAAATGATGAAGGCATAACAAACCAAGATGTTTACCTGTCATGAGAAACCTGTAGTTCTGCTAATAGCTGATTTTTAAACCATTGATCAAAATCCACACTATCAAATAGTTCATAAGCAGCCAGTCCAACCGCATTATACACTGGGGAAAAACAATAGTTATGCTTATTGTTTGCTTAAATGTCAGTTTTTTAATACTAAATAATCAGATTAATTTAATATTCAAATCACATTCTGGTAACCTGAACATAATAAAGCAAATAAAACTAAAGCGTATCTTTCTTTAGAAAGTTTTATCAGACCATGGTGAAAGGAACTCTGGTGGAAATTATTAGTAGAAGAAAGACACTACGGAAGAAAGGTTAGATTCTTGAAAATAGCTAGAAGCCAAAAGAACAATAAGGATCTTATTCTATCATCAAGGATGGTTCCATAAGACACAAATATTATCATTTGCCATAAAATCTCCTCACTTGTAAAATGGACAGGTATCTCCATGAAAGCATTGAAAGTCATCTACTTGGCAAAACAGAAAGAATGGGACAGTAAAGGAGATTGCTTGTTCCAGAAAAAAGCCAAAAAGCAGTGTATTTTTACAAAAACATTTTCAAAGGTGAAGACCAACGTCAATCAGAGGAATATTAGGATTTAGGTACCACTTTCCAAACAACTTCAAAATCATCTTGCAAATTCTTCAATCAATTTTTAAGAAGTCAAACACATACACAAATGTGGCTCTGTTACTTCAAAGATAAAGTAAAACTTAATTTACCAGCATCTTTAATCAGTATAGCATTGGTATTTTCCAGGTTGGTAGATCCTACAAGCCAAAGTTAAATAAAAAAGTGTCACTAAAACAAGGAATGCAAGAAACTTTGCACTTAAATGCTTTAAGAAAGTAAGACATGAATTAAGACTGCTTTCACCGCTTTTATTTCATTTACAAGTTCAGTCATTTCACTTTTGATACTTTGCTCAATGAATACACCAAAAGCAAATCTCTGCTTTCAGACATTATTTTTGACTTACATCTTTGGAGATGAACATTTTAATAGCAACACAAACATAAGCCAGAAGCAAGTATTTTAAATGAACAGACTCAAAACCTGTAAATTGAAGACAACTATCAACCACATAGTATAACATCCAAAAGGGTCCTAGATCTAGTTCCGTTGTTTTTTATATAAGCATGCATATAAGTAAAGACTTTCCAAAGTTTTAAGACTTAATGGATTCTTCATATCATCTAGTACTTCAACAGTAAATCTCAATTTGAAAACATGAAGAGCAGAAGAAAGCTGCTAGGAGCCCCAGGAGAGCTTAAAAAGTATGGGCATACCTTTTATCATGGTAGTATTAACTCATGTAATTTTTGGAAAACAAAAACGCATTACCTATCAACCCTATTATAAGGAATCTTTTACTACTCCCCACATTACAGCAACAAGAGCCATCCCAAAACCTATGTGCACAAAGCAATTTATGAAGAGATTCTGTAAACTCAGAAAATGGGTATTTATTTTATTTTGATAAAATGTAATGATCCTTTCTGATAACCTCGAATACAAAATATTGTAAGTCAACTAATGCACATCCAGGAGAAACAACCTGAGTTGAAACGACAGGGGAAAAAAAAGCCACTCCCACTTATTATCGTTCCTGGCCATTATAAAACTTAGTATGGGGACAAAGAATCATAAAGTAAAATAAAGAAAATATGAATCATTCCTCAACCTATGAATAATCCAGTCTTCATACAGAAACCCCATACATTTTTAAAGCAGATTCTTCAGATTTGGAAAGTCTTCTAGACTCTCTAAAATGACAGCATAACTTAAACTTTTTCTTTTAAAGTTTTTTCTCCCCCCAAGATTTTGGTAGAGACAAAGCACGAACTGTCTTGCAACATTTGAACAGGAAGTTCCCAATAAAAAACAACCCAAAGAATTCATTAAGCTTGTGGATCACTGTCAAGAAAGTCTGAAACCTCATGAAATTAGAAACGCCACATTTGTCAATCATCTAAAATAGCTATGATGAAAAGCAAAGAGCCTTTAGGACTTCCTCCTCCCAGATCCACAATGCACTTCATTATGGTAAGTTTAGAAGTAATTTTAAAATATAGACATACTTTCAAAAATACAGAGAGAGCACACTATATAAAATTAGATATTACAAAGTCAAATTGTTTAATAATTGACAAGAGTGTGTTACGAATGTAAACAATTCTACATTTTTTATGTCCTTCATTTTTTTAAAGAACTTACCTTGTAGACTGTGAACCATTTCTAAAAGAACTGGGGTAAGAGTCTGATTATATTCATGAAAAATATCAATAAAAAGAACTCCTGTGCATGGCTGAAAAATTAAAAGATCTGGTTAGAATCTATTAAAATAAAGGCAATTAAAATACATTTTATGCTAAAATTTTAAGTGCTGAATACCTCACACTGAAGGTCGTAATTTAAAACACAATATAGTAGCAAAATTAGTATTGCAAGAAATACCACTCTTTCTACAATACATCGTGCTTAACTCTAGCAAGAGTTTGACGGCTGCATCTTTATCAACCAGTTCTGTGGCAGAAGAACAATGAATCTGTGGAGTGAAACAGCTGGTGCTGTGCAGCCAGTGACCACACTGTAGCAATGTCACAGGTTGTTTGTGTACTGCCTTATTGGCTCTAGGTCAGCGACTTGGACTGAACACTCTTACATCTGGAGCATACAAGATGCACCATGCTGGGTGCTCCAGTTCAAAAAAAAAAGTAATCCAGCAAATAAACTTTGAGACCTCTCTGCAAAGCAAACCACAGCAGTTACAATTGGCAGATATGCTACAAGAGCATATTTCTGATCTGAACCGAATTAACTACTATAATAACTAATTAACAAACATAATTAACTAATAAAGATGCACCTGGAACCTCCTTCACTCGTCATGTCTACTGTCTACTAACAAAGTCATAAGTGGTTACATCAGTTACCAGTTTAAAAAAGAAACAACTTCTGCTGACTTTAACCAGATGTTACATAATTCAGAAGTTGAAGCAGACTTCTTTTTCCTCCCGCCTAAAATATGAAGTGCATAGATTCCCGTGAATTTCAGCAAGTTTGAACACTGATAAACAATGAAGTTAAACTGCACTAAACCTAAAGAAACTTAAGGATTTTTAAAAAAATATTACCTGTCTGGGTTACAAGACTATCAAGAATTGCATTCAGGAACGTTTAATGGGTTTCTTTCAAATTGAAACACTTACTCTGAGACTGTACTTCCAAGAATCTCCTCCAGTCTCTTCCACAGCTATTATTTCACAAAGGGAAAAAAAAGTATTATTTCAACTATGGCTCAAACAAAGTTTAGTGTTTGGATAAGAGGATATCATAGACTACTGAGAAGTCTCTTGTTATGAAAAGAATGTCTAAGGACAGTATCTGCCCATGTAAGAAGACTGCAGGAAATAAAACGGCCAATATTGCAGTAGGCAATTTGTAGAGACAATGGGTATGAAGCACTTATACAAATATCTAATTAAACTACAACCAACTGTATAGCATGTTTCTTACTGAAGCTTTCTGGATCCTCTTCCCACATGGTCAATTCTTCCTTTGTCAGCAGGAAATAGTGAGTGACTAATCTCCTACATATTTCCATTAGTGTTGGGTATGTGAAAAAAGCTGTCTTTATCTTATGTGCTTCAAGAGTTTCAGGACTGCTGTCTGAAATAAAACATGAAGATTTCAGATTACAATTAAGTGGCTTAATGATCAAAGACTAGTCTAGTAAAATTAAAAAGAAATCAATAAATAAAAAATTCTTATTCTCTGAGAAAAAACAAAAAACATGTATTTTCACGGCAGACTTTAACTGACTTTCAAGTGCTAAGCAGGCTTTTAAGTAAGTAATCTATTCTGACACATACCAGTACATTTATGAAACTTTTTTTTCCAATTCATAAAGAGAATGCTAAATGTTATCTAGTCACTGCCACATGTAAAACTAATGTGAAAGGTTGAGGTTTTTTTTTAATTCATACATACAGTGGTGTATGAAGTTTCAAAATTAAACACAGTCCTACAAAGCAGAACATATGAACTTCTTTATATTCAACTGCATCTCCAATCCACTGTGTTTCTGTATTTCATTGTACTGGTATTAGTTAATTACAGAAAATACACTATTTTATCAAACATATCTCATGGGAAAGATGCAACAAACTAGGCGATGAAAATAAACCAAACTCTATACCTCAATATGGTTTAAAATCAATTCAATGGAAACTAAAACAATCCAAAAAAAAAAAAGATATTTGTGCTCCTTTTGCATTTAAAATTCCTTTGGCATGTCATTATCTATGTACACTAATACTATAAAAATCAAAAAAAACAATTATCAATATAGAGACAGTACCATAAATACTCCAGTAATTACTAAAACATTAATAAAGGAGTTAAATTGTTGGGAATAGTTAGCAAAATGTTTCTCAAGACATAAAAAATGATTTTAGTAAATAGGAGCAGTACCTTCAATATTTTTGGATGGCTTGTATGCATATTTTTTTATTATCATCTTAATGAGATTCATGCATCGTACAATAAACTGCTCAAATACAACTCCTTCACCAGCTTCTGTGAAAACATAGCTTACAGAGAACTCCAGTGATCTCTGAATTAAAGCAGTGAATGAGAAAGGATGTTGATCCAGGAAGTCCAGAAGCTTAAAATAAAAAAGGAAGTAGAAAAAAAGAAATCAAAACACTTTTAGTGAAGTATTATTAAATGCTTCAGTAAACTAGTTATCAAAAAGAGGTGCCAATTTATATAAAATTATAGAAAACTGAACTCAGACAAGAAATTAGGAAGACATCAGTATCAACTGCTAATGAAGCATTATGCAACAGCTAAATTCTTGATTTGGGTTCGAATGGTTTTTTTTAAGTGTGAGGAACAATACCCATTTTCAAATGGACCAGCTTGATAATAGTAAATAAAGTATACTAGCCATACTTAAAACAGTGAATATTTTAGCAGATAATTCATCCCTATTAGAATCAATGTAAGTAAAAGAGGTATGAGGGATATATAACTTCCCCTCGCCCAACACCACCACTACAGTACAAGTACTTGCTTCCTCAACTTAGCTATTCCAATTAGTGGTCTAAAATACACTGGTGGATTCCTTTAATCTCCTTTAGTACTGCAAAAATGCCTAAACCTATATTCTTGCATCTGAATTTCTAGAGGTGGTAGGTTACCTATTAATCGAGTTTACTTTCTCTTCAGGTCTGTGAAAAAAGATGCACGTTTGCAATGTAAGTACTATGACAAAGACCAAAAATAATGTCTCCGAGCACCTTCAGCTCAATTTTGGTGAAGCTGATAGGTGCTTTCTACTTTTGATAACTAGGCTGAATATTTAAAATACACTCATGGTCCCTAAATAGAATGTGAAAACAATGGGAACTCTGTAGGTTTTGTAACTTTAAAAAAAACCTAAAAAAACCAAAAAACCAGACCAAGTGTCAATGTTAAAATTACCTTCCAATACAATACGCATTTAACAATTACACAGAATCAGCTGACAAGTCCAAGTGTATTACACAATACAAGTCTCAGAGGGCAAGAGAGTTTTTTGTTCATTGTCTTTTGATTAACTAGTGTGGCCAGTAATTCCATAGACCTAACAAAGTCTTGGAAATAGTGATCTACCTGTAAAGAATAAAATGAAAATCCTATCTCTTCTTTATTCCTTAATACTATTACCATTGTTTTACCAATACTTACAGAACTCCTCTTTAAACAAGTCCTAGCTAAATAATTTACTTAAGGAATGTACTTAATTTTGTTTGAGCTAAGAAAATGTATTCTTCAGTGCTGCAACCTACCCCAGCATGAGTAAACAGACACCCTTTTCTTCAAAAATACATCTAAAAAAGTTTTAAGTTGTAGTACTTTCCATTTCTTTGAAAGGTCTGAAACGTATTCACTTTAAGGCACATATGTGTCTGGATGGGGACTGCTCCTCCAGAACTACAAACTATACAGTAACTGGAAGGAGATTTTACTTACCACTTTAGTGAACAGAATTATGGTCTTTTCTAGACGATCTCTGCATATGCTTTCTGCTCTTATACTTCTACCTGGTAAATCAGACATTTAACAACTATAAATTTTCAGACTTTCATTTCTTTCTGGATAGCTAAATTTTAAAAAATTAGCACTGGAAAAGAACTTATTCTTACTGTAGTTAAGAGAATATGTCAGCAGAAAAAAGTTCTATGGCAGAATAAATTCAAAGTCAAATTCAAGGTAATGAGTACTGGGAATAAAAAAATCTTAAAACATTTCTCTCAGCTGTAGTGAAATTCACTGCACTTGATCAGGCTACAGCAATTGTGACATCATTACAGAAAATTCAATGACAAACAACTGTTTAAATAATGCAAGCAAATGCTAGTATACACAAAAAATAAATATTGAAAATATAAAAATGTCCTTTTAATAAAACTATTACTGCATAATACTATGTGCTTTTCTAGAAACTCCACCTTAAAGAATAATTTATTATGGACACTAGAAAGCATTCTGAATTAGAAAAAAACCAGATAAAACTTTTATAAAAAAAAAGAAAAACCAAAAAGGGGCATATTGAAGGAGTACAGGCAGAAACATGATATAATAAATGTAAACACTAATCCTGTAAGGTAGTTGTACCTGCTTTTGCAAAACAACTTACTAATTAGACAAGTGGAAATGGGAAGGTTCACCTCAGTTCTTATATTAGGACGCAGAAACCCCACAGTCCTCATATTCTAGGGGACTACAATAACCCCCAAACTTCAGCACGGGAAGGCCTTCAATTCCTTCTATTCAAACTATGCACCTTTCTTATCAAAAATGAAAGGACATACAGAAGGAGCCTGACTGTAGCATAGCAAAAGTGCCAAATGGTGGCAGTTTCCATCTCTTCTAAAAATGAGGCTCAAAGCCCACATCAGCTGTCTTATTGAAGTACAGGCTCCTGAAAAAAGGAACTTCATCAAAATATCAAAATTACACATAACTTATTTTAAAAAGATTCTTCCTATTCAGTTTAGACATCTATTCCCATACAAAGTGTTGTTGAAGTATGACACCAAATACAATTTTGGTGTGATTTTAATCTGTTGATACAAAAAGACACTTTTACTGAGTTCCTCTTTGATAGTTTCAGCAGCATTTAAAGAAGTAGCTTCGACTTATGCAAAAAAACCTTGCACCTAAATGACTACTGATGATGCACTAGGCTGTATATTTTCACCCAGCTTCTAATGTTTAATAATGAAGACAAAGAAAAATATTCAGATACTTACTACACTCCAGAAACTGTTTCAGCCGTTCAAATACAGCATGTAGAAAACCCTAAAAAACAAACGTCTTTTAAAGATGAAGCCTATTCTGCACTGTAGTATGAGAACAAAGTTATGTCAGACTGAAGTCAGCTCAGATGTGTTACCAGCTCAGACATGACCTCATAACTTTTAACTGAACTCTTTCATTATTTTGAGCAAACAATTACCTCATGAAATTACTAATTAGCTAGCAAGCAGACTGCATAGATGATCTAAACTGTCCTTATTAGTACTACATAAACAGCACAGCAACTCTAGTAGAAGGAAGGATAGGTAACTACAGACATATCCTTTAAAATACGCTTATCCAGTTCTACACTCTTCTAAACTTCCTAGCAGAGGACTTAGGTTGTAGGTACTCAATTCCTCCAGCAAAACAGGCAGCACTTGCGGTTAAGGAAGGTGCTTAGGTTTCTTTCTCTGACCCTACCCTTTCCCTGGGCTGCGTACCACAGGCTTTTATCTCAATCAAACAAATTTTATCAAAAGAATATGACAGGACAAGTATGGCATCACATTTATCACTAAACAAAATGCTTTTAACTGGAGGGAGGAGAGCACATGTAAGACATCTTTCAGTAAGCAACAAGTGTCACCATCAGGTGGTACGCAAATTGGAAAAGGTGTCTTTTCTTTTTTTAAACATGATGACATTAGTGTCATAGCTTTTAGAATCTATCTATCTGACAGTTCTAGACTGATGGGAGGACAACTTTGAGAGAATGTTGCTTGATCTTCCTTCGCATAATAAAAATGTGTGACTTTCAACGATTTTCACACACAGCTCTAACAAGACCTGAAATAACCACAAAAGATTTCTAATCAAGAACTAGAAACGCACACGTCACTTACCATCACCTCTGCATTCCAATGAGGTTCTACAAAGCCATGGACCGTTAGTTTCCGAAGCACTAGGAAAAAGAAATTACTTGTGTAGCTGTTTATCAGCTCTTGTTTCAACAAATTTCAGAACACAATTACAATTCTACTTGCCATGCCTTTCTTTCAATTCAAAGCTTTAAAAAATGCACATGATTTTAGGTCCCTGGATGCCTCAATCATACCTAACATTCACCGTTGTTGAAATAACTTTAAAATACATCTCGTGTAAAATCACGAAGAGAACTCCAAGAATTACTTAATCAGGAAGAATTCTGCCAAAACTGTAAGTATTCAACTCCTGAATGATTCTGCAGTAGGAAAAGGGCCAAGTGCAGTCAAGTAAGGCCCCTAAGACACTTGTGAATTCTCTCACGTTTATCACTACCAGTAACCCAGAAAAGCTGCATGCTGCATCTTCTGAAACAATTCAGGACATGTATTAACTACACTGCAACCACTGCACACAAAACTCTCAGTTGTTCAAAGCAGCAAAGTAGTCAGGATATGCATTTACTCCACTCATAAGCCTTTGAGCATCAAACTAAAATATAAACTGACTGCTAAGGCTAGCTTTTCACTGGATACAGGTTGAACCTAATGGAATGAAACTTGTAGCTCAGCTTCCTCAATTCAGTGCTAAAGACTTGTAAGCCTAAATTACAACACATGAAAGAAAACACCCTGTTATGCCCTCCGCCTTCCAACCTCCTAGACACTGACTGCTTACAACATGCACAGTGGAATACACAGTTCCTCACCTACGGAGAAACAAGACAACTCTCTCTCCCCCTTCCGTATGCCTAATCCTCCTTCTGCCTTATAGCACAGGTAAAATAAACCAAGAATACAGTTACTCCCAATGGGCATGGTTTTGTTAGAGAACAGGAACTACTTACCAAAGAAGTTCTACACATTCTACAATGTGAAGAAAGTTATTTGATTCCTTACACTTAACATCATTCTATATTATTACCTTTCAATGACAATAAGGTCCTTTCTAGTGAATTTGCAGCTGCAGCTTCATCCCCTGTACAAATCAGCTGTAGGAATGTATCTGTATGATGATTCCACAAGGAACACACAAAGCTATAAATACTTGACGTAAGCTGCAAAAAGGAAGATGAAGAATATATTTTGCTTCCTGAGTTTTGCTATAGCATTATAAATCCCTAAATTTCAAAGGCTGGTTTAGACTATTAAAATATTTAATCCAGCTTCTTGTATGTATCTTGGGCCACAATGTTTAATTTGCTTCTTTGTTGTACTGAGTTGTACTAATCTAAAGATGTTTACCAGGAAAATATCTTGCCTTAATTTGAAGATGTTATGATAGACTCACTGGTTTCCCTGACTACTTGGGTCTATGACTCTCACCCTAAAGAAAACTATTTCCTTTCTTTCCTGATTTTCAGTAAATACAGCTGCTGGTGTATAATATGGTATGACGCTTCAAAAAATTATCAGCTTTCCTCATCACCTCTTCTCCCACAAGACAAGCTGTCAATCTTACAGTTAAATTAATGTCTGAATCAACTTAATCTGGGACACACTTAGCAGTTACAGGTGCAATAGTAATGAACACTGCCTACTCCAAAACTAACTTTACTTTGTTGATAGCTGCAAACACTGACTTTTTCCCTCAATTTTTTTTAAATACAGAATGACAAATAGTTTCTAATCAGGTAGATCTGAACAAATCTGAAACTTAATTCACATTAGAATTCACAGACAGTACTTAACTGATAAAGATATCTGAATTATAAACAGAAGATAAAGCTTTTCTCACTCAGTTATGGTAGCACTTGACAGCTTCGTAATTACAGAAATCTGCAGTTAGTCTGCTACACCTTACATTAGTGCAGTCAAAAGCATGTGACCTGTTTCTTTGGTTGCTTTGAGTGAGTAAAGGTTAGTAAAGGTCCTATTTACAAGGCAGTCTTCAATGCCTCAGACTCCTGATGGTTAAAATTTGACCTTATTGATTACACAGATAAATAGCGAAACCTCCGTAAACAGTCTTCATTTTCTGTGCTCATTAAAATTTCAAAAATTCAAGAGTAACATGTTTGAGAAAAATGTTTAACTCACTAAATTCAGTTAACTGTACTGCATCGTTGCCCAACTCCAAATGTGTTTGGACATGCATGGCCTAGAGCCGAAGTTAAATCTGTGTTCTAATCAGTGGATTTTTACAGTGGAGAATGTAAACTGGATGACACAAGATTTGGCATTTGCATTCACATCTTGCCTTTTAATTAACCTGAAGAGTTAGCCTGCAAAAACCTCAAACACATTCCTGCTGATGATAAGAAACTAAAGTATAGTAGTATGGAAGTCCAAACCCCAGTATTTCTTAAAGACTATACTGAATTATGAATCCAGAACACACTACAAAAAAACCTCAAAAAATTCCTAGAAAAGTAAGATCATGTATGTCATAAGGCTGATATGCAAATATTGTTCTGTAGACAAAGCTCTGCTTCTTTACACAAATAAAGATAACAACATTCAAGCTGTATGCAAAATTAATCAGGATGTCAAACGCCTCACCCAGCAACTGACTTCCAGTTATTCCACAGTATACGTATACCCACAACATAAGAGAAATTTTGTTCCAAGGGCAGACATTAAAGTCCACAAACATGCCACTAATACGCTGCCAGCTAAACTCAGGAAGAAGCAAGCATGTACAATACATTATTTGCATGCTCTACAATACTGCATTACATCACTTACATCATAGAAAAGCTTCCTGTCTGCAGGAAGCCGTTTGGATTCCAGGGTCTTTGTAACATGGTAGAACGTAAGTAGCGCTCTGTGTTGCTGAAGATCATCCTGCACCTTCACAGATTCTACAAGAGTGGGTATAAGTTCTGGCCATTGCCTTGGGCAGTCCACTCTGGCAACTTTAGCAATCAGTACAGAGATCTGAGTTGCTATCTGCAAAAAACACAGACACTACAAAGTCAAAGGGTATTCAGGAAATGAATAATGAAGAAACCAACAGCCAAATAAAACCTGAACCAAAAAATACTAGGATGGATTGCTAGATTTTTGTGTGCTTTTTCTCAAGCTATTTTTAAGTTTGCTGAATGCAAATAAATGTGGAGAAAAAGCATTCGATTTTATGTTTGTAGCAAGTCTTTACATAAAATACTAAACTTGACACCTTGTTTAAATTTTACATGAAGACCAGTAACTATTTATTTTAGAAGTCACATAAATGAAGACACAAACATTTGGGAACCACTTTTTACTTAGTGATCTTTTCTATCATTTTCTATGAACATACACTGCTGAATACATATTACTCTTAATTCTGCTCTACCTGACTTTTACACAGAGCCATTCCCAGCCCCGGACACATGTATGTGTAAGCCTGAGTCCCATCCCAGTAGCTGGGACTGAGACTTTGTCTTACTCCAGATGTTCACACCACAGGCCAGGGGCACCTGCACCACTTGTACCACTTGACTTTAGTTGTTGGGCCCAAATCCCACTCGCACCAGTCTTGCCAGCAGCTGGAACCTGGTCCTTGCCGCACACATGCACGATGAACAGAGTGAGATTACACAGCAAGACAGGTAAGGGATGCAATCAGAACACAGGACAAGCAGTGACCATCAGGTGCAGGGTTTGTTCAAACACAGATACAGACCACTCATGGTTTACATAAGACTGGCCTTTCTTATGCCCTCTTTCTGTCTACTCCACACTTGGCTGCTGTGCAACTCCCTAACCCTAAACATTCCTTAATATATTTTGTATGGTCCCTCAAAACCCCACCTCAAATACCCAAAAACTTCACATACTCATTTTCCCTGCTCTTATCCCATCCTAACTGGAAAAGTCCTTGACTGGATTAGTGAAGCAGACACTCTCTCCTTTGACACACTAGTACAAGCACACTTCCAGCCTGAAGAAGTCAAGTTCTTAGGCCACCAGAAGGAATCCAAGCAATTTACAGGCCTAAGAGGGATAGCTATGCCCTTCTCCTTCTTTACTGCTCCCTGAGACATTTTGTCTGGAGTCTGACAACCCCATCAAGTTTTCTGTACTATTTATTTCTACCATGCTGCTCAGGGAGAAGAATTGCTTCAGGAAAATGACATCAACATTCGCAAGGACAAACTGGGAGTCTTACTTATTACCAGATCAAATTATGGCAACTGGCAGGGAGAGCAAATAAATTCCTCTTCCTATGATCACATAGCAAGAAGCAACCTCCCAGGAAGGCCAAAAGTACTTTTATCTTGAGGACTGGCTTTTTAATTGGGGAGAAAAAAAAATTGCTGTCATACATTTGAAGAAGTATTTTGTTCCACTGTTCCCTCCATATGGTTAATATCTTCAGAGGGCATGGAAATTATGGTTTCAGTAGATGGTATATTCTCTTTTTCTTCTCCGCCTCCCCTGGAAGTCAAGTTGTATCATCACATCTCCATACTATGCCTATTTCTCACTTTTTCGTGTTGTTTTTCTTTCTATAGAAGAGTCGTAATTTTTCTGCCTTCAGTGATGCAAAAAGCACAAGCTGATAGCAACTGTGTTATGAACTATCTATGACTGGAAAAGTGCAGTTATCAGGAACACAGGATATCAAAACTCAGACATATCAAGCAGGCTGGGAACTAAATGAAAGGTTCCTCTGAAAGGACACCTCAGGATACCTACAACACAGACTGGGGAACAAGAAGAAAGAAAGGGAGATGGACTCTGTTAACATATTTCAATATTGCACGCAATTGTTCAGCCAATTATTTAGACTGCTGCCATAAAAACAAAATTCTCGGCATCTTAAAAAATGGCATCCCAAAAAATATCATAAGGACACACAAATCAAAACAAGAAGCCACTGGTCTTTAAAATGTCAGTTAGTAATGTTCCAATCTCAACTGCAACTATGATCTGAGAACTGCCAAGCTGGTCATCAGCAGTGGCATTTTTAACTACAAAACATGCTATGCTATTATCTTAGCAGGCAAACGGATGAAATACTAATGAAGGTATGGAAAAACTACTAATAAAAAGTTCAAATTGTTTTACAAACAGTGTAGTTAATATTAGGGTTTTATAACTAATTTACCTATTTACATGTGCAAAAAACATACAAACTCTTCAAAATTAAATATTTGCTAAATTATATACTACCTAGTAGAAGCATAAAGTACACACGCTTTATGGTTCAGCTTGACCTACTTCTACTATAGCTCTTTTTGGTTAAAATACCGAAGAAAATAATATTTGGTCGTATTGTTTACACTAAAACTATACCTGCAGAACAGATTTTAAAATACTTTATATGTATCTGCTGTTTTAAAAATTGCATTTGCTATGAAAACTTTTAATTCTAGTCAAAACTGTCATTTCACAATAGGCTTCTACAAAGACTAAATTACTCTAATTTTGATAAATTGCTCTAATCCTAGAAGTTACATTAATCCTGTCAAGAAATCCTAAAAAGTTAAAACTGAACTGTCTGCAGAACAGAAGTTTATTTCCAATACCTCTTCTTTTTAATCTTTATCTTATGCCAATCATTTCTGTATTTTCTTGACAAAGTTATTTAAGATATAGCTCAAAATATTAGCAAATATTTCCTTGCAGAATCTTATATGATGAAGAAGAAGTCAGCAGAAGAAAGATTGATTATTCCAGTACAGGCATATTCTGTGCCCCCCATCATTAGTTCTATATTCAATATAATAAATTCTTACCCTAATCAAAATCATGGCTTACAATTAGTCACTTTATGTAAGAAAGGACACTATTACACTGAAGCTTTATTAAGCTTATTAAATTCACTAAAGCTGTAACTAGACTGCAATAGCAATACTGCTTAGGTGGGTTTGTGCAGCAGCAAACTCAATAGCTCATTCCTGCTATGCCACCACCACACTTCCCTGTATGGCCACACTGGGAGTCAGGTCAGAGAACAGACACAGCTGAAAAAACCAAAAATCACTCAGGGAAAGGTTATTTTTGACCTACATCCATTCCCTGAACCATTTCACCAAATGGCTGCATAAACAGCAAGGGACAACAAACTGCCACTGCAACACCAAAAGAAACAAACCACAGAGACAAAGGATGTTGTTTCCAATCAAAGTGATTCTATAATTCAATGAATTATGATCTATGGTAAAAGATCTCACTTTAAGATCTGTCTGGAAAGCAATATGTAAACTGCAACTTTATTATTATAATTAAATACATTGTAAAGAAGGAAACCAAACTCTCTGTCAATACAAGCAGTTCTTGGGAAAGTAATAAACAATCACCACTGACCTGATTCACTGGCTCATTAAAGTTGGTGATAAGTCCAGCACGCAATGAAGTTTTTTCTTCTTCAGAAAGAGCACTGTCAGGATATATTTATTAAAATATTATTTATTTTCAATTTAAAAACTACCATCAATTCATATGTAACTATCAAAAACACTATCAAAACTAACAAAAGAACATCCTTCGCTCTTCCATTATCTCAAGTATCTTTAAAAAGAGAGGAAACGGTGAAAGAAATACTTATAAGGCATTTTAATCTCAGGTTTTGAGACCTAAAGTGACCTTTGTAAAGATAAATCGCAGAAGAGAGTTCACAGAGTCAGACACGCAGATACATAGTGAAAAAACATAAAACTGTACAAATTACAAACTGGTTGCTCTTAGACAATTATTACACAGTTATAACTGTCAGAATTGATGATTTGAACATGAATTCGCCCATGTATACTAATGGACAATGGCCAAAAAATGTCCAGAATAAGGCAATCACCATATCAGATGACAGTTCTTTTTGTAAAAGCAGTAAGTCTTTTCTGTTACAAATCTTTTTCTACAAGCAAATTATATATTTACACTTAAAAGTACAGATCCTTTGAAAATTATACCTTTGTGTGGAAAGTACGTTGATACAGTCTCCATAAAATGCAGGGGAAAACAGTGGGCAGAGCAAATTCTAAGTCATAAAGGTTAATTTTCATTCAAGTGCAGCATTGTGGCATCTTAATATTTCGTTTTAAGTGACCTCTATCAGTTTAAGACTACAAGTTACAGCATTATATCGCTCCTGTATTACTTCAGACTTTATATGATTCATGTAATTTTCTTATAATTTTTGGGCAGGAAACACAACACACTGCTTTGAAAAATGCTTTGTTGGTATTTACAGAGTATACTATCAGGGAAAAAAAAACCAAAACCAACCCAAACCAAACAAAAAACCCCAACACTTTTTCATTTACTGTTAGCACCTAGAAAGCTGTTTCTTCTTCATAAAAATCCTTTAAGTTATTACCCAAGGCTGTTCAGATGCAACAGTTTCACCTAACATTGCAATAACTTAGAAACATACATGCAGACATCACATCTCAATGAAGACTAGTGGCTGGAAATTAGCATTAAACACACCAACACAACCACTTCCTCTTGTCTGACCTCAGGCACCAATATTAACCAGCTAATTTTACATAATGAGGTTTAAAATTATGTCTAAAGCTCCCTAAAGCATAGGTTTTGCACTCATCTAGACAAATACCAACCTCAAAATAATACAAAAATAGAGGCAGGATTTCCCATAAGATTTGCAAAAATATTCTAGTTTTCACTTTCCCTTCACACCTGCACAAAACACGAGTACTCACTATTTCCTAGTACAAAAGGGGGGCAAGCCATTGTTTCACTGGTGACTCAGAACTGTACACTAAGTCTAATTTTAAAAGGTAATTATAGCATTCAGGAGCCATGATTTTATTTTTTGTTTTTTAAAATCAGGACTTAGGCTTTAAGATTCTTTTCCTGCATAAAATTATATTACGCCTGAAAACATGTTGTTTAAAATTTACAAAGATATCTGCAACAGTAAAAGTTTCTCTGTAGGTAACTATTTAATTTATTAATCTAAAGCCAGGAGATGACATTTCGGGGAAATAGATTTTTGCAGGGTTTTTTTTAATATGAAAATGGAGTATATAATTTCCACACATACAGGTAAACTCTAAGTGGTTTCTAAAATTTAAAAGCTCTTATTAATACAATTTAAAAATCTATTCTCAATTAAATGTAGATTGTATAATACTTCACTTTCAGAGATAATAGAAAGCACCTAAAACCTGGTTTGTAAAGAAAAAAATACCCCATCTAACAATATTACTTCATTTACTTTGTTTGTGGGTCCACAAGACCCCTGGCCTTAATTACTTTTTCGTATTTATAATTATATTAAACTTATCGTACGCACGGTCTAAGAGCAGCAAGAATTTAGTTCTTTACTTACTGTAAATAAAAACGCTTTTGCCATTGCAGACAAAACAAAGGAAAGAAAAGATACAGATTCATGAGGATGAACGCCTCAAATACATCAGCTGGTGATAAGCAAAACTGGAAAACAGTACTGCAAATAAAAATCTAAAATCAATGCCGATGCAAGTGTCACACAGCACTGTGGACAGGGTCCCCAAGGGTTTGCCAGACCGCGGGCGGAGGAATTCACCATTTAAATAACGCCACAGTGACATCTGCCGGGCAACAGGGGCACCCTCAGCCCCTGAAGGACACACAGACCGGCACCACTGTCCTCAGCCTCCCTTAATGCATTGCAAGAAAGCCAATTCCGCAATTCCGTATTTAAAAGTTACAGGCAGAAGTTAGGAAGAATGTGTCTCACTCGGCGTGTTATTTCCCTTCAGCATTGAATGACACGTGCCCAAAAATTAAAACAACTTCATCGAGACATGAACTTCTAAGTACTATCTACTTTGCTGTAGTCTTTCACAATTTGCAATTCAACATTACTTTGATCTTTCTCTGTGTTTGTGGTACGGAGAAATATATATCCAAATACTTAAAAAATTATTTTGGAGCTTTTTTTAAAAAAGTCTGATATTTCAGACTTGGATTTCTGGCTTATGAGGAGTTATCACTCAAGCAAAAACATGTATTTGAAAGTATTGTTAAAGTTGCTAACATGGTACTCAAATAAGAGAACTAAGTTCACAAGAGACAGGATACAAAAGTAATTGTCTGTAAAATCAAAAACATGTTCAACTCTTGAATTCAAGACAAATCATTTTTGAAGAAAATAAAAACACATACAAAATCATCCTGTGAGACCATCTCAGGAGGCTGAAAACAAATTTCAGAAAAGAGGCCAAATTGTGCCTGAAAAGAGGTTATGACAACTCTAGGCTCTTCTCCACAGCTATATGAAAAGCAGCCTGAAAAAGCAGGAGGGAGGAATTTCACAGGAACATCTTCAAAATCACTCTCACTGGAAAATGCTGTTTTAAGTCTGATCTGTAGACCAAAACACGCTTTGATGTACTACTATGGATGGAGAGGGGACAGCTGCTGAAATGAGACACAAGATTAAAGACAAGAATTTTGCAAGGACAACAAAAATGCAGCCTCTACAATGAAGCCTTCAAAAATCATGACATTCAAAGTATGATTGGTTCACAAAAAACCCGAGAATTTACAGGTCAAATCAGAATTTCTCAAAATGGTCTCAACGTATTCTAAGAGAAACATGATCTGGGTAAGTGCTGACAAAATGTCACATCAAAGAAATTTAGAAAGAAAAACAGAAATGGGGGAACAGTTGAAAACAGACTAAAAATTTACTACGCATTCACTCCATGGAATCCTTGACAGCAGCCAACAATTTTTAAAATTATTTTACACTTTAATTGCATTAAATTAGTGGCAGAAAAATTAGAAATGGGGAAAAATAGGGTTGCACTGGAAACTTAATATAGATTTAACCCACAAAATCTTTAATAGCCAAGAAAAATTTAATTTTTAAATTACATTTCCTTTAAAACTACAGGAAAACTACACTACAAGATTGTTATTTAATTTTTACCTCAAACAGTACAATTTTAGTCTTTAGTTCTGCAGGAAATAAACCCTGCTTTTTTCACCAGAAATGCTACTAATGTCTAAAAATATTAACAAATTGAAACAATATTTAACTTCTTCCAACAGCTCTTGCTAAGTACCAGTATTGTAAGCAGAATCCTGTTAACCAAAAATGCCAAAGATATATGCATCTTTCATGAAAAAGATGGTATTGTCCTTTCACATAAAAAAAATATCCAAATGCTTGCAGAAGTTTTGCAATTATATACTAACTTACACATACAGATACTGTAGTGGTTTATGCAATAATGAAGGAGTACTATTCAAATACGCTGTGGACACAGAATTTTATCATTTTCCCCTCTTTCGGTAGATCTTTGGAAAAAGCTTACAATGTAAGGCAAAATACATTGAACTATCTCAAACAATGAGCAATGAAAATCATACTTTGTACCATACCACTAACTTAGATTTGTGATCCAGAAAAAAAGCACCTAGAATTCCATCTAATACCCACAATCTGACAGTGACAGTCCCACCTATATCACTAGCATTTAAGAGAGCCTGAACACTTCCAGAGACACTGAACACTCGCAAGCTTTTATGAGTTCTGGAATTGAAACTCTTTGTGAAAGCACACCTGTTTATAAAGGAAAAAAAAAGTACTTCATACAAAAGACTGAGAAGTATATCATTCTAGGTGTTACATATTAAAATGGCACTTTTTGCAATTTTTAAGTATTGCATGGTGCTCATGAAAACTGCTTATATTTCTCATCTTCTTTGGAGAACTTTTTGTCATGCACTATCAGAACACACATATCAGAACAACAAAAAAAATGAATACCAGAACTTGTTAGTCCTATAACTACTCTTTCCCAAGTACACATTCAATACAAATCAGCTTAAACAAAATGAAATGCCTCACTCACTGTCCAAGAGATTGACTACCTTTCACATCTGTCACTATCAGTAAATCCAGGTGTTAATGTTGTAACACTGTAATGTTGTATCACTTCAAAACCTGTTAGCTAGGAAACAGCCTTCTAACTCAGTTTTCAAAAGTAAATCATGAACAGTCGTAAGAAGCAATATAAAGACAAAATGTTTTATCAGTGAGTCCTGAAGCTGAAGGATGCTGTCAGTTTCACCACAAATTCTAAAGTAACTTCTATGAACTAAGGATCTGCTGTTTTTCCAGTCTGGCAACCATAACAAAGCCAACTTTAAGACAGTTAAGTGGAAGAACCCAAAACTTACTGTGGTGCGACCCGTCTCCAGTAGCGATCAATTCCATTTTTAAAGTACAACACAGCTAACCACCTTACATTCACATCCAGGCTATGATTTGTAAAAATATTCTGTTTACAAAAGGAAAAAAAAAAAAAGAGAGAGAGAAAGGAAAAGATTAAGTCAAAAACTGCTCAAGACACCACAAGCAAGACAGAAATTGAATCAACACATGACCTGGTATATACAGAAATACACACACCTCTGTGGTATGGGTGTACATGAAGAAAATGTCTTAATTGTCATTTGACAGACAAATGAAACACTGTGTTAAACATACATTTTTAGAGATTAAAAAAACGTTTATCATCAGCCCAAATTTTGATTAATTAAAAAAACCCCAACATATAAGGCAAATGTATTGCTAATTTTGTGTGGCAGAGAAGGAAATACAAGGGTAATAATTACTAGAACCAGACAATTATTACACTCTTTAATGACATAGCTCTCAGAAGTCTGTGGCACTGCAGAATACAGGATAATTCCTTATTCTAGTCAGAATCCAGTCTTCAGGTTATTTCTTCATTATCTTGTCATATACCAAGAATCATCCTGTCTAGCAATACTGTTTGCAAAACAGTGACCTGGTAGGACTGCAATTCTCAAATTTGACTATGCTTATTCTAGGCAATCAGTTTCTACCAATAAAAATCTACAGATACATACATACATATGTATCTACATGTGCTTTTATGTGTTTGTATATACAGACAAACATAGAGGAGTTATTTCGTACAGTAATGTTGTAAAATTAACCAACCAAGAAAAGCTAAAATAAAGGTAGGTTATTGAATCTCAGCATGGGTACTATTCTGAACAGCAGCTCCCCTCCTGTTTTCCACTGCATCAGATGGATCCTTCTCATGAGGGTGAGATATCACTCCCTTCTTTAGGGAGCAAGTATGTGTGAGCTCAGAGTTTTTACTATACAGTACACTGCAGAAAGAGTGCACCACTTGCGCTCTTTGCTTTTAGAAGTCCAGTATGAAGGGACCTGAAAAATGGAGGGATTCTGGTCAAAAGCATCTCTACTTTTGGGCACCATGCCTGCAGACTTATAAACAAACCTTTCAAATATCTCAGCACTGCAGAACCCTGGGATCTTATTTTCACTATGAATTCAAAATGTAGCTTTCTCTCAAAATCCGTTTCTATTAATAGTAACAGCTTTCTAGAGGTAATGGCCAATCTGAAAAAAACCACTAACACAGTCCAATCACTAGAAAGTAAACAGACTTACATGCTAACAATGATATGGACTTCAAAACCAGGAAACTGTAGAAAAATATCAGAAAGGTGGTAGCCCACCAATAAATACAACACAACATGAAAATGATCCCTATGTAATATGCTCTTCTTCCCCAAAGCTTATTCAGGAAGACAGACTGAATCTCTAGAAGACTTGACCTTTCCCAAATACAACTCAAGCATATCAAAATACAAAGAGGTAACTTCAAACACCACTTTCACATGATAAAAAAATATTTCAAGATAAATGAAACACAGAAAACCCAAACTACTCATACCGAAACTTCCATTGATCTTACAAACAACTCTTCCTCTCCTTGCTAAAATATTTATCAGAAGCAAAGCTTCCACAGATTAAAAATACCTTAAAACTGGGCCTAGTTAAAAAAAGGAAAAAATAAGACCAAAGTATCTACATAAAAACAAGCAGAATTTCTTTGCATATTCGGCATCATCATATGAACTTCCTAAAATTTGAAGTATTTAATATAACACAGTAATGCTGTCACAGAAATAACACAAATGAAGCCAATATACAAACTGATACAACTTGTACAGAGGTTCTTTTCAAAACCACCCAATTTATCTCTGAATCAAAAGAGAGAAACGTAATACCTTCAAAAGAGAAACACAGAAAGTAATGATAGCAATTCCACTAGGTACTAAAAATGGTAGGATCAAAGATGCATGTCTCACATTTCTTTATAATTTTCTCTACTCTGATTGTCCCAGAAGCAAGTGTATCTCACAGTAAGTAATTATATTACTTGCCACATCCCACAGATATCAGCTGTCTTACCTACACTCCATTAACAATTACCTGTTTCCCTGCACCCTTTTCTGCTCCACCAAGAAGGTGCCAGCTATTTTCTCTCCCAGACAGCCCATCTGTCACGATCATGTTAAACAAAGAAGGAGACACTTTACTTCTGTTTTGTTTGGAAGACTATGTTGATATTTCACATTTAAAGAAAGGCTGACGTGGCCCAAACAAATCCACTTAACCACATAAAAGGAATGATCAGCATCTGATCCTCTTTGATAAGCATTTAAACCTCTGCATTTTTAGCCGTTATATTTAAAATTAACTCACATCAATTCCAATTACACCTGTGAGTGCTCAACTTGTCTACACCTTAAGGTGTCAGCTCTCACAGCAAACATCCAAAGACAAAAAAAATGTTACCAGTGGCAATTTCTGTTGTTTTCTATCAAGATTATTTACCACCACAGCAACACTATGGCAAAGGCAGTGGGTAAAAGGCAATTTGACAGCTCAAAAGCTCTATGTTCTTCTGCTCCTTTCCCTCAGTCATCCAGCTTGCCTTCAACTTTCCAAGCAAATGAAAGAGAGGGCCTACAGAGAACAGAACATGCCAGTCTACAAATCTGAATCATTCAATCTATGCACTGAGGACAGATATTTGTAGAAAAAGCATTTTATTTGTGTTTTTAAGACTATTATAAACAAATGCACAGATATTGAGAATAACAATACTGTTAACTTTAAGTGTCTTTGCTGAAACAGTTCAGTTTCCTTTTTGACTGTGTTGTCATCACTTTGACCATATCAATGCATCCATTCCACCAATGGTCATAATACTTTTGGAACTATTCACCTTCCCCATTCCAGGATCTTACTACCACAGCCAGGACAGCTAATTTCCCTGAGAGTTTCCCTCCACTAACAAAAAGGAAAGCAATCCCAGAGAGGTATCAAAAAGCGCAATGGAAAGCATGAGGGAATTTCTATTAAAATGTTCATAAAGCATCACCTCCACAAAAAAGAAAAGGTGATTACTGGCTTGGTATAAAAAAGGGTCCCAGCCTCTTGAGGCAGTGAAGGCAATTCCTTTTATAAAGGCCATCTTGGCCTTCTTTTATTGGCCTGTTGTGAGTTGTAGATGGTAGATTTAGCACCACCACCCACTCATACTGCTAGAGGTTGGATTTCCACTTTCTGAATGCCTGGGAAAAGAACTTGCTTTGAGACATAGTGATGACAATGCCTACCACTGTCATATCCTACCTACCATATCCTTCAGCAGAAGGATACTAGTGGCTGGACCATGAAAACTCAGGGCTTCCCTCAACCAGAGGTCATGGTTCAACTGTGTTCTAGAGAGCAGTACTCAAAATTATTCAAAGTTTACTCAGTAGCACTTTTCCACTGTATCTTACCAACAAGACTGAATAAAAACCTGGCTGTGTCTCCCACTGCTTCAGTTGTTCCTCAGCTGGCTTCAACACTGCAGTATCTTGGCTAGTAGCTTGAGTCAAGACTTGCAAAACAACAGTGCTAGCACTGTTGAGATCCATGAAAATCTGAAAACATTTAAAAAGGAGAAAAAACACTCAAGGAGAAAAAAACAGCAAATATAGACAGGTATTTTCCATTCATATTATCTAAACGCCTTACGCGCATTTTTCATTAGACTACACAGTGTAAAGATAGCATGACACCCACTCACAGGCAGTGCTGAGGTACAGGGATAGAACTATCTGCTTTCAGAAATCTCTCAGCAAAAGGAGCAAGCATTAAATCTATCATTACAAGCATATTTACTAGATTAGAGGAACTGCAGGAAGTATTTTGATTGTAAAACAGTTACCTCTTGTGAAGCACAGCAACTAAGAGCAAAACCACAAGTAGAGGTGACTGCTCAGCTGTAAGCAGAGTAAACCATGGGGTTGTCTGAAAGAGGCAAAGATGCAGATTATTAACATTTTTCCATTTTATTTTTCCTTCAAGAGAGAAAATTACACATTTAGATAGTTAAATTCTATAATTCAAATTCATCAAAACAATTTCTATCAATTAAAAAAGAAAGAATTGTCTCACAATTAATCCTATATGAAACAGATTTTTTCTCAATGTATTTGGTTTCCTTCTTATTTAGCAAACAAATGCTAACCACTGAACTATGAATGCGTACTGCCAAATCTCCAGTGCATATGCATCTTATATACTCTTGTATTCTGTGAAGACAAAACAAAACACTGCTCTTCAGATGACAGAGATTACATTTATAATGACCACAGAAACAATGGTACAAGAAGAATAGGATACCTATATAAAAGAAACTATGAAGTCTGTCTTCTGCTTAAAAAAAAGACTGTTTAAAGTCTATGTTAACTTTCAACAACACATACACAGGTAAATATTCATATACTTAAGTTTTCCAAATAAAAAAGAACAGCTTCTCTTCAAAGAGGAAAGAGGAGGAGGTTCAGGCAGCGCATCAAGAAGAATTCTTCACGGAAAGGATTGTTAAGCATTGGAATGAGCAGCCCAGGGAAGCCGTGGAGTTGTCATCCCTGGAAATGACTGGATGTGGAACTTAGTGCTGTTGTGTAGCTGACAAGACGGTGATCGGTCAAAGGCTGGACGCCATCTTGGAGGTCTTTTCCTACCTTACTGACTCTATGATTTGCCTTTATTTAATGGGAAAAAAAGGTTTATTTTTTCCTCCTCAGGAAAAAGATCAAGATTAAAATTTTTACAGTAATGATAAGGAAGTGGGAGAAATGAAATTTATTCTGATATAGGTTTAAAATTTTGATTTTTTAAAAAAATCACCTTAACAACAAAACTAGCCAAAATACTGAAGACCTTTTATACCAGTAATAGCACTGCACAATTAAAAAAAAAATTAAATACCCCTAAAAAAAATATCTTCACCTCCAAATCTCCAATTATCCGCAACAAAAGCTGACTAAAATTTGAAGGTCCTAAGGTTAAAGAAAGTCTACTTACAAACCCATGAAACACAAAATTACATCTCTCTTTACAGCAAAAATAGAACAGGTGACTCCATCTCTGCTTTACACTTCCCATGTGAAGAATCTTTTAATCTTTCTGCTTTAACCACTTGCGCACAGGTTTTGGCTGCAGAAGGGGGGCGGTGCTACAGGGATGTCTTCTGTGAACAGCTGCAAGAAGCTTTCCCCATGTCTGACAGAGGCAGTGCCAGCTGGCTCCAGGACACACCTGCCACTGGCCAAGGCTGAGCCCATCAGCAGCAGTGATAGCACCTCCGGGATAATGTGTTTAAGAAGGGGGAGGAAAAACCCGAAGGCTTTTGCTTCTACTGAAAACTTACATACTTCATCTAGAACAGTCCTCATTAGCAGACATACTTATTTAAGTTAGCAGAATGCAAGCATAAAAAATAGGTGACTTTTTTTCCAGTTTCTTATTTCAAAATGATTAGCTGGCAGTTCTAAAGACAACAACAAAGAACAACAACAAAAATCAAAGTGAAATATTCTCTTTTTTTTTTTATTAATGTTTCTCATTCTTGAAAAGGTTTGTATTTGCATGTGAAAACTGGAGCAGCTACTGTTGCTCCAATAAAAACCTCAAGAAAAATCAAACTAAGCTTAGTGGGTCAGAACAAAAATTAATTACTTTAACCCAATGTTCTTTCTCTGTCAAAACCACAGAAGGTACCCAGGTCAGGACATTTCTATGCAATTCTAGCCCACCATACAGACAACTCTGGTTCGACGATTTTCTATTAAGAGGCAGAGAATTTAACAGCCCTCAAGATTTAGTCTTCGATGAATTTGCACAGTTGCTTTTTGATCCCATATAAACAACAGTCCTCACACAATATTGGATGAGGCTGTCACAAGCCAAATAGCAAAACTGAACTAAAAACTAATCATCTCCCTGAAGATGGGTCAACTTTCAGATAAAGTTTATAAATACTGTAAAATATTTAAGTAAGTGGTATATTCTGTATGATTTGGATAGCAAAAAATTAACTGGAACAACATCTAATAAATGTGTAGCAAATAAAAACAGCAGAGATGCAAAAAAGTTAACAATGCTTCATTACGGCTGGGATTTTGCAAAGTCAATTGCAAACCTATCATTAGAACAGAAAGCTGTCTATTGCTTCCACTTTCAAAAAATTCCTTTGAACAGTTTGTTTTATTCTAGAAAGTCACTAGTCTTACGTGTAAAATTAATTTCTATTTTTAAAAAAACAGAAAGAAAATAAAAAGAAATAAGAAATTTTCAAAAACCTATTTTGAATCAATCCCGACTGCACAAAACTCGAACTTGCAATTTAACCCAGCTACAAATAAGTTAAGCTAAAACAAAGAGCTATGGTCACCAAAATAAATAATGTAACCCTCTGCTTCTCCCTGTACCCCTTAAAAACCCGAAGATGGAAGGACTGGGAAAGTAGCAGGTTTTGGTTTGGATCAAGCTTTCCAATCATTTTCACACCACATTGCTAGACAGGTAAACATGCTAAGCATAAAAATGCAGACAGAACAGCAAGCAGCTTATGTATCATGCTCTTGTCAAAATGTGATGTAAACTTAGAACAAACTTACACATTGTGACTGAGCCATAATTGCCCACCAAAGGGCAAAAGGCAGGGATGGGATACTGGGGACACACGCAACAAAAAAACCCAAACAAGCCAAGAAGTCAAGCCATCTGAGCACACTGTTCTACACACACCAGAGGACACTATGGGAGCAAGGAGGAATATGTGACTTTCAACAATGTCAAGCCATTACAGACTCAGGTCCTAGCATGTAATTTCAGCTCTGATAAAGTCCTTACCTTCCCTTCTCATCATTTCTATGGGGAACTTACTCTCTGCATGCTCCCTGTAAAGACGATTGACTCAAGGAGGGCACTAGCTCCTATCTCAGCAGGACCTGCTCAAAATACAGTTTTAACTACTGCCATGTACAGATGCACGCATGAAATTTATTCCTGCAGACAGACACAGCTGTACTTCAGGAGTTTAAAGCCAGATCTATCTCTCCAATCTTAGTTTGTTGTGATCCCCTCACATTGCCCTCTTTTATTCCTTTTTTAATGGAGGAACCAGGGCTCTTCAGACCTAATTTACGCAGAGGACGTACAAATGCTCTTACACTCCACAGAACCGCAAAGGCTATAAATATGAGCTCTAATATACAGGATAGAGACAATCTTCACCTCCTACAGATCTGACTTCGCTGTTGCACACAAAAGGCAAAGGGACATATGTTACCCTATAGGTTGGTTAAATGACAGGGACAAGGACCTTCTCCACAGTTTATGGGGACTTCTGCAGCTTTACTCACTATTGAGCTATTTCTACAACACTGTCCTAGAGATGAACTGAGGTGAGTATTAAATAGCTGTTGTCTTTTGGGCACTTTCAGAGACATGACACATGCATAGAAATTTTGGCAGAGTCTGCCAACCTTATAAGCAACACATTCTAGAAGGAAGGCAAGGTCTGCATTTGTGTCACAACAGCCAGAATTTCCAGGTTTGATTACTAAGTAAGGGTGATATTTCCCTTTTTTACTTATTAATGTCAGACTGTGTCTTCACAACAAACACTGAGCAATATCAGGAATGTTGGCTGCTTTCTCCTGCTTTTCTGTGGTCCACACCCATTGCTACGACAACCAAACTGCACACATACATTTTGGAAGGAAGGAAATCCCTTTCACTAGAAAGTGTTCAATGCGGTCAGCTGCAAATCCTGGCATGACTATATTGCCATGCCAGAATTCCATCCTGCAAAAGGACAAAGAGAATATCCACACAGAACAAGAAAAAGCTGCTCTCCAAGATCCCACTGGATACAACAATACTGAACTAGACAATGGCATATTCTCAAGTCTCAGCCGGCAGGAGAAAAAACCAAACACATTTGCACCTAGAATATAAACAACACATCAAATGCCACCCCTTAGCACAATGAGTTAGTGTCTTCAGGGACCACAAATACCAATACCAGTTCCTCATCATTATCATCCAATGTCCTGCACTTCTATTCCCACTTTCAAACTCCTTTATCGCCTTTAAGTGGCAAAAACCCAAGTCTCATTTCTGTTTTATTCTTTACTCTTTAATTCCCTTTCTAAGGAGGTATCTGCAAACATGTTTTACTTCCAAGAATATTTCAAGTGTCTTAAATGTTCTAGCTTTATACTAGCCATGCCAGCTTAATGTTTTTCCTGAACAGTCAACGCTTTTGATACAAAGAAGTTTTTAGGTACTTTTCCCACCACACTAAAAGATATCCTAATTTTAAAATCGCATCAGCTATTGGTGCCTTTTCCCTGCTCCTAGAACTAAGAGCCAGACACAGCTAAGGGATAAAAGGGTTTTTACCTCAGTATTTAATAAGGATTCCTATGGTGCAACAGTTCATCAAGGTGGAATACTCTGAAACGCACACCCATGTATATCGTGTACACAATTTTACAGACCTTACAAATTAGCATATCTGACAAAGACGCCCCAATGAGAGGGTTAAATGGACAGCATGACATCTCCCTATTCTAAAGTATCTCCCCCCAGATGGGCTTAATCCTAGTTTACAGAATATGTTCTAGAGAGGGCCTTGGCTTCTCAAGATAGCATAAGGCTTTCCCGCCTGCAGCTGTGAGGCCTTTCGGGTGTTTGGTCTTCTGGCCCAGCAGAATACCAGAACTATGCTAAGATATCAGGCTTAAAGAATTACAAATATGCACGTTAAGAGTACTGAGGATACATAAAGGCATATAAAAACAAAAGGTAAAAAATCATCATGGCATCACTATGAAAAGAAATCGGTGACTGCTAAACATCTGAAGGGGTACAAAACAAAGGATTTAATCACTAAACATCTCCATACTTCACTTTTTCTGAGAGAACACAGTATAACAACTCATTCATATTCAGACAATTAATCCTGTGTATTTTTGTTCTCTTCTGTTAAGAATTCAATAAATTCTTTCCCACTGTAAGAAGGTGCAAGAATAAATTCATTAAAGGTTTTATGAAATCAGGAGACAAAGCAGTAAATGTATTACACAAAATACAGTGTGCTCTCCCTTATAATAGTGCAAATACATGCTAGGCTACTTCAAGAGCACAAACAGCTCTGTGGATGTCATTATCCTTCTTTACACAGTGTCTGAGACTGCTTCTAGAGCACCATTTCCAGTTTGGTTCTCACGGTTCCCCCTTTCCTCAGTTCAAGAAGGAAAAATCTGGAGAGACTCCAGAGCTACTAGGATAGTCTGTGGTCTAGAGTAAATTAACTCTGAGCAGAGTTTGAGGACTTGTTTAAGACGGTGGAACCAGAGGAAGACTTTGCAGACTCTTAAAACTAACTCCCTGAACAGTGCTTACAAAGAGGACTTCCTGCATCTTACCAGCAGATTATACAACTAATGAACAACTATAAAGCTACACCCTGCAGCTTAGCACGTTCAGGTAGAAACTTACAACTGTCTTTTACAGCACATTTGTTCCAAGGAAAACAGGCAAAACAAAGATTCCATGCTGAAAAGCCACAAGAACTCCTGAAATGAGTAACACGAACACAGTCACACAGATTTGGTATATTAGCAAGTACACTGTCACCTCCAGCAAAAGTTGGTAGTTACACTGATGTCTCTCCAGCCTTCTACAAGCTTTTCCACGAATCTATTTTCTAGCATTCCGGTATCTGTACCAATCATGCCACATGCTAGTACTCCCACTGAGGAGTGAACCCAAGTGAACTAATACTATCCTGGTTACTGAAGGTACTACGTAAACTCACTAACAACTACAGCAATCACCAAAGCCATCACAATGACTAATGCCAAATGTCACTAAGATTTTTCAAAACCTACATATTAAATTTTTCTTCATGTAATTGAACCAGGCTATCTATAGTTTGCCCAATTTAAGCCACAGTAAAGAAGACAAATAAAAATGTCTGAGCAGGAAAGAGTCAGAGGTGGCTTTTTTCCATACTGTTAGTGACAGAAATCAAAGAGTAGAACTTCCAAAATTCCGTTTTTACAAAAATTTAACATCGAAACTAAAACCTAAAAAGCATGCAGAAGACATGAAGGATACATGAACAAAGAACAATGAGGAACATGGCAACACAAGACAGCAGCAAGCAAGGCTGACAACAATGTTAAGGAAAGTCGATCAGATTAAGTTAAAAATTGTGAGGAGAAGAATGACCTTTCACGTTGAAGAAAAACCACCAAAATGACCAAAAATTCCCAACAGAAAAAAACGGCAGTAAAGAAATGAGTGAGACAATTCCAAGGACTAATTCAGAAATGACTCTGTCACTTTCAGGGTTCAGTACTGATGACACAGGAAAAGCCAAATGGATACAGAGACAATGCACAGATATTTTTAACATTTAATAGTAAATTCCTAGGATAACCAATACTACGAGGTCAATCTCATTCCCTTGACCTCTTCCTAATTTATCTAATTTAACAGGTTTTCAAAAAGACCTGACAGACCACTTAAGAACAAATTAGTGCCCAACAAATGAAATGGAAATGCAAGTTGCAGTCAGCCCTCATGCTCTGGAACAGGTTTAAACCATTTCATTTTAACTACAGTTAAATCCCACTTCTGATGATACAGTTTCAAAATGTCATATGTAAAGCATGGGTGACCAAAACCTTTATTTTATCATTTATAAGCATTATAGCAAATGCCCTTGATGAGGACAGCACAAAGAAAGAATGTGAGAAGGAAAACAGAGAGCAGTGACAAACTTGGTGTTGCCATGAAGTTTCAAGAAACCAAACTCCATAAGAAACACACTATTTGCAAAATCTGAGGTGTTTCTTACATACTACGAATATAATTTTAATTCGGCAGCATTTTGCTGATGTGCTCTGTGGGCTAATTTAAAACCCAGGTTAAACATTTTACAGACAAGACTTCACATGTATGAGACATGGGAAACAGCATCACTATTGCATTTAGGGCCTTGTTCTTTTATTTTACACACACTGCTGTCTCCTAAGGCAACAAACGGGAGAAATAACTCACCACTGCTGCACTGAGCCTGCCTCTGATTAAGGGAANCTCGCTGACGTCATGGGGCGGCCGCGCGCGTGCGGGGCCGTTCTCGCGTGCGTTGCGTGCTCTTGCCGCGTGGCGGCGCGCGTGGCTGCGGTGCGCTGAGGGCGGGCTGCTGCTGCTGCACGGGGAGCGGGGCAGCGCACCGCCGCCCAGATGCGCGGTGTTTCTGTCAGTACGTAACGCTAAAAGAATATACGAAAGTAAATCAAAAAACACGAAAAGTACGTAAAAGAGAAAGTATGTTTTATTGGCGTGCCAGCGGCTGGGAATGATTGCACCGGCACTGCGGCTCCGGGCCACGAGCGGACAGGCGCTTTGTGCAGAATCAGGGGCTTAAAGCGCCGCATTACCTTATTGGCAGAAATTGATGAGGGTCGCCCTGCAAAATCCTTTTTCCTTCCTTCGTTTNGAGTGAGACAATTCCAAGGACTAATTCAGAAATGACTCTGTCACTTTCAGGGTTCAGTACTGATGACACAGGAAAAGCCAAATGGATACAGAGACAATGCACAGATATTTTTAACATTTAATAGTAAATTCCTAGGATAACCAATACTACGAGGTCAATCTCATTCCCTTGACCTCTTCCTAATTTATCTAATTTAACAGGTTTTCAAAAAGACCTGACAGACCACTTAAGAACAAATTAGTGCCCAACAAATGAAATGGAAATGCAAGTTGCAGTCAGCCCTCATGCTCTGGAACAGGTTTAAACCATTTCATTTTAACTACAGTTAAATCCCACTTCTGATGATACAGTTTCAAAATGTCATATGTAAAGCATGGGTGACCAAAACCTTTATTTTATCATTTATAAGCATTATAGCAAATGCCCTTGATGAGGACAGCACAAAGAAAGAATGTGAGAAGGAAAACAGAGAGCAGTGACAAACTTGGTGTTGCCATGAAGTTTCAAGAAACCAAACTCCATAAGAAACACACTATTTGCAAAATCTGAGGTGTTTCTTACATACTACGAATATAATTTTAATTCGGCAGCATTTTGCTGATGTGCTCTGTGGGCTAATTTAAAACCCAGGTTAAACATTTTACAGACAAGACTTCACATGTATGAGACATGGGAAACAGCATCACTATTGCATTTAGGGCCTTGTTCTTTTATTTTACACACACTGCTGTCTCCTAAGGCAACAAACGGGAGAAATAACTCACCACTGCTGCACTGAGCCTGCCTCTGATTAAGGGAAGACTCTGCTCTGCAGAAAAACTGCTGTTCTTCAGCCTGCAGGAAGAAAACAACCACCTATAACACAGGCCAAAACACGCCCCTTCCCGCAAAACACAAGTTCTGTCAGGTTAATGCCTCATCTTCCTCCCATGCCTTCCCATGAATTCTATCCTGACTAAAAACTGTTTCAAGAAGAAAGCGGGAAACTGTTCCCAGGAATTAGGTAACAGTTATTTCCTTCCAGCTCCGAGAAGGCTCTTTACCACTGCCGGTATAATAGGTAAGGAAGGCCGCGCTGCCTTAACCCCGGGGGCGGTGCCCCGAAGCCGGCACCGTGGCGGGCACTCCACGCCGGAGCCGCGCCGGCTCGGGCAGCGCAAACGGAGGCACAGCGGGCGGAGCAGCAGCCGAGACGAGTGCGTAGAACAGCGCCGCCCGCAGCGACACAGCCCCGGGGCTCCGTGCCCCGAGCGCTGCCCCGCTGGCAGCCGCAGCCGCCTTTCCCGCTCTCCCGGTCCCTTCCCGGCCTCCCACGAACCGGGACCAGCCTTTGCCGCGGCGGCACCACCGCCTCCCCGGCGCGCGGCCCTGACGTCACTGCGCCGCGACACCAGGACGGCGCCCGCGCCGCGCAGCCGGCAAATGGGGGNTCTTTTTTCTTTGTTTTTTTCTTTCTTTCTCTCTCTAGCCCTTTCTTCATCTCTTTTTTCCTTCCTTCGTCTCTCCCCGTCTTTCATTCATCTCTCGTTTTCTCTTTTCCTTTCCACCCTGCCGCTTTACCCAAAACCACTGCCGTGTGCCTATGGAGTAGGTCCGGGTACTAACACACCCATTTCTACGCCGTGTGTAATTTACTAATAAACCTTTGAAGGCTTTTGTGGACCTGCTGACTTTTGTCGTCCTTGTCGACCACTGGCACTTAGGACTCACGGCTGCTCCCTTCCCGCGCAGGGTGGGACGGAGCCGCTTTTCCCGGCAGGATCGAGCACGCGCGCCGGGACGCGCCGTTCCTGCTGTCCGCCGGCCCGCCAGGCGGCGCTCTCCCGCCCGCCAGCCGCACGCGGGGCCGCTCGCCAGCTGTGNCGCCACCCTCCCGCTTCAGGGGCCCCACAGCGCCCGCCGCGCCCCCTGGCGGTGGGCGGGCGGCGGCAGGCCCGGCGCGGCGCTGACGTGTCACAGCCACGTGCGCGGAAGTGGCGGCGGGGCCGGGCCGGGCTGCGGGGCCGGGGTTCGGTGCGGAACCGCCGGAGCCGAGCCGAGCCGAGCCGAGCCGCGCCGCGCCGCGCCGGCCTGAAGGGACCCAAGCGGAGCCGCCGCCATGCCCAAGGCGCGGGCCGGGAAGCGTCCGGAGCGCCGGGAGGGCCGAGCCGGCGGTGAGTGCGGACCGGACCGGACCGGACCGGACCGCGCCGGGCGGGCAGGATTCCGGGAGCCGAACTCGCACTCGAGCGGGGACCGGCGGGATGCTGGCGGATCGCGGCTGCCCACGGTAACATGCTGGTCTCTGCCCTAGGCATCCTCTTCAACACCGGGGCCGGGCAGCACATCCTGAAGAACCCCCTCGTCGTGAACAGCATCATCGATAAGGTGGGAGCGGCGGCGGGCCCGGGGAGTCGGGGCTGGCCCCCCGGCCTGGCTCCGGCCTTGCCCGGGCTGCGGGAGGGCTCGCTGCTGGACCCCGGCTGCTGCCATCGTGCTGCGTGTTTGTGTGTGTGCTGGGCCTTGTGTTTGTTCTTCTCTTTACGTGGCTGCTCGCTGCTTGTTCACGCGTGGCCAGCGATCCCGCATAAGCCAGTGCCAGGACATTCTTGTTCTCCCCATTTCCCACTCGTTCCTTTCTAAACGAGTCTCACGCTCCCTTGATAGCAACTTCCAGATTTCTGCTGTGTAAAAAGCACTTACTTTCGTTCTAAAGTCAACTGATTGTGCGAAGTCGGTGCTAGGGAAGTACCCGAAATGCTGTTTGTCCTTAGGCTGCCCTGCGCCGCACGGATGTCATTCTGGAAGTGGGCCCGGGAACCGGGAACCTGACAGTAAAGATGCTGGAGAAAGTCAAAAAAGTAAGTGCAAATTTCCCTCATACACCACTTTCCGAAGCTCTGACCACGCTGTGGCTTAGACTATGGCAAACAAAAGGGTCTTCATAGGCGTGATGCAGGTAACTAGAATTACTCCATTGATATTTTTCTTAGCATTTGAATAATTCCAGTGAGTTTTTAGCTGATCACATAAATTTTGTGTGGTTTCATCAAAGTACATTGCTGTTATCCATTTATGTGGTAAAGCTTGTGTGTATTTGGAGAGGGAGGAAGGTGCATAGCCAAATAGGGATTTTTTAAAGGATTCTTTAAACCCATAGCAATAGATACAGTGTTGGGGCTTTTATGATTAAATTCCCGTTAGGAGGAGTTGCATGGAGTTGCAAATATATACTTTTTTTCAGGTTATTGCATGTGAAATTGACCCTAGACTTGTTGGTGAGCTTCAGAAGAGAGTCCAGGGCACGTAAGTATCGACTGTGGAAACAGGGAGCGCTTAAAGCAGTGGAGCTACTTTGGCAAAAAATTTTGGCAATGTGCTTATCTGAGGATAACCACAATGTATCTTTTCCCCCAGGTGTCTAGCAAACAAACTTGAAATCAAGGTTGGAGATATCTTGAAAACAGACTTACCATTCTTTGATGCATGTGTGGCTAACTTGCCTTACCAGGTATGGGCCAAACAGCATAGCTTACAAAAACATAACAAATTTTCTTTTTAAATGCTAATTTCTCAGAAATTATACTAACATTATTAATTTCTTTGCTCAGATTTCTTCACCTTTTGTTTTCAAGTTATTGCTTCACAGACCTTTTTTCAGGTAAGTGGAAGAAGAGACCTCTGTATTACCTGGTAGGAAAGAAAATAGTCTAAAAAGTATTTTCAAATCCTTTTTTTTTTTTTTTAGTTTCTGAAATAGCAGTTTGATAGATCAGAGCTGCACCAAAATTTTTCTCTATTACATAGCCTGACCATGGTGGGAAATTAAGTTTATGATGATGTATTGAGCATGAGAAGGATATTTAAACTTGGCAACAATGAGTGCCCAGCAGATAAAAACAGGAGTTATGCCTCTTTAGTACCACAACTAATTATTATTCCAGGGATAAGCAGAGCATCAAAGCATTTCAAATACCTTCCTACCTAAAAAAATGTTTGGGTGGAAAGGGTAGAATCAATGCCAAATCACTTTCTTGTTGTCTGGTCTAAAAGTGTAACTGCCCTGTCTGTGTGTCAGACATCAGTGTGTCAGCAGCTCTTGATTTCTCTTAAGACAAATGTTGGTGACATTACTGGTAAATTTCTGGAAAGTTTGGATTTGAAGAGCTTACCATAGAGTTATTCAAAATGGTTTGTTACAGTTGAGCAACTCTGAGACTACGCTGTCTCTTTGATCCTGATCCATTTAGCAGTATGAATAATCAAATTACGTAACAGCTTCAGGCATACTTAGATGGCTTCACCAAGTTTTGTAACGGATTTTGGGTTTTTCCCAACACACTCTAATCAAGGCAGAGTTTGTTTATTATAAACTTTTACTCTTCTAAGTGCTGGGACAAACTGTGTTTTTCAAGTGTGTCAGTTAGCTTCTGATGTAAAAATTGATTGCTTAGACTTGATTTTCTCATTTCTGTTACTCTCAGGTGTGCAATACTTATGTTTCAAAGGGAATTTGCACTTCGTTTGGTTGCAAAACCAGGAAGTAAACTGTACTGCAGACTCTCTATAAATACTCAGTTATTAGCTCGAGTGGACCATCTAATGAAGGTACGTCATCCTGCGTTTAGGTAACTCAGCTATCAAAGGCAGAAGAAGAGCGTTTCGAGGGATGTGAGGAATTTGCTTCTTATTCACACAGCTGCCTAACTCCTCTTGACTAACAGGTTGGAAAGAACAACTTCAGGCCTCCTCCCAAAGTGGAATCCAGTGTTGTCAGAATAGAGCCAAAGAACCCACCACCACCTATCAACTTCCAGGTGAGAAGTGTATACTCAACGTAACATGCTAGTGATAATACTTCATTTCATTTTTCTTTTCACTTACTAATCAATTCCATGTGCTGATTCTAGTACAAACTACCAGCTATTCACTAGAGTTTCCAAAATACTTATTCCTCTGTTGATCAGGCTTGTGTTAGGACATTAACAGAACATGCCACAATCAACTTTGTGCAACTTTGTGTACAGTGTTTCTCATAAGACCCAAGGTCAGTTGGAGAGCTGCTAGTAATAATGTCTCTTTCATCATGGTTGATGAAAGAGATTTCATCATGATGTCTCCCAGAGATGTTTCTGCCTGATGATTTTGCAGGTTTTGATCAAAGGAATATCTGTGAGATTTATCTTCTGATGAGTTTGTGTAATCTCAGAAGACAAATGTTACAGAAGAGTATTCTTAATTTTTAAAACACTTTAAGACCATTTCAGCTTTGCCCAAGGTTAGCCAGATTTTCTTCAAGCATCTGCCTTCTCTGCATGTAAGATCTGGCCTATAGTATCTAGACATGAAAAAGTACAATTCAAAGGGTTTGGGGGACAAAGTATTTTCTCCTCCTTTTGTATTGCTTTGTCCAAGACAGGACTGGTTTTGCGTTGTTTAGAAAGACATTTTCATGAAGGATTTTCCTTTGTGTCTAGTATTGTTCTGAAGTTGTCAGTAGTGACTGTTCTTGTTTGTAGTAGCTTTATGTTACTTTCTAAAATTCTGAAATTGTTGATTTCAGGAGTGGGATGGTCTGGTAAGGATAGCCTTTGTTAGGAAAAACAAGACACTGTCTGCAGCGTTTAAGTAAGTAACTTCTATCAAAGGAAATCTTTTTGAAGTTTGAAAGCCTATTCAGTTAACTGTTTCTTTTTTGCAAATGCGTAGCAGTGTTACATGCATAACAGCACAGTCAGGGATAAACCATAATGGAAGATTTATACTGATGTCACAAGCTTTTTGTTTTGGAAGAAAACTAGGCAGCTGTTTAAAAAGAACAGTTCTGCGTAGTTGTTACAGGTTTTTATAGTAGACTTTAACAACAATCAAGTGAACAATAGTTACAGCTCAGTCTTCATGCTAAACTTGTATTTCTTTCAGGTCAAGTGCTGTAGAGCAGTTGCTGGATCATAATTACCGAATTCATTGTTCCTTACATAATACAGTAAGTTTCTTCTAAATCTATTACATTCTATTTCTGTGTAGTGTGGCCTACATACTGGCTTTTATAAGAGTAAAAAATTAACATTGAAAAGCTTAATGTATTAAAGGTTTTGCAAAAGAGTTTGAAGGTAGGAGGAACCTGCCTCTTCTCTTAGAGAAAAATCTAAAAGGGTCATTAAATCATAGTGAAAAAGCTTAAGATTGAGTATGTTATTAAAATATTGTCCATATATGTATGTCTCAAGGTCTTTTACTAATTTAATAAAACGTTTTGTGTCTGCTTTGCAATACTGCTGCAATTCATATCTAGTGAATGAACTGAGATTAAAAAATTCAGATACAATAGAATAATACAATAATCCGTAATAGAAGAAGTATAACTTACTTTTTATCACTTGAAACAAGAACTATTCTAAGAGCAGGAAAGAAATTATTTAAATGAACCTTTTTCTGTGTTATGAGTAGAAAATAATCTCTATCCCATTCTTCATTGACAGGAAATCCCTGAAAACTTCAAAATTGCAGAGAAAATACAGACAGTCCTAAAAGATACAGGTTACTCTGAAAAACGAGCCCGTTCAATGGATATAGATGATTTCATTCGGTATTCTTTTTTTTCTCTTATGCCTTCCTTTTAAACTTCTTTAAATTCTATCTGCGTGTGTACCTGCGTAGCACAGATTAATATTGGGTTGCACAGGAATAGTAGGGTTTCCCTCTCAGAACCAGACACTCCTTGCTTCCAGTCCTGAACACAAGCAAACACTTAGTATTTTAAATGCTGCTAATAATATTGAGGAACAACTAGCTAAGAATCCCTGTTTCAGGTGTTTGTGTACTAGACCCTTCTGTGTCTCCTTTAAAAATGAGACACATAGTGTAAACTGGTTATTAAAATTTCCCGGGAGTCTTATACAGCCTTCCTCTGTCTTGAGGATTAGGCCATAGTCTATAGCATAATTTTAGACATGAGTAATTAACTACTGCATTCCACTCTTACTTCTGGTGGCATCACGAATCCTCTCCTAATTTGAGATTAAACGTCCTAGGTGTTCCTCATTGGGACAACTAAGACAGGTACTGCTTTCTGAAGAAACATAATGAACGTGGTAGGATCCAACACAAGTAACTGCACTGAAAATAAACTTGCATCTCTAAAATGGAAAATTTGCTAATAACTTCTAGTTTCAGATTTGTAAAAATTCATTCTTTGCAGCTGATCAGCGATGGCTGCTTCCATGCTATTTTCTTTCCCAGCCAGCACATGTTAGAAATGCCTCAAGCTGAAGTTTAAATTGCTAGAATTGTAATATATATATATTTCACTCTTTCAGATTGCTACATGGCTTCAATTCAGAAGGCATCCATTTTTCATAGATCCTGCTAGAAGAATGAAAGATGCTGTATTTTTTCACCAAAGTTTTACTTGAGCCAGAGTGAGAGCAGTGGGACAAGCTCTTCTCAAGCAAGCAATGAACAGAATACGGCATATATGCTTGGACTTGTAATGAAATGTTAGATGCAGTTTTATCACAGACAGTAGGCAAGAAGCTGCTGCTCAGTATTCTAAAAGCAGTAAATTCTTTCAGAGCTGAAGTGAGGTGCTGGACTACCTCATGACAGTGTTTTTCTAAGTACGCCCCAAACACGGATTGGTGATAAATGAAATCTGTGCTCTCTGATCATAGACTTCCCCTCAGTATATTCACGCACAGTACTCGACAGTACAACCTGTAAGGGGTCTGGACAACAAAAAGAAAGTTGTAGTAATTCCTTTTTTTATGGTATCAGTTGTTTGTGTGTTTGTTTTAACATGTATTTAAACACTTCCTTTTGATTTGAGATGCCTGTCTCCCATCCCTGTGGTAACTACCAGCATTCCAAGCCTGTTATTAATCTGCTTCACTTAGAGAATCCCAGTGAGTATTTCTCAGAAAACAAAAGAATTTACCTTGTGGGCTTGATATCAGAGAATTGCCTTTAACCTCTCCTCCACTGTAGGAACCGGAAAAAAACCACCAATGGGCCAGGGCTCAAACGCAGACAGAAGGGTTGGGTTTTTTGTTAACTAAATTCAAGTAGCTATTTTTTAAGGCAACTACTTCACCCTTAAGGCAGGGAGAAGTTTTAGCACGGATCATAGCTTTCAGTGATATTTACAGCAATGTATGCAAATTAGCAATACCTTCTCTTAAGAAAAACTTCATTTATCTGCATCATTGAATCATTAAGTTTGGAAAAGATGTTTTAAGACTGAGTCTAGCTGGCAGCCCCACTGACGTCCCATGTTGATTTTTTAAAAGTCATTGATTCAGAAGGATGTGTAGAAATAGGCACTCAAATTCACAGGCATTCTGAAGCATTGACTTCAAAAACTGAATTGCACATTTATTTCACAAGTAATTCAATAAGTCTAGTGCTGCTTCACTGCATGCAGAACCAAATGATGCATCAGGTAAATAGCCACAAGGACTAATATGGAAGGAACAAGTGCTGAAGGTATGTGTCACACTTCCTAAATGCTTTTGTTTTACAGGAGAGGAGTCAAGGATAAGCTTGTTCAAATCCTGTTCAAGTAATTTCAGTCCATTATGGCAATGGGCTGCGGGAATTCAAGTGCCACAACCAGTCCTAGCAATTTTTCTTGATTCTCACTGCTTCAGTATCAGTGTAGCTCTGACTTAGAGCAGCCTCTGGCACAAAGACTGGCAGTAGACACAGTTTCAGCTTCCATGTGCTACTTGCCAGGACACATGTAATTTACAGGGCTTTGTAAAAAGGTGCTGAAAGATGACTCTGTCCTTTTGGACCCACAGTAAGCCACAGCCTGGTTGTGATGCTAGGCTTGTGTGAATGAATAGTATGGAAGCCACTGTTACTCCTGTAGAATGCCTCAGCTTTTTAGAAAATAAGAATTCTCCAGAGCAGCTTCAGAGAAAACCTCTGATATTATATGATAACCTGTACTATCACTTGGTAACACAATCTGCTGCCTCCCATTCAATTGTTTTTTTCTTTCAGCTGTGATGGTGATGATCTTGAAGAAATGTTCAGAAAGAGGTGTGATTTTTTTTTAAGATCTGCAAAACTAAAGTCAGGACAGTGGTCGGTGGTCTGGGGAACTTCTTTCTGCTTACAAACTTGTGCATAAGAGGCCTTTTCAAAAATATAATGCGTTTATAAATTGAAACCCTTCCCAAAGCATAACAAAAATTCTCAGATGTAATTCATTTAATAGCTTAATTTATTAAACACATTATGTAAAATCTACATTGTTTCAGTTTTCATGTTTACACACAGGAAGATTTTTTATTTTTAACCATGATGCGACAAGAGCTTCCCATAGCCTACCTTTCTATGGGAGATACAAACATTAAACACTACAAGAAGTTCTGGCTCATTTAACTCTCTTTTCATTGCCTTCCCTTTATTTCCCCCCCCCCAGGCCTGGCACAAACAAACAGGCTTGTATTCCAAAAGTAATTTTTAAACATTTCCAAGGGCAAGTCTGCTGATACAAACTCCTGGAAAGAGGGAGAACTCCTAGAGAGGTCTACAGTTCTTCATTTGACAAGAAGTTCTTACATGAAAGGTCAATCTTTTTTGGATACTGACTTGCAAAAATAACTTGAGTGCCACCACCTAAAAAGTGCTGAAACACATGGCGCCATTTGTGAGAATTCAGGTACTTGTGGGATTTCTATTAGCACTAGGTAGAGGTATTGTGCAAAATCGTCAAATGATGCAATTTCACCCCACTTTTCAGCTGCTGGCACTGTACAAAGGGAAAAATAGGTATTAGCTACTTCTTAAAGCAACAGAACTACTCAAACTACCTGCAAACTACGGTTAATGTACATGTAAGTTTGTCATGCATCAAAATCCAAGTTTTTAAAACAGTATGTGAAAGGCCAGTATGGATGTATTTATCCCCAAAGTTTGATAGTTAACTTATCCATACATAGCATTATCACACCATACCACATATCATATTATCTTCATTATCCTAAGATACAACTCTCCTCAGTACTTAAAACATTACCCTTTAATATACATCAACTAATTTATATTTTTGTTGGTTTTTGTTGATTTGTTGGTTTTTTTGGTTTTTTCTTTTTTTAATTGTTACAGATAAAATGTTAGAATTATATAACCATTCTTTATGGTATTCAAATAAACCAGGATTCCAGATTTTTACAAGGAAAATGGAATGTCCAGCTGTTCGTCCACTCTTAACAGCCTGCAGTTCCTCTTAAAATGATATGGCACATCCTGTGAAATGAAACTAGCCACCAAAAGATAAGTCTTGAAACACATCAAGAATGTACACACACTAAAGTAATTTATATTGACAAATAAGGAATGTATTTTTTTAAGGCTGTGCTTCAGAAAGAGGATGCTTAGAGTTAAATAGCCTTCATCAAGGCACAGAATGGGAAGAGTAAGCACAGCTGTCTGTGGAAGAGAAGTTACGTAAAACCACTAGCGAGATGTGCATGCACGCCACAATTTTAAACTGCACAGCTGGTCTTTGTAATAAAACTGAACATGGTCAGAAGGAAGTGTTGTGACTTTTTAATGGCCACAGTTTTACTTTATTAAAAATATGGCAAGTATTTCCAAACATTTCACTATTTAAACAAATGAAATATTTAAAACAAAGTGCTTCACAGATCTGAACCCTGCATGGTTGTGCTGTCTGGTCTAGAAGCATTTTGTAGACGTCATAGGAGCATTTCACATAAAACTGAAAATGTCATTCAGGTGAATAAGAAACAGGACATTTCCACAAACATTTCTAACATTTTTATACTTTCAAGTAGTTGAGTTCTCTCGGCCACTAGGTTTTGTAACAAATGTGTGCTACAGCAGTACGGGTTCATGGGCTCCTTTAGCAGCAGAGGCCCTTTTCAAAGGGCACGTGGTCTTTTCGGGTTGATCTGTTTACTGGCCTGTTCCTCTTCTTGTAGAGCTGCCCGGAAAGATTTCACTTTGTCTTTAACAAAAAAAGAAAAGAATGAGTACTGATGTGCCTGTGCTCAACAGATCTTGAAAGTAAGCCCTGATCCTCCACATCCCAGCCCTAATGCACAACAAAGAACATTCCTCCACAAAAACAGCTGACACTACAAACTACAAGAGGACTTCGATAAGCTTACATTCAAAACCATACAAACAAGTGGCTTAGCAACTTAGTCTCTTCTTGGATACTACCCGTGTCTCTAGGCAGGATAGGTTTGTAAGTGGCACAATTGTATTCCCAGCATGTAAACTGTTCATACTTCCATTCTCCTTCTATCTTAGAGCATCTGGGGAGATACACACCACCTATTATCCTTTTCCTTCCCAAGACCTTCCAAACCACCCTTAGGGACAAACAAAATCATATTTAGTGTACAATCTGCCATTTCTGTACATCCTAAAACCCAGAAGAGTAAATTCTAGTCCCCTCTGTTTTATTATGGATGTGAAAAACATTTGTGAATAAGTTTCGGAACTCATTCACTGTGAATAGTTAAAAGCATTGTTCACAGGTTTCATTATAATTCAGTAAGAATGGGAGAAATCTAAGAAAGGAAGTGTGGCATCCTCATATTTCTATTCCCTTCCCTTCCATTCCTCAGTAATGGAATTCTTCCAAGAATGGGAAGAAGGAAACCAAAATGATGGCAAAAATATGTCAGTCCCACAGTGACAGAAGTAAAGGCTGAACAATTCAGTGACCATTATGTGTCATGAGCAGAACACAGAAGATCCTGAGAGAGAATTTTTGACTTGACGCGTGTTCCCTCCCGTAAAACTACAGTTACATTAAGCTGTCTGTAAAGATGTGAGATCTCCTAGCATTTTACCTCCAGGAGCCTTTTCAAAACCAGTATCTACTAAGTTTTTGAAGAACTGGTAGTCACCAAAACTGCATTTTTTCACTGCTGGTGTCTCAAATTGTCATCTTCTGAAGAGAAAGCCATCATTCATAAAAACAAAAGCAACCTCCAACTCCCAGCTAAGTGTAACTCGCATGCTTAGGAGGCAAGCAGTCTGATCTGCTTGATGTATTCTGAGCAGATACCCAGACTGAACAAAAAGTGAGATTTTAACTTACGGTGTTCTAACACAGATCAAGAAAACTCTTCCATCAGTCTCCAAACCTACCCTTGAGCTTTTGCCAGTATAGCAGTATGCCTCCTGGAGTTTAAAACAGTTAACAAAAAATGAAAAGGAAAATTCATCTCCAGGACGTACCCACCTGACAAGCTGAGTTTAGAAGACAGGTGGAACAGTTAATTTTGGGCACTAAGAATTAGCTGCTGTTTGTGTTTCAACAAAGACAGGCTAACAAAATTCAAGCAAAGGCTGTTGAAAAAAAAAAGCAAACTAACAACTAAGATACTCAGAGCTTGATGCCACTCTTAAAGCACAGTCTTACAAATGACAGCAGGTTCCCTGCTACACTACACAATGCAACAGCAGGAACTGGGAATTCCTACTATTTTTTCCTCATGTTTGCATGGCCTTCTATTCTTATTCTACATAGTTCATTTGGATTTTCTTACCTTCCTTTAGTGTTTTGGAAAAAAAGAAAAGTTGCAGGATTGAGTTTGTACTTCCTGGAGGTAAAGCATAGACTCTTCTTTTACATTAGGATGAACTGATCATAGATGTGAACTTCTTCTTAGACTGCAGAATAAATGGTCCTTCCACTGAAGGCCAGCATAAGCAGGGAAAAAAGACCCTAGAATATAACCACTTTTTTTTCCTCCTTGTTCTTACTGCAAGTCTCCACGGCATATGCTAATAATGCACAGAGAAGTGATTAAAAACAACTTACCTCTAAGTTCAGTCAGAATATCAATTTTTTGATCTAGAATTGCTTCAAGTTGGGTAGCGTAAGAATCCACATCATAGTCTACTTCTTCTGTCATCTCAAGAAGGAGTTTTTCAACTTCCAACCATCTAATGGATTCCTAGATAAAAGTTTAAAAACACAACAAAATACATCAGCAAAATTTCAAGACAAAGAGCTGCGTCAGATTTTTTCTCACAATGATCACGCATTTTACTGTCTAGTCACCTCAATAAAACAGAATTCAATCCAAAAATGAAACCTTATTCCTAATTCAGCAAAACTGCATGTTTTCTACATATTTTTTTTAATTTCAGTTGTCACATCAGCAACAGGTAAACCCCAGGTACCCAGTTCTCTTCAAATTCAGAATATTAGGTGGTTGTAAAGCTAAGAAATTTAGGGTACAGAACTTTATCATGTTTGTGTCTCCTTAGACAAGAGTCAAACTTTAAAGTCAGGCTTTAAGTATGGGCTGCTTACCACTATAGTCACACAGTCTTTACTACTCACAAGGAGCCAAGATAATTCTGTCCTGTTTTCAGAGAAGATGTGTAAAAGAATACCTATTTTAAACTCACTATTGTATGACCTAAATCCACACGCAGGAATACAATAAAGGTTGGTTAAAGCACCTCATCTTTGTACTCTGAACATTACAAAAAAGAAGTTAAAAAAAAAAAAAAAAAGCTTGTAGCAAAGAAGAATGCAGCCAGGAGTTTAAATCTTACAGAACCATGCAAAACTGTGATCAGGAGAAGTGATTCCACAGGAAATGCTTTGGTTTAAAAAAAGAAAGCAGCTGACAGTTCTAGGCATACTAGAAAATTTGGTCTGACATACTAAAATGAAGTCTTTCCCTCTGTGGTCCATAGCCCAAGCAAAATTGAAAATGTAGTCCAAACCCCTTGTTTGTTTTTTTGGCTTTCAGGACAGATGGCGCTTACACTGGAGTAAGATTCATCTCTTCTAACAGAACCTTGTACATTGACGACAAAGCCTCCTGAACATGTAGAGCATAGTTAGCTGTGTTGGTATATTTTAGCCAGTTTTGTTAGGAAAGGATGTAGTGTATCAGCTGCTTCCAGGAGAGCACTGACAGAAGATGGCTGGTACAGCTGTTGGATTTTGTATTGCTGCAGCCCACCTACACACACAGCATAAACTAACGAGCCATGCTGTGAACGAAGGGATCTGAGGCTTGGACACATCTCCTCCCAGGAACTGCCAGAAGGAGCAGTAATCTCCAGCAGAAGGCCAGATGGACACACAGAGGCAATTACATCTTAGGGTAATGCAGCTTGCCTCTCCAGAAGCCGCATTAGAACACAGCCACAGCATATGGCACATGACTTTCACACTTCTGTATGTTTTACTTCAGGGCTAATGTTCCATAATAACTAGATCTCTACATCTGCTCTAAGATGTTTTAGTTAGCATCCTGCTGTATTATGAACACACATCAATGTTCCACTAAGCTAGATACCTAAGATGAGGAGATATGTCTATTCCCTACAGGTTTGATGGTCTGCTGTTCTCTAGGAACAGATGTGCCAAACAGACAGCCTGCCTAAAGGCTTTAAGGTTATGAACAGAAGCAATCCACAAGTAACTCATACTTATAGCCACTATTTATTTTGTGGATGTAAAAGGTTCCATAGCACTGACCAGCACTACATGGGCTATATTCATTCCAAAAGCCCTGACTAATAGCGAGTGAAATCTTTACGTAGCTGTAACAGCAAAGCCTGTTTGAAGCAAACAGGCAGTTTGAAAAACGTGTCTGTTCTGGATCTCAGAGGGAGATGTCACAAAAGGACACTCAGATTCAGACAATATTTGCAGGGAGATGACCAAGCAGAAATGGTGGTGACAAAGACATTATTATTAATTGCTAGCCCAGCAAAGGAAAATTTTACCAAAATTCTGGAATGATACAGAAATTAATTTCTCTTTCATCAGGGGGACAAAGATCAGTTGTTACGGAATCTGTTTCTATTTGTTTGATACAATCAGCTTAACATAATAAATCAATTTAGGAATCTCTGACAGACAAAATGGCTCCTACAGATTAGATGCTCCTCCATCTTCAGGTGTATGCACTTCCATTGGGAAAACCTGAATTCCTGAATTAGGATAAAACAAAGTCTTTTACCTGGAAGACAGTCCTGTGGTCTTCTACTACTTGCTCTTCCATTTCTACCATTTGTGACACAGCTTCATGGAAAGTAAACAACTGTGGAGAAACTTCCTCTTCCTAAAAACAACAGTTAACCTTGTTAGCCTGGAAAGAACTGTGGCTACAGAAATATACTGAATGTGACCCATTTCATCACAGAACATGGAAAAAAATATGCAGAAGACAAAATCTGTCAAAAATAGAATTTAATACTTCTAAGAATTATCAAGAAAATCTCCAGCAATGAACAGAAGGGGCAATAAATCCAAAACATTTACAGAGCTAAATTTAATTAATGTTCACCAAAAATTTCCAGTCACTAATCCTAGCAAATACTGGAAATCAGAATATTCCACATAAAAAAACCCAATTTAAAATAATGGGAAGAGGAAGTCACAAGGGAAGAATTATAATTTCTAATAGATTTTAATACTCTCAGAAAACTTTGGGTTTCTGTCAGGGCTTTTTGTTGTGCATGCTACAATAGACAGGCAACAATTTTCAAAAAAAGAGAACAGCAATTACCATTCAATACCTTCCAGGAAATCAAAATAAAATTAAACCTTTGGAAAAAAAAAGTTAAATAAATGTGAAAGCAGAAATCTAAAATGTACATAGTGATTGATAAATTAGAAGAAAGCACACATGAATTTACAAACTGGGACAAAGAAGGCTTCTTTAGAAATGAATAGTTAACAATAGAAGAGGAAAGTACTAGGTAGGCTGTAATTAATGTTTAGCACGACAGTGTAGTTCCTTATACAATGCCTTTGAAGTGTTTTTTAAAACATTAAGGCTTAAATTCATTCAACATGAGCAATGAACAAGTGTAATATGAAAGGATATCTGGTGACAGGAAGGACTGTCCAACAGGAAGCTCTAGGAATCACTAGCATGTTCTTATGAAACAGAGTCCTGGAAAAAAACTCATTTACTAAAGTGAGATATACTGCAGATATCACAAAGAGATAAGACAAGACAGGGTGTCTTGTGAAAAATGTCAGGATTGTAAGAATTTTTCCTTTCTATTTTTCATTGGCATGTTCACAAATCAAGTTTTAATCCCTTTTGAATATTTAAGGAACCAGGACTAAAGCTGATAATCAGCAATGAGGGAGAATATCCTTTAGAAGACACCTCCCAGCTCCCTACTCCTCCAGCCCAGGGAGACATACTGGAACATATGTGGCTGTCTTCCCAAACAGTGCACTGGGGTTTCACCCTAGGAAAACCAGGATGCTGGGAGGAGGAATGATGGGTAGCCAGATTTCTACATGCAGGGAAAGGCAAACTCAACTGAAATGGGGTTTGCATGCAGGGAAAATAATGCTCAAAATGACAAAGGGTATTAAATAAAACAAATGATTTTTAGGATACTTCCAACTGCCTAAAAATGTGATGCTATCATGGAAAAAATGCATACTACAGACCATCACCACAGCCTACCTAGACATTAAAAGTCCTAATCAGCAAGGAAGATAAAGAAACCCTTCAAGAAACATTTTTGGGTTTAGTTTTTCTTTTGTATGGAAATGAACGTAATACCATAAAGAGAAAAGGTGAAGAGGTATGATGCATGTATTTAAGATCTTACTAACAGGCTATAAATACACATTAATCTGGATTTGTTCTGCCACTGTATGTCATCATCTCTTTCCACGTAATTCTGTAAACCACTCACGTTTTGTTCACAGAGCAGTTTGAGATCATCTCTCTGAGGAGAGCTTCCCACACCCCACTGTGTCTCCAAGTCGTCCATCTGATTGGGAGCATGGTGTATAATGGAACGAATATCTCCTGCGGCACTAGGATCAACCGTCAGCTCCTTCACCCTGTGGGCAGAAAATGTTCCATTTCAAAATAAGTAACCTCCTGTGCAACAGAGGTTGCAAAAACAAAACTCTATGGGTTTATGTGCAATTAATTCATTTAATAAGGAAGATGATGATGTCAGCTTCACAAATTTAATGTACTTTCAGTGACAAAAAGATGTTAGTCCAGTTCCTAAAAGGCATGGACCCTGGTATTTTTACTACTTGTATGAGTATTTAAGTAAATCCAGAAAGAATTGTTTTCTGATCGAAATCTTACTACTTGTTAACTTACTACTAGTTAGGAGGGCAAAAATTTCAAATGCCTCAACATTAACTCTTTAAGAATGAGCAGTATTTCAAAGAAAAGGTCATTTAGCACCCTAGACCTGACAATCTTTCTTTTTCTGCATACACTTTAAAAAGCACTTTTAAAAAGTTAGCCAATCAGCTCTGCATTAGCTGTTATAAGCAAATCACTCAAAAAATTCTGAAGAAAATGATAACTTGCAACCAAATATATTCAGAGAATAAATAGATCCTTTCATTCATTTCAAAGGTGAAAATATTTTAATAAAATGGTAGGCTCTCGCAGCATGTAAATAGTTTAAAAGATTGATGATGATTCTGTCAAAAAAAAGCCCATTTAAAAGGAAGTTTATGAAAGATGCCTGAAAGTCTGAAAGCACGTTTTAGAATGTATTCCTAATTTCTTTAATGAGAAAATTTTTTTTTTCAAGTAGCACTTATTTACTACAATGGAAAATATTTTTCATTTATCTTCAGNTTACCCTAAACCCAGAATTCTTAGATTTGGTCCACTAAATGTATAAAGATGACATCACCATTTCTATTTTTTTTAAATGTATGAAGGAAACTAGCAAGCCTGGATACAGAATATGGATGTTTAAGGAGGGTAAACAGAATACTGGGAAGATGATTGCAGATCATGCAGAACCATCACCTGCCAAACCAAAATAAAAACAAAGTATGTGTGACTCAAGGCAAGGGGACTAATGAAAGGTTGGTCTGTAAAATTACATAGCCAAAAAGAAAACTTAAAAATATAGTTCCATGTATAGAATGAAGTAGACCTGGTGTTTGAAGGAGAAAAGTCGTCATATTCATAGGAAGGAGAGAGATCAGAGCGACTGCCACTACCCTGTGAGAAGGGAATGTCCGAAGGACTAATTCCAAATTCCTTTACTCTGCAGCAGCAAAATACAGTGGCAAATTAAAAGAAAATGTTCTCATAAACACAGTTAAAATGACAACTCTTTGTTTAGAATACTTCTTTAATAGTTTAACTACAAAATTATTTTTATAACACAAGTGTGTTGACATATTCAAACCCTCTGCAAACAGTTCAGATCACTAACAAAACTGAACAAAAGCAGTGCTGCTAATTTGCAGGGGACTATAATAGCAGTGTTTTAAGAAGAGTAATTCCAGATTTTGGTTTGTACAGTTAATATGATTTGGTCTACATTCAATATTCCACTAAATGGCTCCTTTTAAAATATCTAATCACTACAGCTACAAAAGTGTAAATTCTATTTCACCTCCTCTTGTCACTACCCACACACTAATGTCCAGCACCTCCAAACTAACTGTACTATGAAAATGATGTATTGTTAGGAAAAAAAAAAAACAACTACACAAAACACATGAAGCAACATTACAGTGACAGGTATATACTCCATAACAACAAACAATTTTAACACTAAGGGAAGGAAACACTTTCAATACAACTATTTAGTACACTAGAAAGAGATGCTTAATTCGTCTTGTAGTGACTTTTCATGGAGTCACTTCAGCAACCTAAGTTCTGTGAGGGGTAGAAGTTCCAACAAGTCTTGAATGTGCACGGTCCTCATGTTACTCCAAGCAGAGGAGTAGATGCCTCATTCTCTTCAGGGAGGAAATGACACAGACTGGTCCAAGCCAGGCAGGTTTACTACTAGCTCCAGACACAAGGACATTTGAATATTGACAGGAGCAGGCAGTAAGCCTTCCTAGGAAGCCTTTGTGCCTAGCCAAGCAGAAGCGGTTATGATCCTGCCTGACCTCTCACTGGGACAAGCAGGCCCCCAGATGGTGGCCTCCTCTGGCAAAGCCAGGGCTTCTGATGGCCCAGAGGCTGTCTGCCACCTTTGTCCTTTGCAGCAAAGCGTGGCCTGTCTCTGGGTCACAGGACTGGCTACAGGGACACACAGGACCTGATCACCCCATCTCCACAGACTTTAAACACAGGAGAACTGCAGCAGGTGAGGGCTCCTTGCACACTCACTGCAGAGGGTTGAACACTTCCTTAGAGCAGTACAGGGTTCAAGTGATGCATCTGCCTCTGGAGGTGCTAACTTCTCTAGAGTGACCATCAAGCCTGTTGGATTTTCTGCTTCTTTACTTAGGGTTCTCAGATATTTGCCTGAATTTGGGAAGCACAAAATTTTATATGTGTATATTTTACAGACTGACAACTGCACACAATTCCACCAAAGAGATGGAAAAAAAAATCACATCACAGAAAAGTATTTTAGCCAACACCCCAGGGAATTGTCATAAACAGCAACTTATCCCTAACGCAAGAGATGGCCCCTTCAAAGCAAGGGAAAAACTAATAGTAGCCTCTCTCATATACCTTGCAACCCACATTATCCTTCTCTGGATAATGGCACAGATGCAGATTCAATAGATTCTTTTGTAATGGTTGTACAAAGTGACAATTTAAATTAAATGTGGGCCTGGATCAGTAATTTGGTTTTAATCTTATTAAGAAACACAACTACAATCAAATTATTCAAGTAGCTAAAATAATCGTACCTCATGGAACAACACTATTTCAAATGTCAGTCATCAACAGCCAGTATAGCTTTAAGAAATAACATTTTTCATACCTATTTGCGTATCTCAATGTATTGAGAGTGTTTTCACATGATGCCATTCCTGGAGAAATTGTAGCAATCTGGAGAAAACAAGCCACACGTTAGTAAATCACTTTGTACAGATGAAAGGGTAGATGAATTTAAATGTATATGTTTTTTAATCTCAAAGTTTCATTTCTGACCTTCTACAAAAAATGTCTGCTATGTGCAGCTGTCCTTATACAACAACATCTCAGGGACACAGATGTCCAGTCAAAGCTTCAATTTAATTTTTTTAACCATACAAGGAATACCAAGAATTCATAGATATTAAATTTCCCCAACCATCTTGGTAACATCCTGTGTAACTGTAAAATTGTAACTGAAAAAATAAACTCCTCAAAAAAGGAAATACGCAACTCAATAGACTCTAAGTCTAGTATATCCTACAAACAATTACCACATTATTTTTTAATGTATCTTTTTAGGCTGTCCTCTGTTCAAGGAGATTCTATGCTGATTTTGGCCGCATCAGAAACTGTACTTAATAATAGTAAAGGTAAGCTTGAGTTTAACTATTTTCCTACGTAGAGATGTGTTTTTTCTCAATTAGAAATTATCTGTAAACAATACTTGATGGCAAACCTTTTACGAGACCTATCTGGAATCTGAAGGTCTTTCTTTTTTCAGTTAAATGAAATACTCTGAAGATAGCACCACCTTTCCCGAAATCAGCAAAAATTAAAACAGTGATTGGGAAAACTGGGATCACTATTTGTCCTAGTTTCTCTCAGTAGTCCAATTTTTCCGCCTGTGTTCTTTTCTGAAGAGTCATAAAGGCTCTACCCAGAACAAACATCTCTATGATCCTACACACTAACACTTTTGTGGCATCACAGACTTAGAAGATTGAAACTGATGGTGATTAAATAATCCTGGTCTTCTCTTTCATCCTGCTGCTGACATTCCTGTATAAAAGCACAGGTAGTCATCCTGAGAGGAATTTCTCCTTCTGGGGAGAAAGGAAAAATACGCAGTGGAAGTGGGTTAGAAAGTATAGAGCCTGTTACCACGCAGTCGTAAGTTTAAACCTCTAATACTGGTATGTATCAGTTACTAAGGAAAACAACAAGCTTATATTTAACATCACACAACTGCATGTCTCTTGTTCTGGGTGTTAATTAACAAAAGCCTATAAGTTCCCTTCCATACTCATATAACATGAAAAATGCATACATCTCTTCCACCAGTTCAGTGTTCAGAGCATGCCACAGACAGGGATGTTTAGAGTAATGGCATTTGTCTTCCCAAGGCATTGTTGCATGTGATACAGCCTGGGGACAGCTGAACTGTCCTGACAATTGGAAGTGGTGAATGAATTCCATGTTTTCCTCTGCTTTATGTGTGTGGTTTTTGCTTTACCACTGTGCTGTAACACTAGTAGACTGCTTCAACATTTTAAAGAGCATAAGGTGCAGCTGCTCTAGGGAAGTGCCATTGTAGGTGCCCTGGTCTGTGTGGATACCCTGTTCAGGGCACATGAACTTGTGCACAAGTCTTGGTGTACGACCTCTCCTCATGCACCAACAAGCCCAATCCAGGCAGAACAGGACTCTGACCTCTCTGTTGCTCACTTTCTTGTTCCTAATTCCAAATGAGGATGGAAAAAGCTGCACTACTTATGGACAGGAGTATCCATAGACCTGCAATAACCATTCTTCCTATTTTGAATGTGTCTACACTGCTTATAAGCCATCACAGTGGAATCAATGGCCCTGTTGGGACATGGAAGTCTGCAGGTTCCTACTCCCACCCCGGAGGGCTGAGGTGTCTGACCACTTCAGCTATGATGACAGCACGTTAAGGATGCAACATGTCAAGGAGCAGCACCGGTTAAAAAATGAGACTATTCTATGTAGTCACATTGCAACTTTCAAATGATGATACATTATCCTACAATGCAACTCTTCAAAAACAACTTAAAATGGTTTCTCAAACAATTTAAAGACCAAAAGTGTAAAACTACAATGACTGATAAAATTTTAAAAAACCTATTTGTGCCGACTGTAGGTCTCTGGGTTTCTTTTGAAGGAAGCAAATCCTAGTCCTAACTGTCCATGTTATGAAGTTATTTTCAAAATATCTTTCTGAAATTTGAAAAAACAAAGTTTCCAAATCATAGTTTAATGTTACATACAGAAAGAATACTTCATTCCTAAACATGTAACTTTTACAATTGCAATATATCCAGAAACAATAAAAGGAAAAGTCACATAAAAATGAAGTGCAGAATCTACCCAATGAGTTTTACTCAAATATCCTCCTTACAGACTGACAAGTCAGAAAGCAAGTGGAAAACATGCAGCAGGTATTTTATTATTTTAGGAACCTTTTAGTAAGTTAAAAATCACAAGATTTTACTACATCATTTTATACACATTTCATATTAAAAAGCACCACACAGTTGCAAAATGTCTTATTCAAACAGCACATTTGAACATTGGATCAAATTGTCTTGTTGAGAAATTCCTTAATAATAACCTCAGTTGCCGGCTGGGGTTAAACCACAACAGTATCTTAAGATGAAACTCTGCTGATTAAATTCTTAATTTAAAAATTCATGTAAACAAACACTAAAACCAGAATGTCACAAGTGGTCCTAATACTAAGAAAAAATAGCAGAAAAATTAATTTGAAAGCAGTATCTTATCCTCAAAGCGGTTTTTTAAGCTGAATTGTAAAGAGACTGTAGTTACGTGAATGAGAAAATAAAAAAAATAATTCAAGTATATTTCTGCTTTCAGAGGGGATTCTTTTTATTAATTAAGAACTTCATGAAATATTCACAAATGCTAATTATTCCATGTGCAGAGAGTAACTTCCAACAGGCTAATTTTTCAAACCTCCTTCAGCAGTGTGGATACACCTGCTAGAATTGCACCATGTAGGTATCTAATCCTGCATAGGATTTATGAAGTTATAGAGTCATACAATGATTTGAGTTGGAAGAGACCTCTAAAGGTCATTTAAGTTCAACCCCCATGCAGCGAGCAAGGACATCTTCAGCTTGGTCAGGTATGTCTCAGTGGGAAAGAAAACTATCCGGTCATTTCATTAGAACACTGGAGTAAAAAAGGTTAATAAAATGCTGTTTCACCACCATTTTCAAATTAGAACCATACCTAACACCTAAAGGAGAGACTAAGCTGCCCTAAGACCATGGTTTTCACATTGTGGTCTGCAGACTTCTCTGGCCTCTAGACTAATTAATTCAAAGGAGCTTGTGAAAAGTAATGAAAACAAACAAACCTAGTAAGCAGTATGCACTGCAGAGAGTTCATATTCTCATAAGGAGAAATGTTAAGGATGCACAAATAAAACAACTGGACATCAGGACTTTTATCTATCTTTTCCCTCATCTGTCAGAAGAATTGTGTTTTTCAGACTGGTGCAAATGCACGTTTACAGCTATTCAACATTTATACATTTTAAATATCTCTAAGGATTGTGACTAGACCACTCCCCTGAGCAGCCTGTTCCAATGCTTGACAAACCCTTTGGTGAAGAAATTTCTCCTAATATTCAATCTAAACCATTGAGAAATGTCTCTGTTGAAATCCCCCTCCACATATAATGTCAATTAGTGAATAAATTTAAGTCCAACACACTGTCAGTAGCAAGCAACCAATTTTAAACATAAAGGCCTAAATTTGCAGTGTCTTTTCTCTTTGTAATTAACCAAATCAACTTACCATACAGGTACGTGAGTTTTCCCCAATGAATGAATCTCTTAGCACCTGAGTAAGTTTACTTGCTCTGAAGGGTGTGTGAGGTTTATTTCGGCCTAAGGCTCTAATGCACTCCTAAAAGAACAAAAAGGTTCTTTATCATGGGTTAAATAAACACAACAAAAATGCACTTCAGAATCAGAAAATATATGCCTTATATTTGATGCTCTCCCCCAAAAATATCATTCAAATTTACCACTGAATCTTGGATTCAATAAGTGCTAGGCTTCTACCTCTCATTAAGCTCAGTAGAGAGGAAGGAATTTAAAAAGGATTAGAAGCTTAAAAACTGTCTCAATGTCATCCAAATTGCTTACATCTATTGTATCCAACAACAAAACTAAACAGTGTCGATGTGAAATGTTCAGGCTTACAATTATTCCTCATTATCAGCTACAAAAGCCTGAATGACATACAACCTCTACCAGCAGCAGCAGTATGGACAGGGACATGGGTTAACTGTATCAGTTAAAAGCAGTGGCTTTGATTCTGACTCTACCACTGTCTTTCTTTACAGCTTAAAAGAAAACAAACTTTCTGAAAGCTTCCACAAGTCACAAACCAAGCAGGCACAGCTCTCTATTGGAAGCAAGCTCTCTACTTAGCATTGGAAGACACTTGAAAACATAAGGTCATTCCCTGTTCTAATATACTCTTTATGTGAAGAAACGGGGATAAGATCTTCTCTTCTATTCACAGAGGCAAGGGGCTACACTAATATTTGCAATTGATTTGGTTCCAGTGAGCAGTACTGTACAGATGTAAATATTATGAAATTACTACAGAAGCTACAGCAGCGACTAAGTACAACAGTGGAAACCAAGATACCATTAATCTAACCATCAGTTCTGTCCACTCAGCACTCTAACATCATTTAATAAGTTGTTCTTATGCCAAGAAATTTTAATTTTAATTTTTTGCATTGCATTTGACTGTTAATTCCAGACTCTGCCTTTGCCTTAACAGACATCTCTCCAGATGCAAGGCTTCCTTGGTGCACTTTTAACAAATCTACACACAGAACTTCTATAACCAACCACACTTGAAATGTTTTTCAAATTAGAGCTTTTCTTTTAGCTGCACTAATAGATGGAATGGCCTTTGTGTTACACAAATAATTCTACAGAAGTTCAACTAATCCTCCAGCTGCAGACATATCCTATGTTGAATTACTGACATGGCAATCAGCAAGTTTAATTAAGATATTTTAATTTACTATAATGATTTTTAGTTTGCTTACTCCTGAAAAATTAGAATTGGGTTATCTTCTTATTAGTAAAAGATTATAGAAAGACACCACCAACTTCTAAGTTTGAAACAGAGTTTAAAACTACTTTTGGTTTTCATTACAGCTCTGAAAACCAGGTAACAAAATGACCACACTACTTCCATCTAGAAACATTACAGAAACAACTTCCCGTGCCAAAATCCTGAACAGGTTACAACAGGACTGATATCCAGATGGAAAGAGCAAATCTTGGATTAGCAAGACCATTTCGTCAGAACATACTAGTTTAATTGGAACTTGAAAATGACTTCATGGCTCCTGAATACAAACGGAAAAGGCTGTGTAATGTTTTTAGGGATAGATGAAAAATGGAAAACCTATAATCGAGAAACTTCTATCTTTTTGTACCACCTTTTAGACCTCTGGAAGTCCTCCCTTCATTTTTATTTCCCCCTTCCCCATACAATTTGGATGAAAATCACTGGTATGGCAGCAGCAGAACCTATTGCTATAATTAAAAAGACAAGTTGTATAAAAATTAACCAAATATGTTGTATGAGCACTATCCAGTACAAAATAAATAAACTGGAAAAAAAACCAAAAACCAAACGCCCACAACAAGACAGCTTTATTCAATTACATTTGGAAACGAGTAGTAACATCAATACAATGGTCCCTGCATTGCTTACTTTGATGCTAAATCAGAATAGGCCACAGTTTTGGAACTGACGCTTCCAATTTTTCAACATGCCATACAGCTTTGTAATGACACATTATACATTGCAATTTTGTGGTGTGCTGTGCGATCTGTTTAGTCAGATGCCAGTTTTCTCCCAAGTTTATACTGAGAATAAAAAAGTAACCTCAGTGATCTTCGAGTTCAGATTTTTTATATAAAACCAGTGTTGGNGTTATCTTCTTATTAGTAAAAGATTATAGAAAGACACCACCAACTTCTAAGTTTGAAACAGAGTTTAAAACTACTTTTGGTTTTCATTACAGCTCTGAAAACCAGGTAACAAAATGACCACACTACTTCCATCTAGAAACATTACAGAAACAACTTCCCGTGCCAAAATCCTGAACAGGTTACAACAGGACTGATATCCAGATGGAAAGAGCAAATCTTGGATTAGCAAGACCATTTCGTCAGAACATACTAGTTTAATTGGAACTTGAAAATGACTTCATGGCTCCTGAATACAAACGGAAAAGGCTGTGTAATGTTTTTAGGGATAGATGAAAAATGGAAAACCTATAATCGAGAAACTTCTATCTTTTTGTACCACCTTTTAGACCTCTGGAAGTCCTCCCTTCATTTTTATTTCCCCCTTCCCCATACAATTTGGATGAAAATCACTGGTATGGCAGCAGCAGAACCTATTGCTATAATTAAAAAGACAAGTTGTATAAAAATTAACCAAATATGTTGTATGAGCACTATCCAGTACAAAATAAATAAACTGGAAAAAAAACCAAAAACCAAACGCCCACAACAAGACAGCTTTATTCAATTACATTTGGAAACGAGTAGTAACATCAATACAATGGTCCCTGCATTGCTTACTTTGATGCTAAATCAGAATAGGCCACAGTTTTGGAACTGACGCTTCCAATTTTTCAACATGCCATACAGCTTTGTAATGACACATTATACATTGCAATTTTGTGGTGTGCTGTGCGATCTGTTTAGTCAGATGCCAGTTTTCTCCCAAGTTTATACTGAGAATAAAAAAGTAACCTCAGTGATCTTCGAGTTCAGATTTTTTATATAAAACCAGTGTTGGTGCTGAGAGTAGTAAACCTAAGCAAAACTAACCAAAACCAGAGATAAATTCTGAGACATTCACAACTACTGTTTCTCCAGTTTGAAATAAACAAATTACTTTCCCTATTTAGACTGAACCTTTTTTAAGCGCCATAAAACATCATACAAAAAAGGCAGATGAATATTTAAGTAGTATTTCTTAGCTCTGTTTATATGTCCTGGATTGATGTATGAAAATCTGTAAAGTGACTGTGTCAGACAATTCGCTGTGAAGAAGAGTTGTCAAAAATGGATTTCACCTTTCAAGGTTTATTTTAATTATTTTAATTTATTTTAATATATTTATATTATATATAAATACATAATATATTATATATTATATAATACATTAATGTTTATTTATTTCATTTTATTTATTTATTTTAATTATTTGTCCAGTTTCTTCTGGACATGTTTATGGACTCTGAAAAGCTTTAGCAGAGAAATTTTCCAGTTTTCTGCAGCATTCTGTGAGAGCTCTGCGTTTCTCACAGAAACTATGAAAAACACTGCTACGGGTTCTTGTAAACTAACTCTCTATTTCACACCTGCAGTTGTTTTGCAGAATTGTTTTGGTTATAACGACAAAAATATTTAGAAATGGATGTCTTAGAACTTGACTAATCCCCTCAAGGGGTGGTTGGCCAAAGAACCAATTACCTTATGCCATTTAACACACTTTTGCGAACTAACATATAAAAGCTTTCTGATACATTGATAAAGAGAGCTTTGGCTTCCGTATACTCTGGAGCCTGGACTCTCGTGCCGTGTCTCTACTCGCCCTTGCCGCGAGAGCGACACATGTTGCTGTTGCTGCGCTTCAGGCACTATATTAACAGCATATGTTGTCAGTGTAGTTTTATTTTTTATTTAAAAGGGAAATAAATAGTGAGATCAGTAAGAATATTTCCTGTTAGTATTTCATATTTTGAGTACCAAAGTAAGTAATTTGCTTTTCTGTTTAAGATATATATCAGAAATGACTGCAAATTCAACCACTGGGGACTTGTGAAGTGGTTTTTTTGGGTTGTTTTCTTTTTTGTTTGTTTGGGGGGTTTGTTTTGTTTTTCAGTTGGTTGGCTGGTTGGTTACAGTGGGGTGTTTTGATTTTATTTTACAAAATCTACATGTTCGTTTATAGCTCAATGTTTCTGCATTGTTTCTACTTGAGGCTTACTAAGTGTACCCTCAGACATGCAGAGGAAAAATCAATACATCATTTTATCTGTCATATCAATAGACAATGTAGACAAGCAAAGCCTGCAAAACCACTAATTTTACTTGTCACTGCTATTATATGTAGGCTTCCACCTACGCAAGGGCAATAGAAACATATCAGTTACCTTGAGTGCTAAAAGGCTCTTGTTAATTTCTGCACCTTCCAGTCGAGTCTGTCTATCTGCACTTGAAGTATCTGCTCCTCTTTCATTGCCAGCCAAATCAATCAGAGAAAATTTACCATGCAATTTCCCTTTCCTTCTGAGAATAATCTGAAACACTGCATGGCTTCGAGATGAGTGTGCATTTGCAGATGTCTGGCCAGATGTCCTTTAAACAAGAGAAGAGCAGGCAAAGATATTAACTGATGGAGGTCCATACATGTTAAACACTAACTTCACAATGATAGGTTTTTCAGGGCAGGTTCCTGTATTTTCTTACAAGTTGACAGCATGTCTAACACTCTTGTGGAAACTAGACATAGAACTCTAATAATTGGATATACATAGTACAATTATGCCTCTTTTTCTATCTCTTCGAAACGACATGGAAGGTTAGTAACATTTTGCCTGCCTTTTAAAATCGTATCTTCATACATTTCAGATTATCAGAGAGTTTACACAAAAAATGCTGATGGCACTTTTATCTGATCATGCAGCAGTCCATGCTCAAGGCTAATTTTAAAAACAATGAAGCTGAAGTCTTAAAAAAAAAAAAATTGTGCTTAACCTCTGCCAGTACGCATCAAGGCCTTTTACAGATGAAGAACCTGGCAGCATTCCAGTTTTTAAATGATGTGAATTTAAGCCAGTAAGCTGCTTACATAATGCATGCAATTCACATCCGCCTGAAAAATCAGTTATTTCTCTCTAGGAGACAGAGAACTCTAAATGTTTCTATTTAAAACATAGGTAGATTCCTTACTTGCAGACATCATCAAAAAATCCATTGCATATTAAATACCAAACAAAGATACCTCCAAAAAATCTTCTTGTGATTTTTTAACGTACAATGAAAAACTGGTGTAAGCTATGGAAGATACCTGCAGCTGTTGCCTACTTCAATAAGCTTCAGAACATCTTCAACACATTTGACTTCCCGCTCCTGCAATCCCACCACCTGGACTTGCTGCTTACCATCTTCTAACACTCTTAATTTTGTCTTCCTGTTCAACAAGTCAAAAACCTTAGGGAAGGAGGAAAACAGAATAGTTAAAAGGGGAGTTTTAAAAAAAATTCCTGTTTCAAGTTCCATTTCAAATAATGCAAAACATTCCATGGAAATACATGACTGGAAGGGAAATGTAAAGAATTCTTTGAAATTCAGTTTTTAATACAAAGAGGAAAAAAAAATCTTTTATGTGTCAAGCTCAAAATCTTGTGTATGAGAAATCCCCTCTTAGAAAAAGACCAGGTACTGACCTTACCACTGTAGATCTCAAAAAATGTTGCATACACTTGAAGTTCTAACTTCTTATAGTTTGGCTTCTTTAGCATTAGAAAGACATCTCGAGCTGTGAATACATTTCCAGAATAAAAAGAAATCTCATCATGTGTTTTCACTTAGTGAAGATTCAGTCATGTGTAACAGTGTGTTTTACAGGATCTCATATTTTGCAAGAATGACAGATAGGGTCAGTCAACCAAGTCTAAAACAACGCATTCTAAACTGCCACATTACACTGGAAGATGCAGAAGACACCAAAATAATAAACTTAAATAATCTGTTACTGCATTTTTGTTAAGTAATCTATATTTACATTATTGTGTAAAGGATACACATCTAGAAACAACTTTTGATGTTACCAAAGCTCCACTGTAATGCAAAGTAGGTAAACAGTTATATTTGTATGACACAGAGTAGAAAATTTATAGATCTCAGCTGATCTGCCCAGAGCCAACTGATCAATGAAGTCTCACCTGCAAGCGCATATATGCCTTTAGAACAATCTTGGTTCTTTCCCGAAAAGTCGCCACCCATAGTCTAAATTAAAAATAAAATAAAAACAAAGAAAAAAGAAAAGCACCATAAAAATCACAGAACTGTAGTTTACATATTTCTTATTTATTAGAACTCATTTAAGTGTGTCATATACAAAAAAAGAGTATCGTTGACTTGTAGAACTACTTACGTGGGTTTTTCCACTGCCTGTTTGTCCATATGCAAAACAAGTGGCCATTCCCCTTTCAAATATGGTCTCCACTAACGGCCGAGCTGTAAACCTTAAATGCAAAAAAACCTGTACTTAAGAAACTGAAGTACTTTAAGATGCCACTACCACAAGGAAAATTAAAATGTTAAGGCCAAAAGTGATAAAATAGATACTTTATATCCTATACTTTAAGAGGTCAAAGGACATTTATACATTACTTTCTAAAGTAAGGAGACTACCAGCTCTAAGTTATTAAAATCTTCCAAACCATCACAAGCTACAAAATCTCTCTCATTCATTTTACAACAGTATTATTCTTCTTTAAATCCCAAAACAACAATTTCCTTGTTTTAATGATCCAATACCCCCCAGTTTACTAAATGGAGTCTGGAGCTCCCTAAAGATGCCAGAATAAGATACTAAAGTATGACAGTGTAGCAGATAGGAGTTTTGTCAATACTAAAATTCTGCTGTAGGTTTTTTTTTTCTCCCCTAATCAACTTCCAAGATAAAATTTGAAAGACAAGTGGCCAAAACAACATTGCACATCTCAATTTTTGAGAACATGCATACATTAAAAAAGAGCTCAAGATAATGGATACCCAAGCTCTTAAGAATGAAAAAAATCTAGTTATCCCTGAGGTACTATTTGCTGTGTCAAAAATATTATCTGAAGTATCATTTCTTTTTTTAGAGAATTAATTTTCACTTTAAGAAACACAGAGTTATTGTTCCTACTTCAGCTACTTATCACCATTATTTAATTGTAAATTCCAAAGGCAAAGGGTAAACTAGTGGAGAGTTACATATGGAGATGAGCCTCTCCGCAAAACTCTTTTTAAACTTTTTCCAGTTGTTTACACATAAATTACCTGTAAGTGACCAATAAAGGAAAAAATAAATTACAGAAACACTAAGAAGCTTCTTTCACTCTGCTTTCAAACACAAGATCACTTACAAAAATAATATGGGCAAGACTGAGCCATTCAGCAGCAACCCAGGGTTATGTAAAGAATCTATGTTAGCTGAATCATGAATTTCCATCAAGAATATACTAGATGATTCCTGAACAGCCTTAGTCTTTCTTTCTTTGCTTCTTCTAAGTATATACCTCCTGTCTTCTCAAGACGATATTCCCATATTTTGATGTTTGTTCTTTCCATATACAAACATTTCAAAATTCACAAAGTCTATCCATACTTAGAAGCATTACACTCCATTACTACTGTTCGATTGAATTTGAAACTATTTATTTTGCTGATTTATTAAAAAGGGACTTAAATGTAACTATTTTAAAGTAAGACAAAATACAAACATATCTAAAAAAGTTTTTGTAAAGGATTACAGAACTCCAAATGATACTACGTCAACTTGACTTGTACCAGAACTTTTATTTGTAGTCTTGGCCTTTCAGAAGTATAAACTGGTTCTCCTTTAAAACTCGTAAGGCATACCCATTCCAGCTAGTGAGTGCTCTTTAATATTAACAAAAATTTGTAACTCAGTGTTGTGGCTCATGGATTAAAAATACTTAAAATACAGGTTAAGCAAAATAATAACAGTAGTAATAATGGCAATAATGACAGTAGTAGTAATAATAATAGAGTAGTATTTTTCTACCTTGGACTGAACAACACTTTTTCAGTATAGACATAAAGTAAATTTAGCATATTGGAGAAAACTGGAGCATCTTGACACAATATTTTTTTCCTCAGTATGACCCTGAGGCTCTGATGAGAGCACATGACGATACCTATCTTGCTCTTACTTCTATTATTACAGGAGACCTTAAAGCAGACTGCCCTTCAAGTAAAAATCATTATTGTGCCATATGAGGGAGAGGGAGAAAGACTAGAGATTCACTGTTTCAGTATGAATACAATAATCTTAAAATATATTGCTGTATTGCCATTAATGTATTACAAAACTAATACAAAAGCTGAAAAAACTCAGCACAAAAATACAACAACACTGTATACCAAAACCACCCCTTGCATTTAAACATTATGTTCACACAGATAAATAAAGGAAGGAGGGAGATTAGAAGAATGGATTGTCAAGCAAGAGAATTATTTCATGCATCATGAACCAGCAAGCTCTCCCACAGCTCTTCAGTATCAAAGAAAGGAAAGATGCTACTTAGCAGACAACCAACAGACACAGAAATCTCCAAGGACACAGCTTTGCTGTTTAGAACTCTTTTGTTAGTGTTAGTTTTACAAGATTTTCTTTTCACCCCCTTCTCTAATTATAACAAGCGTAAGATAGAAGTTTTTATTTTCACAACCTTTTAAGAATTCTTTTATTATGATTTTTTTGTTATCCACTATCAATCAGGTCATGATCCTAACTTTCACTTCCTAGTTCTGGATTAAAAACAAGAATTACTTGTCAATACTCTTTAGGACTATGGGAAGCAGTTCCCAAGCATAAGAAGAATTATCTTCACCTAATTTCTTTTTAATATCAATATTCCCTGCAAAAAGCTTCACAGTATTTGGATGCATACCAAGATTTTGATCAAGATTATGTCACAGCGTCTAACCTTGCCCACGACCATATGTACTTCATTTAGTTACTTGTTCAAGGGAAATAGTTAAATCTAAACATGCTTTTAAAAATGCCACGTGAATTATTCTGTACCAACAGTGGAAATGAAACAGAAGGGCAAAGAACAAAATGGAGATCCAAATGCCTTGGGCCTAAAAGTGGATATGTGTCTTTGTTGCTGTTGGTTTTTAAATTAGGAAGATTTGGCATTTTCAGCAAGGTAACTTATCTCCATATACTTCCACATTACATCAGCCAGATTGCTTCCAGAACTCAAGTTAGCTCAGGTACCTCGGCAATACTGCAGTATAAACTCACTCACTTTATTTGTACTCTTTTCTCACCCTCTACTGATTTGTTTCCATCTCTTAATTATCCTACATTCAAACTGCAAAAGCTCTTTGGTGCTAGGGCTCTCCTTTTCTTCCAGGCTTCCTGATGACCAAAAGCCATGACTCAGGTTTCTCAGGTGCTGCACACACACTAATAATAAGACAATAACCACGAAGCAAATGGAGAACTCATTACGTGGCTCAAGTAATCAGTAGCTGAGGAGGCAGGCAATACTTGCTAGAGCCTGGAAAGCAGCAGGGCTTTAAGGAGGATTGGGAGCAGGACTGAGGACAACAGAGGTGGAGATGACATTGCAGGTGAAGAACTAGGGATAAAGAGTTAAAACAGAAGTAAACAGGTAAAAGAACGGAAGTAGCAATATACCATCTGGTAACACAGAGAATAAGAAGAAAGTCTATGACCAAAGTAAGTGTAACAGTTATTAGCATGGAAAAAACACGACAAAAAAGATTCACCAAAAAAAAGCATATAAACATACCTGTAAACCATTTCATTAGGAGCCGTGTCATCAAAGGCATAATCAAAACGAAAAGTTTGGTTTTCTAGGTACCTTGTTAAATCCACCTTTTGTTTTGGTTCATGTACCATCACAACATCTTTACTAGGAATTGTTATTACATCAAGGTCTTTCATTAAAGTTTCTATAAAATAAGTGAAATATATATTTAACTAACAACACATCATTATTTTTTACATTACGCCATTGTTTACACTCCTGTAACATCTCAGATAACACAGCTCCTCCAAGTAACAACACTGCAATGGATTTGGGCTTCTGATGCCTAGATAGTAATCTGCTAAGCAAGAGATTTCATTTTGGAAGTCTATTCATCCTATCCTACCAATTGCTAGAAATTAAAGAGAGGTAAAAAACTGTTTAGAAAGACTGTGATCATTAATTACAGCACTATCATTGTAACATGTTCTGTCTTCTATAACACTTTTCATGGATTTGAGGTCTTATTACTCAGCGATTATAAAGTCTTCCTACAGCTTACTGCCATATCCTTTGAGTTTTTATAAATACCTTCTCTAGTGGAGAAACTAGATGCTAGTACTATACGGCTTCAACTGTCAAAGCTGAAAACCCAAAGAAATTAACATCCTTATGATAATATGTTTTATTTTAAAGTTTTACCCATATATTTTCTTTAAATTTTGCTTTCATTCCTCACAGACATCTTAATTTGTGTATTCCTCCTGGGACCTACAGTACATATCTTTAATATATAATTCCTCTAAAGTAAACTCCTTTCTAAAGACTACCTTGTAAGCAGAAAAAGCTGAAAAGTATAATGATCCTTCCTATCACTGTGACTTCAACAGTGACACCTCAGATTATAATTACTATACAGCACTGCAATTTACTGCTAATTGTTGTATGGTATATGAGTCAGCAAAACACAGAACCCAGTGACCCATAATATGCACAAAAATGAAGATTCTTTGTGTGTACAGTCGGGATTCACTAATGTGTCCTACTTGTATTTCTATGTAAAATTTCTTAAGGCATGCAGTTCAAGAATTCTATGTGACTTTATACAACCAGATAGAAACCTTTTCACAAGTTAACATCCTGATCAAACAGTACAATGGTTACCATTGCATTACATTACACACCAATGGAAACACACATTCCAGTCACAGTATAATCAATTTTTAAACTGCACTGCAATAAAATAAAATGCAATTATTCTGCAGTAATCACAGACAAAAAGTAAGGAACAGTGACAAGAAGAAATGTATGATGGACAATTCTTTGCAGCAAAAACTTTTTAGTTTAACCAGTCAGAAGAGGATTTTTCTTAAAAAATTGTTTGGAATAAGACATTTACTTCCTCCCAGCTATTTGGTATGAGAACCTGCATTCCCTGCTGATGAAAATTAGGAATAGTGTCTCTGAAACCCACCATACATTCACAATTATAAACACATGTCACTGAACTAAAATTCTAAAGTGTCACTCTGAATACCTACTTCCTGCAAAGTCAATCCACAGAACAACTGGTGCTGGGAACACCTAATGTTTTTTGTGATAATTCTGCATTTGTGAGATGACAAAACAAATTAATTTTATTTTTTCTATTCATAAAGCAACAGTCTAGTATCTTTAATTCTTTTCTACTTTTCTATGATTTTATGAGAAATACTGTTTCTTATGAACTGAGATTGCATCATGTGGGTACTAGATTATCATCGCCTGCATAGATTATTTAGTTAACACCTTTTTTACTGCAGTTTATTCTTAAAAATGCAGAACGGCTTTAGTATCAACCTCATTTTCACTTAGATATTCATCTTTCTACAAACATCTCTGATCTACTTTATAATAGCTCCCAAACACTAATACCTAAGATATGCCACTTTCACAAAATCCAATCCTACTTCTGAATCCCAATTCATGTCCCACAACAACTTGTTTTCATTTACTGCAATTTCACTTTGTCTGCCTTCAGTACAGGTAGAAAGTGACATTTTTCCCAACAGCAAAAGTAAAAATGAAAAAAAAATAGAAGCAGCAACGTGAAGGGGAAAGATAAGACAAAACTTAACTATACACTGGTATCAACATATATATGGGAAAAGGGAAAACATTTTTCCCGTTTTCCTCTTGATATGCTTCAGATAACCCTAAACGTGTAGTTCTGACAATACAAAAACAATAAATGGCATCCCAAGTTGCTTCAGCATCAGAGTGATGCTCTTTTGAGTCCTTCAGCTGAACAGAATATAAGAGAAAGAGAAGGAAAGAAACATCTTGCAACACTGGATTCACACAGGCTGCAATCCAGTAGCCATTTGTGTTCCTAACTTCCCACCAAAAGTAAAGAACTTCCTAGGAACACTGGGATTTAACTGGAGTTGAAAGCTGAACAGTTTTTTGTTGTTTGATTTTGGGTTTTTTTGAATACAGACTCCAGTCTGATGAGCAGGCAGTAGGAAAAATAGTTTTAACACTCATCACGTTAAAAAAAAAGTCATTTGGGAGCTCTTTTAGTACCTAACAGTTTTTTAGTGGCACTTGATATGTTCTAGGGTAACTTTGCCAGGCCAGAGCAGCAACTGCAGGATGTACAAGTCTTCTGTTTGTCTGTAATCCACTAGCCCTGTGAGGATGTCTTGAACATGTTTAGGCACCTCCCATGTCATAAGACACTTCCTTAATGTCTGATTCAAGACAACTTGAAAGTATAAAAATATATGTACAAAAACATGTATGAAAGTTTTCACTGTGTAACTCTCCACTCAGGAGATCACTCGAAGGATACTTTAAAATAAGAGTGATCCTAACACAATGTAAGAATACTGAAGAAATCAGAGCAGAATTCATTTCCAGATCAACTAAATACACCCTAGATGACCTTGGGAAAAAAATCGCACGCTCCCTGTGCCTCAGCTCCTAACACATAAAATTGTAGCAGTTAAACTACTTTTCTCCCAATCGCTACCCAGGTTATGATGAGTCTATGAATTTTCTAGGTCCGTCATAATAGACAACATAATATTGTCTTATATACAAGAGTTTCACCTTTGATCAGTATTCCTAGAGCTGTTTAACACAAATAATGTTACCATCAGAAGCAGCTTTTCAGATGAACAAATGAACAAAATCTTCAGTGATCATACCTTTTTTATTGAGTGGTCGTTTTCGTACACAAACACAAATCCTGTGCTCATCAATCTGCAAAGGAAAGTCTTTTAATGAACTATATCCCAATTCCAGTTGCAAAATATTTAACTTTATTTGACTTCTCTTTCTGAGTTAAATAACCAATCATTTAAAGAAAGAGAAATTTCCAAGACAGTGAGTCATGTGAGCATGTAAAAGCCCCTTGTGTCTGTACAGTAGCCAAGAATCCAGAAGGGAGAACCAGCCATTAACAAAACTCTCTGCAGACAGTGATCTAATCATACAGAGCAACAGGTAGTATTGGACTACTGCAAGCAAATCCAGCTTTAACAGGGTAGATAAGCTATTGACAGAAATTGTCACATTCTCTGATTCCCATAGAATCTGACAGTCTACATCATTTAAGGATTCTGCTCCTCTGACTTGAAGACCACATCACCTTTGAAGGCCAAATATTAATCATTATGCTGAAAAGGATTTTTCAAATGAGTTTCATGGTTTTGTGTGCACATCCCCTAGCATCCCAGGAAAATTTACCACACAAAGGCTGAGTGACTACTTAGTACCTATTGGTATTATTTAATAGTAAAAAGATATTTAAACAACTTCACAGTAGTTCAGTAAATTAGGACTTCCAAAACCTACTCATTTCAATCTCAACAGATTTCTGAAAAAATAAACCCATGTTATACTGAATACTAATGTATATACTAAAATACCTACTTTTCATATTAATAGACAGAAGTATACATTGAAAAAGGATGAAAACACACAGCAAAAACACAGAAGGATATCACATTTCCATGCTGCTGGCATACTTACAGGATCTGCAGTTGTCAGTGGTCTATAATCCAAACTTCCCCTGAAATCTCTTATCATACACATAATTTCATAATTTGGGTTTGTTGCGTCAACATCCTAGGAAAAAGCAACAGAATTTCTATCATACTTTTTGTTTCCAGAAAAAGCCTAAATTAATTATCTATAAGAAAAATACGCATTAACTGAAATATAACTTTTTCTGCAAAACAGCAGAAATGTCTCTTGCAAGTTTAACATAAGGTTAATGCCTTTTTCCACTCTGATGTAGCTAATTTACTGGCCATAAAGGAAACAACTATATGCTTCCTACGTCACGTTTTTGGTTGGCACATAATAGAAAGTACTTTTTAATTGAGGACTCACTAATAGTTTACTCAAGAAAGAGAAATTACTGCTGCCTTTGCCAGAACCTTCACACTAAAGAAACATATAGCCCACACTTCTTAATCAGACCTGGCACTCTGACAGATACTCCACTACACAGGTACAACATACACCACAGAGGACAGTGCAGGAACCCCAGCTGCTCTAAACACAATCTTGCTGGATACAATTCAGTTAAAGTAGCTTGGTCACTATTCGTCCTGTGTTAATTTGCACAGATATTTGGATGCATTACAAATTCTTCCAAGAGTGGTCCCAGACCCCCAGAAAGCAGAAGCAATCCCAAGGATACTCAATAGGCTGCATCCAGGCTGTGAGGGTTTTGGATGAGATAATTTTCTCCATAGAAGAATGTGGTATGCAGCACTGTTTTGGATTTGTGGTGGAAACAGGGTTGATAATACATGGATATTTCAGCTATTCCTGAGCAGCACTTGCACAGGAAAGTCCTTTCTTTGTCCTCACCCGACCCCACCAGCAAGGCAGCCAGCAGAGCCAGGACAGCTGACCCCACGACACAGGCTCAGAAGACAACCCATGCTTAAACCTGGCGCCATCAGTACCAGAGTGAATGGATATACAAGAGGCCATGCATGGAACACCAATAAGCTGAGCCTGAGCCTAACCTGTTCTCTGCAGAACTGATTTAACAACTTTCCATCACTTCTCCTTGCAAATACATGTCTGCAACACTTCAGGACATGCTGCTGATGCCAAACACAGCCAACTCTGGTGCTCAGACCCTACTAAGTTTTGCATGGCTATCCCCACATGATATAAAACTTCTGAATCACAGCTGGCTGTGGACACAGTGCAGGCACTCTCAGAAAGCACTGGATTTGGGTTACTAAACTGAAAGGGAGCCAGCTCATTCTTCGCACTTGTGACACAGCCAATCCTCACCTCAGAAAAAACTGTGCTGGTAATCAGAAGCTGACTGTACCTCGATGTCATTTACTCTGACTACAGTGAACTAAAAACTGCTGACAGTAAGTCTTCACAAAATGTTTCTTTGTAACATTCAGAAAAGAGTTTATCACGGAGAAATCATTTACCTAATATTCTTCAAGCCCTGTTTAAAGGTCTTGCATACTAGAAGTCAGAGCTTGGTGAATTATTGCTGCATTTCACAACAATCTACCCATACGGAAGTTTAAGACTCACATGCAAAAGGAGTGTTCACAGGAGAAATAAAAATAAAATTTTACAACTAACACCACTTCAAAGTATTTTAATACATAAAGCCTAAAATGGTCATCCCTCTCACATAAAGACATTAATGTTTTGTGTAAACAGATGCAAATTATAAAACACAAATTTAACATAGGTGATTTTAGATCAACTTGAAAACATCATTAAACCATGTAAAGTAAATTGTATGAATGATTTACTCGATCGTGGTAATTCTCATGTCGCAGCAGACTGGTACTATCTCTTTAGAGACTAACACGTATGCACAGGGTTGCCAACAAGACCACACTCCTAGTTTTACTAAAGCTTTTACACCATTGTGACAGAAAGTAATTTAATATTAACACATTTTTCTCAAAGGATTAGCAACTTCATTTCTTTCACACAAGTTTTAAACAACTGTCTGACAAGCTGCTTGCATGATGAAATTATAAATGTATAGACTAGTTTAAAGAAAGAAACATTAAAAGTCACTGTTAAAACTTGACCCTCAAATAGATCTATAAAGCATCAAAGACCATAAAGAACAATTTATCCTAATGTTGTATTACCTCCTGTAGAATAACAGACCTCTCTAAAAGTCAAAAGGTTGGTTATTGTCAAAAATATATTTTCCCTAAGAAATAGCTATCATCAGTAGTTGTTCTCTGAAGAACATGCAGCAAGACAGCAATTGAAAGCAATGATTTCTGCAGGAAGAAAAAGAGGGGGAAAACCATCTTAAGTAGTAGTTGTGAGAGCAATGCTACCAAACACCAAAATATTTGTCAAACCCGTACACAGAATGAAAATATTTTATTTCAAGATTACCACAATTCATAAAAATTATTAAACACTGAAAAAAGCACAATGATTTGGCAAACATCTCTTGCTGACATGTGATTTCCAGTTGAGCTAAAAATACTAACCTGAGCTCTTTTTTCTCTGAGTTCCTGCTGCTGTAACCTTCTTTTTTCACGCTTCTCTTGCAATTTTTCTACCTCTTTTACACAGTTAGATTTTCTGCGTGCTTAAAGAAAAAGAAGTAATTTTAAAATATTTTCTGTATTTACACTGTAAACTTCAATTTAATTAATGTATCAATAATTAGAATGCATCAACTATCAACTATATTGTCAAGCAAATCTGCATTAGTATAGAATCACTACAGCATTTAAATTTCTAAAATGTATAAAATTTATTAGAAAAATGTCATGAGAATGGGACAATAATTACACAAACAAAAATATATGACCTTGAAAATATATTTGGACAGATACATGTGATCTCTTGGTTTGAATTAAAAGTCAGCCCAGACAAAATTTTAAAAAAATTTAAAAAAAAAATATATATAGACAACACCACCATGCTTAAAAGAAAATAAAGGAAAACCAAATTCCAAATACTAATACAATTATGACGAAAATGAACATTTGTTTAGCCGCAGCTTTCTGAAAAAACTCCTCAAGGAAGCTCACAGACAACTGAGTGTGTAGACCATTTGTCATTTGTGGACAACAACATAATCCAAGAGAATGTACATGTAATGCCCAGAATGAACAAGTCCTTGATACACGGTTTACATACAAGGGGGTCCAAATTCCTTTTTTGCAGCTTGAACTGGAGATATATCTGAAACAGTACCATTCTGTTGAGAGGAGGAAGACTGCTCGGGAAGCTGAGTAGGTCGTGCACGTGCAGAACCAACCACTGCAAAGGAAAAGCACAAAGCTCATCTGGACATGGAGGAGTAACCATTCCACCCATTTATGAAATGCTTTGTTAAGATGAGATAAAATGAGGCCCCTTTCCAGACACAACAATTTACAGTGGATGAGGAGGAGCCGTACTCACAGAAAGTCTATTAATAAAAACATCTGGTATGCAGGCTTTTTTATCCTAATGCTGTACACTAGCACAACATAGTTATTAAGTACCAATGCTGCACATGCATATTTTTAAATACTGCAGAATTAGTACATCTTACTATGTGCACAGAATGAAGTATTTACTTGGAGATATGCAGTCCTGAAGCATAAAGTGCTTCAATTTTATTTATATTGTAGTTATACCCAAAAAACTAGTAAGAAAAGAAGCCCCTCTGCTTCAAATTCTCTAGATTCTACAAAATGCTCCAAGCCCATTGAGCCTATGATCTCTGGAGGAGCAAAGCACTAGAAATTAAAGCCAGTGAAGTGCAGCACAACCTGTAAGCAGAAGAAACAAGCCTTTTTGCCTCTATACCAGAAGACATACAGATACAATCAATATGTCTGAACTTATGCATTGATTTTATACATGCTAAGAATGCCAGTTTCTGAAGATGCTGTGATGTCTTTTTCCAGTGAATGCAGTGGGAGTGGTGAGCATGCAAGCCTCTGTGATTGAGCTGAATGCTTTAAATTGTTTTTCAAATAGTTGCTTCGGTCAGCTCTGCTTCATCTGGCCCATTTCCTGCACACACTTCTAACAGAGTGTGTCAGAAGAGTACAAAAGTGAAGGTATCAGCTCTGATCAGCAGCCAGAGATGACACTCCAAGTGAAGGTCAGCTCACTGTACAACATGGAAACAACTACAGAAACAGGTTTTGAACAGGACAGACAAGACAAATGCCCAGATCATAGGAGTTCTAGCTTACAGCACAAACTGACTACACAAAATAAGACAGTGTGCTGAGAAAAGCTGAATTATAAAGCCAAAAAAGAAAACTATTTAGGCCAACAGTGAATAGTAAGAGGCATGGTACTTATTAAAATACAAGTTACAGGGTTATTTCATACCAAACAGATAATTTACTACAAATGACAAAAAATATGGATGTGGGGACAGTCCATCAGTAAGACATCTCATATTTAAACCATACCAGTTCAGGGAAAAAAACCAAACCACTCTTGTATTTTCAATCTGCTTAATACCCCCAGAGCCAAATGGCAGAAGGGCAAAAGTGGTCCCAATCAGAAGAGTCTGATCATATGCAAAGATATGCAAGCCCACTTGTTTTCCAAGTTTAAAGAGATGGACTGGAATCTAGTCTGGAGTAACATTAGTAGATTAATGTTTGGAAGAAGAGTCATCATCACCATCACCATCATCAGTACAAGTCAGTTAAGCTGAACATAGGAGAGAAAATGAAAACAATAAGCAGTATCTATTCTTTCGCATGCTATAGATGCATTACATCTGTAGTCATCCAATACATACTTTTCACCTATTCCCCTGTGGTATTTCAGTGATTTTTTTCAGGTTTTTTCACTATTAACTGTAGAGTGATAAAAAAACCTGCAGGATTTAAGTATTGTTTGAATGACTGTTTACATACAGGCTATTACAAAACAACAGGCTGTTAACAAAAAAAGTTAAAAAATTGAAAATGCTAAGAATTTAAAGTGCACTACTTAGTGTATACTGAAACATTCAAATAAGCTGAGGACACTTACATGAAAAGTCCTTGCATGTTTTAATGCTGCAAAATTATCTTCAAATTTTTGCACCTTCAGGTAATTCAGCTTAACTTTCATAAAGCTATATTGCTTAAACTTGCACATAAATAATAATATTGTACTACACGAATTCCTAAATATACATAGGAATAATTCTAGGAATTATATACCATATAATTCCCACTATATACCTATAATTTTACATGCCACAGGCATACATACCAAATGAGAAACGCGAAACTATTAAAGAACACTAGATAAACAGGAGGTTAAAAAGTTACCACATTTTTTACTTCATTGAAATGGAAAGAGATAACATTTTACCTCTATTATCTCTGGCAGGAGGGTCATTCTTAGAAGGTAACACAGTTCGTCGACTCTATAAAGAAAGAAGTCTCTCTTATTTGATCACCATATTAATGAAAACATAAACTGCAGCTCTACCTCTGCTTCTTTCCAGTGAATGAAAAAAACACAACACGAACAATAGAGATCTTATTGCTGCCAAATCGCACCATGAAAAATAGTTGCTTCGGTCAGCTCTGTTTCAGCTGGCCCATTTCCTGCACACATTTCTAACACAGTGTGTCAGAAGAGTACAAAAGCGACGGTATCAGCTCTGATCAGACGACACTCCAAGCGAAGGTCAGCTCACGGTACAACATGGAAACAACTACAGAAAAAGGTTTCTGTAAAAGTGAAGGGGTGAAGGCTGATTGAACTGTATGTACTGTTTCAGAAAACCCCAAAACCTTTTCTATATTTTTCATTAAGACATTTAGTTATAAAAATATTAGTTCCCAACTCCCCCTCTGCCAAACCTATTCTTAAAAAAATTTAGAAATCCCTATTCACACAGGAAAAAGAAAGGAACACAGTTAGCAAACAGGCACCACAGACACAAAAGTTAAGTTACAAATTCTAGCAGAACACCATGTATAGAACTACTGTACAGTTACCATGAACATGTTGCATAGGTATTACCAACCTTCACAATTTTGTTTACTTTGGCTGATGAAGCAGGTGGTGGTAGTGTCTCTGGACTAGGTTCAATATCTTCATCAGGTGCAAGATCTGGGTTAAGTGAAAATATGCTCTCTAAATCAATCTGTGAAAAAGAGCATAAAACACATTAATGACTCTTAACATAAATCCTCTCTATATCTCCTGTTATGTTTGACAATAAACAGTTAATATATTTAGAGGCTTTGCCCCACAGTTGGTTCATTCTAAGACCTGAATTATTTTCTGTTCACTAAAAGCAGACTAATCTTTGGTCTTTGTATTATTTGAAAACACATCATTCAGTAAAGGGACGAATTAAAAATGAACAACAGATAGTATAATTTTGTAAGGTGATCAAACTAAAAGAGAAGTAGCTAGTATTATTATAGTAATTTGACAATTACTGCAAAATACGTATGACATTCTGTAACAGAAAAAGGAGGAGATTTCAGTTATCTTTAATTTCCCAGATAGTGCAAAAGAAACAGATTGCAATGACCAAAAAACAAAAAAAATCAAACCATAGCTGAAAACATGTTAAATTTATCATGCTTCTTTTTTTCTTTTAAGTATTATTAAGTGTCATTCAAACTGCTGTAAAATATAAGGGAGGAGGGGCAAGATCTTAAAAACATGATTTTGTAAAAATGTTGAAGAACTTTGGTCTCTATAGACTTCTGTTTCTCTCAGCTGGACCTTTCAAAGACCCCAGTACTGTATAGATTCTGCGTGTCTTCAGCTGATGGAATCACCAGGACTTTCTCATGGCTTTTTTTTTTCCTTTTTCCTGTGTTTTCACAAAACCAGTAAAGCGTAAAGAGTAATTATTTCTGACATGCTTCTCCAAACCAAAACTGGCTAACACGGTCCAAAATTTAAAGGAAGATGGAGTAGGAAAGTGTTACATCAAAAGACACAGTTTCATAAGGAAAGGAAGGCTGGAAAATTGTTGCCAAGAATAACTGAATGTCTTGGGGTGACTTTATGATGTGCATCCCCTATCACTGCTCTATGCCCAGAAATTAATTTTGTGCCTTTCTGTGCCTTTAAACTGAGCCTGAGAGGGGGGAGAGAAAAAAAACCGAGCGAACTTCTCAAAACAGCTGTTCAAAAATAACTGAATGTCTTGGGGTGACTTTATGATGTGCATCCCCTATCACTGCTCTATGCCCAGAAATTAATTTTGTGCCTTTCTGTGCCTTTAAACTGAGCCTGAGAGGGGGGAGAGAAAAAAAACCGAGCGAACTTCTCAAAACAGCTGTTCAAAGACACAGACACACACTCCTCTGCGTTCTCCAGCTGTGGTAGCAAAAGCGGAGGAAGCACCCTTCGTGCTTTTCAGCCAGCTTTTGGCTCCTTTTCTCCAGAGGCAGACGGAGAGTTGAACTTTGTTTTTCTGGGACTTCAGTTTTTTCCCTTCTTGTCTTCTGGACTGTTTCAATATCAGAACACATCAGGAGAATTTCCCACTGAGGCCCCGGAGGTGGGTCCACACTGACCCAGCTCTGAGGAGGAGAGAGACCACACCTACAGAACGACTCCGAAATCTTCCCAGGTTTCTCTCTACAGCGAGAGGTTTTATTATTCAGCATTATTATCCTTTTCCTGTGTGTTTGTTAAATAAATAGTTTTTTTATCTCTTTCACTTTCCTCTGAGGAAATTTTTTTTTCCCGAACCTGGTCGGGGAAGGGTGGTTGTAACCTGCCTTCTATCAGGGGATATTTTCCTCCAAATTTGTCCAAACCGGCACACTGAATAAGCAAAGAAACTGGTAGTTAAATTCCTCAAGAATACAAACACAAGACGACTTCTAGTTTAGCTCTCCTCCTAGCTTCCTGTCTGAACTGTGTGTCATTGTTCCTCCTAAAAATTTGATTTTTCTACTTGTAAAAATGGGATAACAAAGTCAGCCTTTGTAACCTGGTTCAAAATAAACAGATGAGAAGAACTGCTTAAAAGCTATGACACAGAGCTCAGGAATTCAAAATTACAACAGAAAACAGAATTTGCTCAACACTTTCTGTACAAAACAGTCTGTAACCAAAGAATCATCAAGTAAATTAAGATTTCTGTCTCATTTTTGTTTCCAGCACAAATTCCAAAGCAGTATTCACGCAGATTACACATTTTTTTAAAAAGTTCTAAATAAATAAGTTTACCTCTTTCCCTTTAGTATCTCCATTTTCAATCCATTCAACAGTTACACTTTCATTATCTTCATTTAGGGACGTTACCATAGCTTGGTGAATTCGGCCTAGAGAGCAAATACAAGCGATCATTTACTAACTGGTAGAAAAAATTTCCAGAACTTATTTTCATCCCTGCACTGAGACATACAGTGAGACGTAGGAAAAAAATGGTTGAAAAAAATGGTGATAAATAGAAGGTGATTGTAGGTCACACACTGTGAAGTGGCTCAGACCTGACCCACCAGTGGAGGCCCTAATGGGACACTCAGCATCCAAGTGAAAAGCACAATGAACAGAAAATTGAGTGGTAAGAAANACAGATTGCAATGACCAAAAAACAAAAAAAATCAAACCATAGCTGAAAACATGTTAAATTTATCATGCTTCTTTTTTTCTTTTAAGTATTATTAAGTGTCATTCAAACTGCTGTAAAATATAAGGGAGGAGGGGCAAGATCTTAAAAACATGATTTTGTAAAAATGTTGAAGAACTTTGGTCTCTATAGACTTCTGTTTCTCTCAGCTGGACCTTTCAAAGACCCCAGTACTGTATAGATTCTGCGTGTCTTCAGCTGATGGAATCACCAGGACTTTCTCATGGCTTTTTTTTTTCCTTTTTCCTGTGTTTTCACAAAACCAGTAAAGCGTAAAGAGTAATTATTTCTGACATGCTTCTCCAAACCAAAACTGGCTAACACGGTCCAAAATTTAAAGGAAGATGGAGTAGGAAAGTGTTACATCAAAAGACACAGTTTCATAAGGAAAGGAAGGCTGGAAAATTGTTGCCAAGAATAACTGAATGTCTTGGGGTGACTTTATGATGTGCATCCCCTATCACTGCTCTATGCCCAGAAATTAATTTTGTGCCTTTCTGTGCCTTTAAACTGAGCCTGAGAGGGGGGAGAGAAAAAAAACCGAGCGAACTTCTCAAAACAGCTGTTCAAAGACACAGACACACACTCCTCTGCGTTCTCCAGCTGTGGTAGCAAAAGCGGAGGAAGCACCCTTCGTGCTTTTCAGCCAGCTTTTGGCTCCTTTTCTCCAGAGGCAGACGGAGAGTTGAACTTTGTTTTTCTGGGACTTCAGTTTTTTCCCTTCTTGTCTTCTGGACTGTTTCAATATCAGAACACATCAGGAGAATTTCCCACTGAGGCCCCGGAGGTGGGTCCACACTGACCCAGCTCTGAGGAGGAGAGAGACCACACCTACAGAACGACTCCGAAATCTTCCCAGGTTTCTCTCTACAGCGAGAGGTTTTATTATTCAGCATTATTATCCTTTTCCTGTGTGTTTGTTAAATAAATAGTTTTTTTATCTCTTTCACTTTCCTCTGAGGAAATTTTTTTTTCCCGAACCTGGTCGGGGAAGGGTGGTTGTAACCTGCCTTCTATCAGGGGATATTTTCCTCCAAATTTGTCCAAACCGGCACACTGAATAAGCAAAGAAACTGGTAGTTAAATTCCTCAAGAATACAAACACAAGACGACTTCTAGTTTAGCTCTCCTCCTAGCTTCCTGTCTGAACTGTGTGTCATTGTTCCTCCTAAAAATTTGATTTTTCTACTTGTAAAAATGGGATAACAAAGTCAGCCTTTGTAACCTGGTTCAAAATAAACAGATGAGAAGAACTGCTTAAAAGCTATGACACAGAGCTCAGGAATTCAAAATTACAACAGAAAACAGAATTTGCTCAACACTTTCTGTACAAAACAGTCTGTAACCAAAGAATCATCAAGTAAATTAAGATTTCTGTCTCATTTTTGTTTCCAGCACAAATTCCAAAGCAGTATTCACGCAGATTACACATTTTTTTAAAAAGTTCTAAATAAATAAGTTTACCTCTTTCCCTTTAGTATCTCCATTTTCAATCCATTCAACAGTTACACTTTCATTATCTTCATTTAGGGACGTTACCATAGCTTGGTGAATTCGGCCTAGAGAGCAAATACAAGCGATCATTTACTAACTGGTAGAAAAAATTTCCAGAACTTATTTTCATCCCTGCACTGAGACATACAGTGAGACGTAGGAAAAAAATGGTTGAAAAAAATGGTGATAAATAGAAGGTGATTGTAGGTCACACACTGTGAAGTGGCTCAGACCTGACCCACCAGTGGAGGCCCTAATGGGACACTCAGCATCCAAGTGAAAAGCACAATGAACAGAAAATTGAGTGGTAAGAAAACAGAACACCTCAGGAAAGCCACACCACTTAGAGTTTCTCTCCCTGAGAGCAGAAAACTACAATACCAGAAGATTCCCACAGGTGCTAAAGCCCCCTGAAGCGCACTTCACAAAGGCTTGTTTGCTCCCCCTTCTAGACTGACACAACATTACACATCTCAACACAGAAATTAAGGCCTTTGAAATTGTGTTCTGATACATATTTTTTAAAGGCACCAATCAGGTGGTAGTCCAACTAAAATTAAACTCCTGGAACAATACAAACCGCTATTTTAGAAAGAGCTACTTACACAGACTGCTGAGCTTGAATTAAGGTGCTTTTGCATTGACTGCTCCAGTGAAAGACCCAAAGGAAGCAAGCCCCCATAGAGTAAAATAAAACCAATAAATTTTCAGTAGGAATAAGGATTTTTCTTCTAAAATACATAGTACACTGCAATTTTTGTGTGTCCTATTTCCCATGCACAGTACAGAAGAGCAACTGGAAGAGCAGGATAGCGATGCACTGACACAAAAGGATCAAGATCCAAGTGTCACACTGATTTCACATCCATGCTTTGCACTAAAGTACCAAGAACGGAGGTTTCTAAAGAACACAAGTCCAAAGCAACTTCTCCTCTCACACCCTGCTGTAATGAGGGTCCGTACTATGGAGAAGCAATCCCTTACTCCACCTGCCACGAGCTGCCCCCTAGGACTACATGCAATTCCAAGCAGTTGTGCATATGCTGCTGCTGCTGAGCATCTGCTCAGGGTAAAATACAGCACAATCAGCACACATGCTTCAGTGTGGGCCTTCTCTGCCTTGTACTTTCTCTTCTTTTCTAAAGCTATTGGCCCCACAAATCCCCTTTAGTTTTCTGCTCCACTGATTCAACTTTTTGTTTTAGCCACTTTAGTCACAATTTGACAGTTTTCCAAAAATAAATTAAAAAAAAAAAAAAAAAAGGGTTTTTACAGTCTAAGCTTTCTAGGGCCTGCAGAGAGACAGAAAGGAAGAAAAACATTGAGTGATATTTCAAATTAACTCAGCTAACAGTGAGAGTAACAAACACGTACCATTAATATTTCTTTTATTACAAAGGCTGCCTAAACATTCACATCTAGTTAAGACTCAGCAAGAAGAGAGTCTACAGGGAAGTGTCATGGAAGATTACAACAAATCCCTGTACTGTCACACGGTGTGTGGAGGAAGAGCCTAGCTCTAGCAGCTCAGGGCGAGGCGTAGCACTCAGGGAACTCGCAGAGCAGCCGGCCGCCCTGGGCAGCATCACTTTCGCATCTGCAGCACTCGCCTTGCTGGCAACACACATTACACATGCATTTACAGCCTCCATGCTTCTGGCCCAGAGCATAACAGCTGCTCCCACACTAAAGAAGGTTAAGCAGTTTTTTAACATTCTAAGTAAAAAGCCTCCCCTTTTGCTTCTCTTGGTTTCTGTCCTCTGGCATTCTCTTGTTTTTATTTCCCTGACCCATGCTTTTTCTGAACAAACCCTTCATTTGTGCTTCCTGAGCACCATTCTTGATACCTTCAATACCGCTCTCCATTAATATTTCAGCATTTAATAACCTCTCAAGACTTAATTTTGTGCAAGAACACTGTAGTAGAACTGTTTCAGTGAGCTATCTGGTCCTTCAGCAAAGTAGCAATAGAAGCTGCTGTCTTCCTGTAGCAATGCCACTCCTGCCTCTTCTGCAAAGAGTGTGCTGAGACCAGGCCACAAGGACACAAAAGTTCTGGGAACTGGGAATTTAAGCTTACATTGGTATAATCTTCTGCTGCTTTTTTAAGGCTTGTCCCAGCTGTCAATTCAGAATCAAGAGAAAAACAGAGTATGAAAAACATCTGTTTAGTGAAACATATTCTATATAATATTACAATAATACTTAGTTCGTTACTAAATTTTAAAAATTTTGAAGAAAACCACTATTCACAGCTGAAACCTGTGACAGTGTTAGTCACAGAGCCACCATGTAAGTCCTACTACCTGTTTCTATGCTCTGTTACTTCTGACAGAGAACAAGTAATATTTAAAAAAGGTTTCATCTATGCCATAGCAAGTGAGAAGAGTTCAAAGTAGGCTGATGAATGAACAGAAAATACCCCACACTCTAACAAACACAGTAAGCCATCATGCCATGACAAAAGAATCACAATAAATCTTCCATCTCTGTGCCAGATTTCATCCCCTTCCTGGCCAAGAAAGTCAGGGCTGAATAAAAAACACAAAAACCCACATACTAACAAAAATAAAAGTTACGTCCATCTTCCAAATATTCTGAGCTTAAGCAGAAAATGTTCACTACAGTGTTTAAACTGGCAATGTACTCATACAATTTGTTCCTAAAAATTCTTTCTGTTACTAAAAGTCTACTTGCTACTGAAGTGCCAGATAGAGCATTTACATCTTTACAATTGCCTCTTGCTCTCTGGAAACAGTATTCCATTATATTTTTCTAGTACGCAGCTGAATACAGCAGCTGGGAAATTCAGGAATGCCAGCAACCAATTAGGCTGGCATAAACCTCGTCTAGCATATAAAGCAAGACCAAGCTACAAATGCTAAAGTGTAAGAGCCAATCTGCAGAGAATGTTTCAATGCAATGACCTTAATTTCTGGTGCACTTTCTAGAGCTGTATCAAAATTTGACATGTAAGCATGTCCATGTAAACATGAACCAACTTTATAAGCTGAAGAAGTAACAAGTGATTCAAGACCATCTTCACACACACCTTAAAACCAGAAGTAGAGCTGATACAACTCTTCACTTGGCACTTCCTTAATTTGCAGTGCCTCTCCTCACATGATTAGAATTCAGATCACAAGCAACATTTTTTTCCTGAGAAGTTGTTCCATTTCTGTAGGGCTCCCCACAGAAGCAGTCACAGCCCCAAGTCTGAGTTCAAGATGTGTTTGGACAACACTCTCAGGCACATGCTGTGACTCTTGTCCTGTTCAGGGCCAGGAGTTGGACTTGATGATCCTGACAGGTCCCTTCTAATTCAGCATATTCTGTGATTCTATGGGGCTAATACTAATGGAGAAGTTATTTGAAAAAGCTATCATTTGGGTAAGTATGCTCTGTCATACAGTACGTGACATCTGGCTAATCTCCTACTGACCAGAAAATACTGCTGCATAAAAAACACTGCTGTCAATATAGCAGTACAACAGAAGAGTGTGTGACACCAATACTTCACAATTACCTTAAATACACAGACATTACAGTATCTAGTCAAGTGAAAAACATCAACTCGCCATTCCCTTTCTTCCTAGTCATCGGATGAACACTTGATAAACAGAAGGAAGCAAGCATACTGATCTGCAGACATATGATATAAATATCCTCTATTGTAAAAGTTCTTAGGGCAGCTAGTGGTGCACAAAAAGGTTCAGGAACAGCAGTGCAAGCAAATAACCACGGCTAAATCAAACATTTCAATTAACCCCTAGCCTAGGTAGCAGTGCCAACTCATTGCAAATACCAAATGTACTTACATCCTTACCTCTAAGCAAAGAGAACATTTTCTACCTGCCAAACTTCTCCAAATCACCACAATTTTGTAGCAGTGATCAATCACAGTACTAAACCCATTGCCCTTACATCTTCCTACTACTTTTCAGAATCATAAGTTATCAGTGTGAAATATGGGTTGGTGTCTAAATTACAGTCTGGACTACAGCAGTGGCTGATACGTAACAAACTCCCTTGAATTCTCCTAAGTGACTCAAGAAGTAGAGCTGGACAGCATTCTTCCCCACCCTTCCACATGACTGAAGTGTGCCTGCCCCAAAAGATGCAGTACTCACACGTCTCATGCAAAAGCTTTATGAAATCTTAGAAATAGCTTTGAGCCATAATAATTAAAAATTTACACTCAGGCTCTGGATTGGGCTATGGAGAAGAGAGGTTTATAATTTCCACTATGATCCTCCCATTCCACCCCCAAAGCAGTAGGAGGACCCTACCCAGCAGTGTAACATTATGACCATCATACAGTTTAAGCCTTGTCAGCCCAAATCCAGGCAAATATTTTGAGCAGGACCAGGCTACAGTGTTAACAGACCTAATCTTGGCTCATGGCTTGCTCACGTTACATCCCTTGTACTTGCCACATCTTCAGGAGCACCAATGTGTTACATTAGCCCTGGTAGTGGACCATCAGCCAAGCACTTAGCTTTTTAAAGTGCATCAACACAACATGTTCTTAGGCGAATGTAAAAATGTGCTACAATTTCACACCTACTAAAGTCTTGCTGAGTATGACCACTGCAACAGAAGCTACTGACACCTTAGAAGATTACAATGCACATTTGTGAATAGCCATGGTTTTCCTATTCATGTTCATGAGTGACTAATGTGAACGTCACCTCATCTAGAGACACCTGGACATGACTGACCTTCACCCTCTGTCAACTGAGAGTCAAAAATTAATATTGTGAAGAATACCATTTTCTTCACTCTCTCTTAAGTAATACAAACTCCAAGTTACATATATAAAAAGAAATATGTTTAGGAGAAGCAGGAGGTTGCAAATTCAGAAGCAGCACTTACCAGACAGAATTACTGTCTGTAAAATTACCTTCTGTGCTACAGGTTCCAGCCCTGGCAACTCTGCGGCTTTCCTGCTCTCACAGAGCTCAAGGAGGTGGAAAAAAAGAAATCACCAAATAATGTCTGTCGCAAACTTTAAGCAAAAAATCCCTTTTTTAACAAAAAGAACTCCTGGCTTGGTGTCTCCATCAGTGTCAACTATGGGGATGTCCCTATTCAGACAAATCATCACTTGTCACGGTCCTCCCTGCACTACACAGACAGTCCTGCTGTTGCTCATCCTTCAAGGAAAAAACAGCAGTAACTGCTGACTGACTTTACTTTCTCCACAACACCAAATGTATTTGATTTTATTTTCTTTCAAAGTCTCATTTGTCAACCAGTGGATATAGTCTTTTATTTTCATTGTATCTACCACTGTAACACCACTTTCATTTTACTTAATCTTGTATCTACCAGTGTTGCACAAGTTTTGTTTTACTTAATCATAGAGATTTATTTCAGCTTTGCCAGACCTCCCTATTGTCTTGTCTGTTACCTTAGTTACAGTGTTATCACACTGTCAAATGGACATTAAACATGCACAGGCCCTACAATATTTCTAAAACAAGTTATTAAATACTAAAAATAACATATAATTTAATTAAATACGTATTTTAATATTTATTTTTGTGAATGATCCCTAGCTGCTACCAACTCATTTTGTTGTATTATCTAAATTATCACAGCAATACCCAAGTCCTTCATATGACATATATGTTACAACCACATCTTATCATCTCTGTAAACATCTACAATGTAACAGACAGGGATTTTGAGAACAGAAAGCAGTATTACCCAAATCAAGTTTCCCATTTCTGCCTGCATATTCCAGCTTTGAATTAAAATCCAACTTAACCTACTCTTGCCCCTACATAAAAAGCTACCAAATTCAAAAATATCCCAAGCTAGATATGTAGGTAATTTCTGTGCAAGTACCAATCAAACACTGCGCTTCAGAAAAACAGAGTTCACAGATATTACTGACAGTCCACAAAGAAATGAGCAGGGCAGAAATAAACAACACACAGACATGTCACTGAGCTGCATATAATATTTAGCTTCAAAACATAAATAGTACATTTAATGTCCCTCATACAGCAAAAAGGATGTAAGTGACTTTTTGGTTCCCCATTCATCCAACACCAAAAAGCCCCTCCATGCTGAACTACTAAATTACAGTGCACTGTGCTAAGCCTAGCTGAACTTGCTAGCTGTCCACACTGAAGCACCTTCTCCAAAGAAGTTACTAAGAGCTGCATCCCCACATTGCTGTCATGATTTTTGCTTCTCTAATAATTGCCAATCTCCAGTCTTGTCACATTGTGTTTTGGTGGGTTTTTCTGCTGATGCTTCATTTTGCAAGCTGATCTCTAAAATCTCCCTCTACACTCGAAACAAGTTTTGTGTGGTTTCCCCAGTTAGAGGAACACTTTGCTTTTTACTTCCCTTCAAGGCAGGTCCAATCTCTTTTGGGGGTAGGCTGTTAATATTCTTTTAAGCAGATTTCAAAGGGCATTATTGTACATTAATAAGCTCTGCTTAAAATATCTTGTCTTTATTTGCTTTCAGAAGCTTCAGCTGCCAGTGTAATCAATGGCAGTCACACCACTGGCTTCACAAAAGGTTTTCAATACCATCTCACCATGGTAGCATTGGGAAGTTTATGTTACATATTGCCTCTGGAGGTGTCAGTGTCAGAGCAGAAGAGGATACATGTTACTAAAGCAGCTGAATTCATAACAAAGTGTCCCATTATGATGCCAACAGATGCACTGATATCTCGACATTTATCAGCAAGTTACCTCAGCTGTACCATGCCAGTCATTCTATCATTTTTAAGAGTGTATGAGCTCTCAACTTACTAACTTACCCATGAAGAAAGGTATTTGGAAGGATGCGCCTTCTAGTCATATCTAATACATGCTGTTGTAAGACCCCTAGAAAATTTTCCATAAATTGAAAATATTTCACTTTCATGTTACTAAGTGGTCTGCCTCTGCTATTCACTCAAAAAGCTGCACTAGCACCTTGTTGTCAATATATACGAACTTTTTTAAAGATTGCGCCTGTTCACAGTAATTTAGGACTCTATGCTCTCCTTTATGGCTTCTACAAACACACCTGTACAAGAACTATCTCTACCTGTTTCAGTCTGTCAAGAGTATCTGCTTTTCCAACACCATCAACCAGGCGGTGAAATATCCCAGAGAAGCTCCAGATCACTTTGTACAGGAGCACTCATTGCCAAATAACAGTAATTCTGAAATAGCACTCACTTTTCCTCCTGGCACTTCACCCTGCCCACACTTACTTTGTGACTAGCTAGAATATGAAGGTTTTATGCCTGTCATTTACAGTTTATGATCTCCTAATGTATAGCAAAAGCACATTCACTTTGTGCCACTTTTACCCCAATTGTTTCACTCCACACCTCTTAATCTTCCAGCATGACATACATCTCCAGACAGATGATAATCACACTCTAATGCAGTAGTGAAGTCTCCCAAAAGCAGTGTTACTTTCTGTATTATGACCAGGAATGAATAACTTTAATGAATGGGAAAAACTAGCCAGCCAGTCCTAAAACTGATCCCAGAAGGTATGTTGTTAGTTAAAAATTACCAGGTACACTATCATCACCTGTCTTAAGCACATTACCTTTCTTGTGTTAAACTCCACCTGAATCATTTTTCATACTCTACAAGACAGTTTATTAAATTCAGAGAAACTCAGGCCTTACCTTAACAAAATGGTTGATATTGGCAATACTACACAAAGCCTGTCTCATCCTGATGCCCTGCCATGGCCAACCTCAGCTCCAGGATTCAACATCATGTTAACTTGCTTCATCTCTATCACACTAGTTCAGGACACAGAGACTAGAAGCACTTCAGCATCTGTATTCCACTGTTTGCTACTACTTTTAGTCAAGGCACTGTACATACCTAGAATGATTCTATTAGATTTGTAATTTTTCCATTTATTTTAGTGCAAGATCAAGCAGGATGAGCTGTAATCTCCTCTGAAATTGATATTTATGTGATGGCCAATTGCTCCATGGCCTAAAATCTTTTTATTAACTTACGCTAGTTTTGTTGTTGGGGTACCACAACAGTTTTTCTCTTTGTGATGGGGAGGGGAAGGAACTCCTACAAGGATCTAGCATTTGCTGTCAAGGTAGATTGTGTCATGAGCCATGGCATAACCCGTGACCAACATTTTCATTCTCAAGCATCAGGCAGCACTAGGACGTAACAGAAAATGCCCTGGGAAATCCCTTCTGTGCCTTTTCTTCAGACCTCACTATGGACAAAAACCCTAAGACAACTGGTATGGCAGTGGTTCATGACCACAACTTCCCTGGAATAGCATCTTTCATGGCATATTGCTCAGATATGAGCACTTTAGTGCTCAGCCCAGGTCCCTCAGCTGTGCCTGTGGCAGCAAGTGGCACACCGCTGCAGCAGGTGCAGAGAGGTGTACAGAGCAAAGCAGGTGCTTCTGGGGATCAGGTGTTCATACCGTATGTTTTGCAGGGCACTGAGGGGTCTAGCACCACAGTCTGAACACTCTTTGCCAGAGTGCATCATGCACCTATCTTGAATGTACCCTTCAGTTACATTTCATCCAAAAGGAATTTGGTGTGCTCCATGGCTACTTTAACAATGAATTAAAGCACAGCAAAAGGAAGTAAGTGATGATCAGAACACGTGTCCAAAGTCCATTTTCTATATGAACTGAAATCCTCGTTACAGATGCACCCCTGTGGTCCCAAAATGCACATCTAGAGCACCAACACCTCTTAATTCACCTTGACCTAAACAAAAATGAGAAAACTGCATTGCAATCTCCCAATATGATGCTTTTAAGAGCATGAATAGGTGCATGTGCTGCATATCCACATACATGCACAAGAATATGAAGGTATGATGCTTAATAAAATAAAGGACTGTTCAAGCAGTGACAGACAAAATGATGTGATTCAGGCCTCTCCTCAAGAACCAGTCACAGGAGTTCAGGTTTTCTGTAGGAGGCAAGTCATCTGGTTCACTCCAGATGGGAGTCTGGAAGTGATCTAGCACCTGCGCACTGAGAATTACCAGGACACTAGACTAAAATGAGGTGCAAGATAAATTCACATTCAAAACAGTACAAATTGTGAAATATTTCAATCCTCTGTATGAGAAGATTGCATGCAAACAAGTACTAGCGAAGTACGGCATCGGGAAAGAGAAGCATGTTTTCTTTTACTATACAGGCCTTTCAAAACATTAGCTACAAACTTACAGAACATCTTGAGCCTAATGTTTAGTAACACCCTGTATTACACTGACTCTTCCATCTGACAAGACAGCTTTTTGGGTAGTTAAATGTCATGACATCAAAAGAGCCTCTCAAAAATAAGGGAGTACAGAAAGAAGTGGCAGATGAGCTTCAACATTAAAATAAAGGAAAGATAGCACATCCAGAGAAATCGAATCTTAATTACGGCTTTACAATGCTGAATCTGGAACTAGACCTTACAGCCCAAGAGATCCTTAAGTCAACATGTACTATGGCACAAGTCTTCACACCTCAAAAAAGATGTAGTGGAATAAGAGAAGGACAACTAAGATGACAAAGAGAATGAGGATATTAAGCAGGTAAAGACTATTCACTTTTAAGGAGAAGACTGTGGGTGGACTTGGTTGCACTTTACATCCACAAAGGATAAAATGAGTGAAAACTGTTATTGACAACATTCTGCAAGACTAAAGCTGGGAGTAGTCTCTTAAGGCACAGGTTACAGAGAGATGAAAGTGGTAATGTACTTTTGTATGAAGAAAGCAAAGAACTTCTAAATCTTGCGTCTGCAAGAGGCAGGCAGTATAAGTTTGGTCACAAAGGTATTCAGTAAATTCACAGACAACTGCTCAATAAACGGCTAGGACTAGGCAAAGTTATACTTCTAACATCCTAGATATAATTCTGGACAGTGGGGGAAGACAAAGATGAGGCTGATGTGCTTCCCCTACATAGCCTCTAGTTGCTGGGCTAGATGAACCACCCATCTGATCCACTAGGGTACTTCATATAGAAGTGGTGAGCTTACTGGAAGTATTCATTCGTATTTCATAAAGTAAAAATTTTGTCATATATTCACACAGCAATATCCCTTCTAANCCCAAATGAAACAATAATGAACTATCCATTTTCAAAATTCCTGTGAGGTTTTCCAGCACCTGCTGGTCCCTTCCACTGCCCATATGAACCCCTGCCAGTTGCCATATCTAAGAAACATTAAGCAATCAGAGATGCAAACTTAATTCAAATAAGAACAAGACATCAATGCATAATATGATCATATTTGCTGTCCTCTAGCAAATTTTTCTTTACTGATGCAGCATAAGTGAAGGTTTCCATTCAATTCCTGGTAACATTTCCTCCTGTCCCATGAGTTCCTAACTTGTGAAGAAGTTGCAGGAATAGTTCAGTATCTTATAATTTTTTTTATAGTTTTGTAAAACTGAATATAATTTGACATCTTTTTGTGCATTTCGTCAGCAGTTCCTTGGAGACCTTTAGAACAATTTTGCAGGCAGCTTCTGTAAACTTCTGAAACTGCTTCTCAAAGTTACTCCCAGAATACTTATTCACATATTTTTGCAGATTCAGGCCCTCTGTGTAGAGTATAAATTTCACTACATTTATGATGTGTAAGCAAATTAGATTCAGCTCAAGTACGTCCTTATATGGCACTGGCTGGGATAGAGTTATCTTTTTTCCTAGCAGCCAGCATACTGCTGTGTTTTTTATCTAGTACGAGAATAATGTTGATAACACACTTATGCTTTGGTTGTTGATAGTTAGTGCTTACCCCTAATCAAGGACATTTTAGTGTCCCATGCTCTGCCAGTGAGCAGGTGCACAAGAGTGTGGGAGGAAGCATAACCAGGAGAGTTGACCTGAACTAGCAAAAGCGATATTCTTTATTTTTACAAGGGCATGTAGTGATAGGATTAGGGTAACAGCCTTAGACTCACAGAGAGTAGGTTTACACTGGATATTTGGAAAAAATTTGTTTTTGTGAGGGTGGTGAGGCACTGGAAAAGGTTATCGAGAGAAGCTGTGGATGCTCCATCCCTGGAAGCTTTCAAGGTCAGACTGGATAGGGGTCTGAGCAACTAGGTCAAGTGGAAGGCATCCCTGCCCATAGCAGGGGTGATGAGGTGGTGGAAGCAGATGATTTTTTGGGTCCTCTTCAACCCAAATCATTTTATGATCCTGTCACTCCATACTTAAAATGTCATGCCCAGTATATAAGTAAGGCGAGTAAGCTGGGAGGGCCCAACTCGCTGCATGGGGACAGGCTGGACATTGGTGAGCAGGCGGTGAGACCTTGTTCTGTGCATCACCTGCCTTTTTTGGAGCTTTATTTCTCTCTCTCCTACTGCTGTCTCTCTTTCATTACAAGTATGTTACTGTTTTTACCACTACTACTACTACTAGTAGTGGTAGTAGCAGTATTCAATCATTAAACTGGCTTTTTTTCCCAACCTCCAAGTTCTACCTTTTTTTTTTTTTCTAATTCTTCCCATCCCACCAGGGGTGGAGGTGTGCGGACTGAGCAAACAGCTCTGTGGTACTTAGTTGCTATCTGGGATTAAACCAAGACAGTCTTTCAAACAGCATTTGGATTTAGTGGTTGTTGAAATTTGTTTAGTAACAGGATTTAAGCTTGTGGTGGATTTAAATAGTGTGGTGAATATCATCTGCAAAAGACTGACATGACTTGGCCAGTCTTCTCCCTCCCTTCCCTCTTTTTTCATATTGTTTGTTGTTTGAATAAATGGCAGAGACATCCTTTCCATGATTTTCTCTACTTTCTCTGAAGTTGACCGTACCCGTCCACAAACAATAGCTTCTTGCATCACACAGAAAATTTTTACTCGCACCTTCTATAGATATTTTCAAATGGTACCCTTTGCTTTTCATGACCCATCCTGTCAAACAGAGGTTTGTTGTTTGTTGGAGCTTTTTTTTCCCCCTTTACTTTACAAAATTATATTTAGTAAGAACACGTACCATTACTTAATTCATTACAGAGCTGCCAACTGTTGCTCCAGGTTAAAAGGGAGAAGACTTCATTCTCACACAAGTTTAAAGCTTCTATTTTATCTTAACAAGGTTCTAGAACTTCAAACCAACAAGAAAACTTTAAGTAGTATTTTAATTCTTCTGTGCTTGATGAAAGCTTATTGTAACTTAAAACTCATCTGGTCATGATTAAAATATTGACATTACTCATCACCACCTGAATTCCTATTGTACTAAAACACCAAAATTTATGTTGAAGTTCAGATCATAAAAATACAGAAGTACATGAAAACATAACCCAAAGCGGGATTAGAAATTTTGAGTATTCAAAAACCTAAGTGTTCATGTGCTTTTCAAGCTGGTTTTACTTCCACTGACCTCTTCCTAGAGCCAGAGATGCTCATTAGCACATCACTATGCATTCCTGCATCTCTATAGCTGAAACGCTTCTACAGATCAGCTATGCAAACTAGACCAGTTGGAAATACTCCTCAAACTCCCGCACATAGTTTAGCCACAGAATAAAAATAATACATTTCAATGACTGCAAAATGTGCAGCCCTGTGCAACAAAATTTCTAGAGCCAAACTCTGCAAGGGTGTATGTAACACACCTTGCTTCTAAAAAGAAAGTTTTAAACAAGGCCCACTGTCCACCTCCCTCCACCCACACATTCAGTGTACTCATCCACTGAAGGCAAGTCTTAAATACACAATTCTGTAATTAACAGAAAAGACTAAAAATACACTTCTGATACCTGGAATTACACAGACCTTTGAGTGCTGGATGGGAGCCAAGAGAACATCCAACTTAGAAAACTCGGAAAAGCCGCAATGAGAGGTCTGATAACTTGAAAGTAAGTAACATTCTACTAAGTTAACAGCATTACTACAGCCTCTTAAAAATTAAAACAAAGTAAAAGACTTTTGTTATCTGCAAGTTACTTTGTTACTGGTTGGGATCAGCCAATTAGTTTCACATGGTGTTGGTGTTACATCAGTGGCAGAAAATGCAGCAGACTGTCCCCTTAGCAAACCTGGGAAGCCCAAAAGCAGCTTATGCCTGATGGAACCAAGAACTGCCACTAAACAAAAACTAAGCTACTCTGAAAGCGTATTTATTTGAATAAAGCAAAAGAAAAAACCCTACTACCACATTCAAGCCTTTAAAGCAATTAAATCCCCCATTCTTCTTCCAAGAGTCAAAATACAGTATCAGATACAGCGTTGCTAAACAAGATCAAATTTAAAAAAAAAAAAAAAAAGAGAAAAGAAAAAACTGATCAACTGGCTTAATTAAATTAAACCTAATTGATAATTCACATTTTTGAAAACCATCATTAAAAGTTTTGGTTAGACACAGTTTTACAGAGCTGTCTTTAAGAGCCCCTACCTACTCCTTTTAAGCAATTCTAAAATTAACTTGTGTTCCTAGCAACAAGAAACAACTGAATTTAGACTGTAATAGTAGAGTTATCAGAAGTCTTCTAGGCATGTGCTGCTCAATGGTTCAGTGCACTACGCACGTTTTAAAAAAAACTCATAAGAATAGTCTGATAAATTCATAATTTCTTTCCAGGAAAGGTAAATCTAATGTATTTTTACACACAGCTTTATTGCCTTTTGTCTAACAGATGTAAAACCTAGTTTTACATATTTAGCAATGACCAAATTCAAATGCAGCAAAATTAGCTTTGCAGAACACTTTTAAATGAGGAAATGGCAATGCCATCTTTGTAACACCCTCCCTAAGAATTACTACCTTCGGCTACCCTATTTCCCTAGAGCAATTACCAGGCATGAAGAGTGGCACAAGAGACCGACATCAAGCCTCCTGTTCTGCCTCCACGGGGGACTCCACATCAGGAAAGCATTTAACCGTGGTAGATGAATGCACTGACTTCTAGCAAATCAATGGTACATGAATGCTCTAAGGTCACAATTGACCTTATCATGATACCTTCTGAGGATATGAACAAAGCATGTTTCCAGGTTATCAGACAGACACAGTCAACACTGTCTCATGGCTAAACACTTAATATAGAATTCAAAGCACCCCTTTACAGAAGTCAAAGGTGTAGGAAAGTCATGTCAATCACCCATCTATCTCTGTATTTGGAACACTATAGGAAAATACAGACTATTTCATTCTTCGAAAATAAAAAAAAAATTGTACCCAAATGCAATATAAAACTGTAAATATTTTTAGGAAAGCAACTAGGGCAGGAAACTAAAACAACACATGAGCCTGTATATACACAATACAAACAGGTTTGAGGATATAGCCAATAGCAGTTTTAGACAATCTATATCTGAACAATGTATCTAAATCATAGTTCTAGTTCTCTGCCCAACTTTCCTCATTTCCCTACAACATATCTAGCTAAAAGCTAACCCTAATGCAGCAGGCAGAGAAAAGCAGTCTAAAGTTAAACATCTTAATAGTCAAAACTAACTGTAGCTAATGTAATTGTGAAAAGTGTCTAACAGTCTAACATAAGTAAGGAAACATCTGCCCAAACCCAAGAAAAATTACTCCAAACACTACAGCTAGGAATATCTGGTTTCATGTCTATATTCAGACCATTACTGAGAACAATGTAAATAAAAACCCAAATACCAAGTCACAATAAAACCTAAGGGTTTGGAATATACGACTACAAGCAAATGTTTTAAAAGGTTGTTACAAGGAATTTCAAAAACATAAAAAAACTTCTGAAAAGACATGAGTTGTAAATCTGGAAAACATACATCAGCTTTCAAGCAATGAAAAAGGACTGTTCATATATTTTAAAGTTTTTGTGTGTTTTTGAAATAGATGAAGAGATATAACAAAGAATGTATTGCCGCTACACAAAAATCTTCTATCCTACATCTGGAAATACACACTGAAAGCATATACTCCTCCAAATAGCTTTATCTATGCTACAGAGGCATAACGAGAAATTTACTATTAAAATCCAATGCCTTCTTAAAAACTCCTCAATTTTAAATTACAAACACCTTCATGACTGATCATATATTAAATTTTGTATACATTCTCACTACTGGACAATGTTAACAGTCCTTACTGCGAACTTCCTTACCTTACTTCTTTTATCACATTAGAAACTTAACTTAATTCTGAAGTTAACATAAACCTTTTATGTATCAAAAGTAACTGGATTCTTTTCCTCTATGGAATACATATAATGTGAACAATTATAGGGAACACATTTTAGTGTTCACCATAGGTTGACCACAGCATTCTCTTCTTGATCCCAAATCCTGTCATACAGTATGGTGAGGAAGACAAGACAACCCGACAAAATACAAGACAGGAAGAAAAATCAGAAAAAAAAAATCACACCTCATGATATAAGCAGTAAATGCTTACAAAGAAAGAACTTAAACAGTAACAGAGCAATGAAGTTCATTTACTCCATTCTGTTACTTATTCCTCAAGCACAAAAAAAACAAAACAAAAAAAGAAAACCAAACCAAATCAAACCAAAAAAACACTGTAGTACACTCCACAAGTCAAGACAATAAATATACTACAGATTTTGTGCTCCGAGAGAAGAGCTCACCTGGTAAATACTTCACACTCATTTCTCTATCTTGTTCCACAGTAAGTGGATGTATGAAAAAAAACTTCAAAAGGCTAGTTTATCTCCTACAGCAAACAGAAAGAGATACTTCTGCAATGACATTACTCTTCAGTCAAGCATGACTTCTTCCCCATGATTTATTGTCTCGTCCCACCTCAACAACGGGAAAAGCGATACCTGGTGCCATAGCAGCACAGCAAAATCTTCCATTCATAAAGCCATACGAAGAAAGGACGAGCAACACTGGGCCCAGGCAACAGGCCATCACAGAGTATGGGTGCAAAGAACAATAATTCTACCTATTAAATAGAAACAAAGAACAGATTCCTCCACAACACGATTACTGGGGGAAAAACATGCAATACAGGCTGTGTGATTCTAGTTGCCACGTACAGCTCTGAAGACATTACTGCCAGGAAATAATGCTGTATTAAACACTTATGGAACAAAGATGAGAAGATTCTCTGAAGATTAGGGCTCAGCTCTAGTTATTCATCTTGCAAAAAAGCTATTTCCACAAAATACAAAAGGCCTACATAAACATCTGAGAATCTGTGAGTTACAGTGAAAATCCATGGCTTAATGAAAGCACAACGCTTAAAAAGTTTTTTCAAAAAGGACACAGAAAATTTAACATATCCTCTTGGTCAATTCTTCAGAGGAAACAATCGCCAAAAACTTTGGATGTAACAATGGTAACCTACACCGGATAAGCCTAAGTGTTGCACCCATTAGCTGGACCAGCAACAGCAGACTTGAAACCCTGGGTGTGTTGTGGCTATTATGGAAGCACAAAGATACATTGTGTCTGTACGGCTTACATAGGGATTAGGTAATTGAGTCAAATGATTTAAATGTGGTAACAAAAAACTCTTAATCATAGGGAACAAATAGATGTATGTCACCAAAGGAAAGAGTAAAAACACATTACCACTTAAATCTATCCTCAAGAGCTTGTAAAATAGGGTGACTACCCAAACCTGAACAGAAATTTTACAGCATCATTAAACCTTCTATCCTGCTATAAAATCATTCTTACTATTGGGAGTTGTACATAAAGAGACAGGGTTACCCAGAAGACAGAGGATGCTACCGAGCCCTCAACTCTGAGAAACGACTTTCACAGAAACTGGGTTTTTAAAGGAACAAAGTATAGCCCTGACTGTTGCCAAAATGTAGTCTCATTTGTATCTGAAAGTGAAAACAGTTACCACGATGTTTCAGCAAGACTAAGGAGAGAGGAGCCCACAGTCGGTTTTTGGACTGAACGGATTATGCTCTACCAAGCCCAGTTCCAGCTGCTCTAGACACAAACGAAGAAAATTCTTAAGCAGGCAATTAAAAACAACACAGCCATGGGCAAGATTTCTTCCTACCTCACATCAGTAAGATGTTATTTAAGCTACAGACTCAGAGAGAACAGAAACTACTGTTTACTGTTGCTGGTGTATTTTTTTTTGTTGTTGTTGTTGTTTTTATTGCAAAACTGGATATTCCTATCATCCTTCTTAAAATTCTGCTATGCATCTAGATTCACTCTCCTCTGGTAACAAGCTCCATGTGATAACTGTACCTAGTCCTTTCTCCTTTTAACAATTTCAAGTTTTCCTCTTCAAACACTGACAGCTCTCCTACTCTTGTACTATGAAAAAAATGGGCATAAAGTCATGACCTTTTCTACACCAGTTGATGGCTAATCCTTAAAAATTCAGCACTTTCCTGTCCTGAAAGTTCAGTCAGATCTTAAGTCACTCTCCTAATTACAAGTGTCCCTTCTCCTCATGCCTCTACACTATTTCTGACACAGTGATGTCAGAATTGTATTTGCCTCTCCTTCCCTCCCTCCCACCCTACTTTCAAAATGAGCAAATATATAATTAATTTCTGTCTTTCTAGGTAGTATTTCAGATATGCAAAGATGGAAAGAACAGGAACAGTCTGAGGAGGAAACGGACAGAAAAAGAGAAAAAAATTAATCAACCTACTAAAGAGCTGCAGGGCAGAAGTGATTTATCTTATTTCAGCAAAAGACTGTGTTTATGGGGAAAAACAAGTAGTTATACAGGTCTTTGTCATCCATAATGGGATAATGCACAAGAAAGTGTAGATACAGGTGTAAGTTCACACATAAAGTGGCAGCCTGTTATTATTTGTGTAAAGGGAATTCATCAACAGACAAATGCCCATCTTTAGACCTCAACAAGGGACATCTTCTGGATAGGACCATTACAGTGAGTCTGGCAGGTACCTTTTGGTTTCCTCCTCACTGCCCTCAGCTTCCATGTGATAGGGCACATTTTTCAAATGTGGAAATGCAGTCCATTCTTAGCAATTTGCAACCTAAAACTAAGAATTTCTTTCCCATTTCCAAGACAGACTACCAAGGCATACTTCAAGCAGTATGCATGTGGTAAACCAAGCAGTAAATTTCAGCAACAGAAGTTACTATAAAAACCTGAACTAGCTAACCACTTAGTACCTCTTACAATACATGAACATAACTAGTCATTCCAGTTGTAACTGGAAATACTATCTGCAGCTATGGGATATATAGGCAACAGTTATAACAATGTTTACCCACTGAGAAAAAACAGCAAGCAGCTCTGCAACAACAGTCCTTGAAAATGCTGGGGTTTATCCAAACTTGTTCTTATGTGTTTTTGGCCATGACTTCTAACAATGCCTTTCTTTTGTACAACATTTATTTTCTATTCAGTCCTATAATAAATCTCTCACTTCAGGCTAATAAGAACTTGTCAAAATGACAGAATACGTGACTTCTTTCCAGAATGTTCTGGTCTTACTTGTAACAATGTTTCACCAAACAAATGCATTTCTTTTAGCTTTCCTTTTTACTTGAAGAAAGAGTTCTCTGGAATCAATAAAACTGTATTCAGAAGAAGTTAGATGGTAGATAGATGAAAAAACCTGCATACTTTTTCACTGACCCCACTAACAAAGTACAACTATTCTTCTCTGGATTCAGCAAATAAACAGGTAAGTAAGAAAAACTTAAAGAATTACTATATCTACCTCTCAAAGTAGTATTTCATTCTAAAAAAGACGCATCACTACAGACAAGACAATATGTAAAAAGAAAAGCCGACATGAACACATCTCTCTCTCCAAAAGTTTCCTAAACAGTTTGAATGGTGCTTTCTCAGCCAAAGGCAGCTGATATGATAGACAACCCTGATTCTTCCTATGAAGCTCTGGGGACAGCAGATCCAGAATATCACATGTAAAGACTTCCATGTCACCCTGACTACATATTTCCTACATACTGATACTGCTGGGGTCACAGATCCCTCTATAAGCTATCGGAACACACTAATTGTGCAGAAAACTAGCACATCCAGAAGTTTTCTACTATGTTTAGTGAATCAAATAATCAATTAACATATTAAATAATCAGAAGAAAAAATCATTAGACACTCTGGATGGGAGAAAGTCTGTAGGAACAACTCAGCTGACAAAGGCACAGGCAGCAAGACCCTCCCCTTGACAGCAGCAACAAGATCAACTTCCACTGCTGTGGAACCCACAGGTGAGGTTAGAAAACTACCTTCTGTGAGGCAATGCAATCTAGTGCTGGCTGTCCTTCCATACCTCTCACAAAATGCCCCCTTCCACATACCTAGGACAGTTTCTCCTACAGTTTAATGGCAAGAGAATGACACTTAGCTGCAGTAGCCTGAGCCAGAACAGGACATCTCCTTCAGTCCCAAAGAAAAACAAGGACATCTCACAACAACCAGGACCCACCACTTGGTTATGATACTTCAGTCTTGTTCACACAAGGACCAACTTAACACAAACATTCAAAACCCTACAGTTCAAGCAACTGCTGTGAAGACATCCCCCTAGTGTACATTACTGATGTGTAATATACTTAATGTGCTGCATTGCCTTTTTCAGAGGTACAGCAAAATAAATAAACCACTAATAGTAATGAAAATAAGTATTGTTACATTTGAGAGTTACCAAACTCATTTCTCATATTAAAAAGTGTGTAGAACCCTATAGAGGGGGAAACAAGAGCAGTAAAGTATTTTCATGCCTTAATTTCCAAAGGCATACAAACCAAACAGCAACGTTTTTTAGGAGTTCACAGAGACATCAGAAAAAGTTTTACAAGTTGTTACTGTGAGGTTTTCCAAAATGCCAGACAGAGACCCACAGGAGTAATGCAAATAATTGCCAGACCAATCAGATTCTTCACGTAGCAGAAGCCATTTGGCACAATTGAGGGGTTGGGTGCAATCCAGTGTCCAGCCAACACCAACCATTATTTTATTGTAGGGTTGAATTGCAGCATGGGACCCAAGAAAGACAAGCTGCATAAGGCTTGTTGGTTGCTTTTTTCCTGCCTCATGACAAAACCATCCTAGTTTCAGAGCCTTTGACTTCCACATCTCTCTTCCCTTAGAAACATCTGCTTATTCTTTAGCAAGCTCCAGCGAAAAAAACCCCAAAAAACCAGCAACAACAACAACAATTTTCCGGAAAATCCCTGCAGAACCCCACCCCAGTTAAGCACGTTTCACAGACCTCACAGAGGCTGAGAAAAGATTACACATCTCCACTCAAATCCAAGAGCTGAAGTCATGAGTGACCTGCCATTGATTCAGACAGCCAACTTCCCATTTCAGATGTCTCCTAACATACAGAACCACTGAATTGTTGGGATTGGAAGGGACCTCTGCAGATCATCTACTGCAACCCTTCTGCCAAAGCAGGGTCACCTAGAGCGGGTTACACAAGAACGCATCCAGGTGGGCTTTGAATCTCTCCAGAGACAAATATGAAGAGCTGGCATCCTAAACCTATCACGCACGCCTCCTTGATTCACATGGATTTCCAGATAGCATCACACATCCTCCCACCAGGAGAAGCTGAGCAAGACGAGAAACACTGGATCCCCAACGGAGAAATTACAACTCACAGGCATAAATAGCAAGTACTCTTCTTACATTTTAATCACAAAGAACATCTGAAATAATAACATCATGCTTTCTGCCAAGTGATGGAAATGTCCAAAGGCATTCCTGTCAGGGTACTACCGTTGTGTCATTTTTCAGAGCACCGGAGCAGACAAGAAGTTATCTCTTTCACACGGAAGGCCTTTCCTCCCTCCCTCCCTCCCTCTCTCCATCACCTCATCCCCTCCCCGAAGGCCCTCCTACCTCCCTGCCAAAAGCTCCCCGGCTCCCCTCCCACCGACCCACGCCCCAAACCCCACC
>VZRS01003358.1:3709-46103 GCA_013398055.1 Ifrita kowaldi | reverse complement strand
GGGCACCGCGGGGGGCTCCGGTCGCGGGGCGCCAGGCCCGGCCACGCCCGGCCGCGGTGCCGGCCTCGCCTCGGGGACCTACCCTGGCCTGCGACACACACACACCCCTGCAGCACCAGATCGGGGCCGAGCTGCTCTGGAGCGCTAATGTAATAGCTTTATCTACCTGCTGCCTGCTCGTGCGGCTCCCATGTGCCCAGCAGAGCAGCTTAGGAGCAGCCGTCCTGCTCCCCAGCCTGAAGGCACCTCATGTGTCCAAGGAAGGTACATGGTTCCTGGGTATGTCCTGTGCAGGGCTAAGAGTTGGACTCGATGATCCTTGTGGGTCCCTTCCAACTCAGAATACTCTGTGGTTCTGTGAAGGCCACCCCTTCAACAGCATCCATCAGTTTCGGGAGCCTCCAGGGAAGCTGGAGAAGGGCTCTTTGTCAGAAACTGTAGCGATAGGACAAGGAATAATGGGTACAAACTGAAAGAGGGGAAATTTAGGTTAGATGTTAGAAAGAAATTCTTTGTGAGAGTGGTGAGACATTGCAACAGTTACCCAGGGAGGTTGTCGGTGAAGTCCCAACCCAGTCAGTTCAAGGCCACGTTCGATAAGGCCTTGAGCAACCTGGTCTAGTGAGATGTCTCTGCCCCATGGAAGAGGATTTGGGACCATATGATCTTTAAGGTCCATTCCTACTCCTTAACATTCTGCGATTCTATGACCTTTGCTTCATGCCCTGTGTCTTTATACAGCTTAAATATAAATAAAACACACTTCATGTTCCACATTTCCATATTGTGACTTCTGCATCCCAGGCAAGCCACTGTGTTACGCATTGCCCCTTGGGTTTCTCCTCCGAGGGCGGTTCCTGACATGATGAAACCACCACCGGTTTAAAATTGTCCTTCCTGCACAGCTTCTAGTGACCTTGAACAGCATCACAATAAACTCCTTAATTACTTGCCAAGCAAAAGCCAGTCTAGTAAAAATAATCCCCCAATCCACACATCAATGGGTGATACGGAATGACAGCTGACACCCTGCCACCCCGCTCAGAGCTGTGCCTTCCCAGTCAGCCTGTCACACTCCTTGCCTCACCTCTTTCCTGCAGCCTCCACTGTCAGTTTCATACTGAAATCAGTATGATACCTGGAAAGTCAGAGTCAAGAAATCAGGGCTCCCAATTCCTACAGCCTTTGTTCATGTAGAGTAGCAGCTGTGGTGGTACAACTTCCCCCACCACACTATGATCTCAGAAATACTCATTAGGCCTTGATGAACAGCACCTGAGCTAAGCTGTTCTTGAGCTTATCAGAAACACTGTCTGCTCTCAGGAACTTACCTTGTCTAATGAGCTCCTGTGTTTTAATCAACAAGCTTGGAAATTTATTTTTATTGCCTGAAAAGCAACCCAAGTCAAACACTGAACTTTCAAGGGAAGTTACAGAACTGAATTGTGGCCAGGATGGAAAATTGCTATGACTAAAGCCCACTCTCTTGTGACCCTATACACAGTGGTCATGAAACTCTTTGTGCTCACCTGCACTGTTTTATTTATGATCAGTTTGATTAAACCTTCCCTGATGTTTTTATATAGTGTGAAAATAAAACCATTCAGATTCTCAGGTCAGATGCAGAGTAATGGAAAAGTGCCTCATTTGAAATGGTTAAATATGAAACAATACATTATTTTTCGTATTATTTCCTTTGTGTACTCCATAAATATTAACCTGTGAGTGGTAAACTATATATGCTTTTCTGGAAAATTATTTGACTCCTGTCATTGCAGAAATAGATTACTACTTTTACAAACAAATTATCCCATTGAGGTAACAAAGCTGTATCCTAGAAAAATATGCACAACTTTAAGTGTTTACAAAATCAGGTTCAACTCTAAAATAAAATAGGTCTTAAGCACACATAGATCTGGATGTAACCCTGAAATCTCTGAAACACTTTGACCTTAGTCCAGCAAATCATTTTAAAATATTCTAAACTTTAAACACATACTTGAATTTGACTTATGAAAATAAGACCCGCAATTACTGTTCTGCTGTATACGCTGTGTTAACTGAGATTTCTTTTGTTATTGTCATGAAATACACATAGAAGCTTTCATAGAGCAAGTCAGCAGTGTCCAGAAAACTGCTTGTTTGTGCCTGGAAAATGAACAGGGCTAATAGTAAATAAATTCAAAATATTTTAAATATATGACAAAGCATTATAGGAAGTTTTCTTGTGGAATTAAAGATCCGTAACTGGTTGGGGGTTTGTAAGAATGTTTTGCCTTTTTTTTTTTTTAAGAAAAAGCTTCCTAAACTTACTCCTGAGTACCAGATCTTTCTTACCTAGTATACTAAATACATAGCTCTTCAAAATTTCGATTAATATTAATATATGTTCAATCCAGTGTTAAATAGAAGAATGAAAGCTTTGAGTTCCAAAGCTGGTTACGCATTTTTAATTGAGGTATAGGAAAATTTTATTATATAGAATATAGCATTTTATTGGCTCCCAACGTAGAATTACTCTGATCATTTTTTACCGAGCATATTCATGGCTTCTAAAGTAATGTTTACAAAATTCCAAGAGCCGTATGTGTCTACTTTTTATGCATCAAGAGCATCAGTACATACTGCTCTTGCCAATACAGAAAAATAATACAATTACTGAAGCTTTGGCATTCAGTTCAAAACTTTGACTGCTTTTGGACTAGTCATCCAAAATAGTGGAAAATGATCATGCACCAGTTATGTTTCAACTGTTAGCAGGAATTCTTCAGTCTTTAACAAACACTAGCATCTGCTTGCATTTCGCACAGACACAATTAAAAATTTTAATTTGCTGTATTTCAATATAAAAATTGCTTGATAACTTAGAAATCATTTATTATTATTTTAACTATTTCACAGCACTAATGAAAAAATATGATTTATCCAGTACATATTTGTCATCATACTGATATGAAATTATTTCTTTTTAAAGCTCAACTCTGAAAATATTTTTCTGTTTCCATTAATGCATCTGGTACCAAATGTGTCTGCAGGGCAGCCAACAGTCAGGTTAAAGGAACGTGTGGTCACTTGTAAGATTAAAAAAATAAGTCAACGTGTTTATTATATAGAAACAAATTTTAAAAGGAGACACTATACAACTGTATCTTCTCAGGACATCATGAGAACCTGTTATCAAAAAAAAAAAGCGAATTTAATAATAATAGATTATTTCTTCCACTTAAGGACAAGAAAATAGGCAAGAAGAGCCTGAAGTAGTTTGCCAGACTTAGACAGATAGACTCTTCTTGTCCACTTACTTACCTTGGTGAAAACAGTTCAGCTGAGCTGTCTCACAGATCCCTTCCTGCTCTTTTTTTCTTTTAAGCATCTCTTCATCTGTATGGTATCACTGTTTAAAACTACCCCCTGATGGACACAGCACTTCCTGATTGCACTATACAAGAGTATCAGAAAGTAATGAGAACTGCCTTACTTGAAGATAAAATACTTCAATGTATTTCCTGCTGCATTATTATATATAAAGATCTGATTTTCTTGTAACCAATATTCATAATTTTGCATATCTGCCTTATCCGAGAGTCAGAATGTTTTCAAATGGGCACTCAAAGTTTAATAACTAATCTTTTGCCTTCCACACATGCATTCTAGATTCTGTTGTTTTAAATGTCTACAAATCTGTTTGTTATCCTCAGCAAGTTAACAGATGACTCATTTGAGTAACAATGCTTTGGGGATTATAATTAACTAATTATATATTAGAAACAACACAGATAATTAGATTTTCAGATTTAAACAAATATGTCTAAGCATAATAGCTTTCTCTGCATAGAGAATGTAGATGCTGAAACCGTTGTTGTAAAGCTCAAACATGCTTGTCATATGTCTAATTTAACAGAGTTGTCAGTAAGCTACCCAGGATCACTGATCTCTGCTCTTGCAAACACCATCCCTCCACATGTGCAAAGACCAACACTCCACAAGTTTTAGTACACTTCTACTGGTTTGAATGGTCAGCCAAAAGTGTGGAGAAAAGTAATCACTGAGCAAAGTCGTCCCCAAAGCAAATGCAGCTATAGAGATAGAATTGCTATTTCATTTACTGCATTATTATTCCAGATTGAGCTGCGCTCTAAAGAGCTTCCACATGCAGAAAATCAGAACATTGCTAGGTACTAGATGAAGGAGTCAAGAAGTGAAAAGAGTTTGAATGTATTTTAATCTCTTCAATCTAGAGACATAAGAGAAAAAAAGTGCTTTTTGGAAAAGCATACCTCTTTCTCTTACCCTGCCCTTCACTCCAGCTCTGCATTTGTAGTAGTGGTGGCAGTATCTTTTGCTTTTCCCTGTATTCATAGCTACTTGTGCACTTGGTGGGATTAGTTATAATATGTCCCTAAGGTGAAAATGACAGTCCAAGAAAAAACTACACTAGTTCAAAAGTCACAGGATAATAGAGGAAGTGCTGAAGAATAAGAAAGCTGGATGTGCTTATTGCAGTAGACAGCAATGTGGTCATTATGGCTGTGGCACGTACATTAGGTGTTCTCTTACTCATTCCATATGCTGCTGCTGAGTGTTTGGCCCAAGGCAGCTATGTATCTGGGGTCATATGTTTCATTATGCTTCCCTACTGATTGTACTACAGACAGGCAGAATTCCTACTAGATAGCAAACTGCTTTGGAATAAAACTGAGGAGAAGATGAACATCTGTCCAAGCTTCTTGCTGGCTACAGGTTATCCCAGAACAACTATACGGTGGATATTTATATTTAGCCTTCACCCTCCTCTTCCTTCTTCATTTTCTCTCTTTTGCACTCCTCTCCAGGTCTTCATGGGAAATCTCAGAGGGATTGTGGTAAAACAGTGTTCCATTTGACAGAGCAATAAACACACATTTCTTACATCCTTCTATTATATAATTTTACTCTTGTGTCAGAAGGAAATATCCGGTTACATCTTACCTGTGAAAGTAATTTTAGCATGTATGCATCTATTTTACTGCTTAATCTAATATTTTCATCCCATCTTTGCACATCCCATCTTCTGCAACAAATCATGTACAACTATTCTGCCTTGTAAAAACTGAGGGGATTCTTTGCTTGTCCTTAAAGGTTATTCTGTAGCTGTCTGTAGGTTTCTGCACTAGTCGCACACAGTGTTAGCAAAAGCAGATATTCATACATGAGATACTTTCATCTTAACACACAGCACTTTAGTACATTATTATGTTGAAATTTGGATTAATGTAGGTTGTCAATGTGCTTGTTTTTGTGGTTTCATCCCTTTTTTGATGTCCTTTCATACATCCAGTGTAACATTTGTGTAACTAGCTAGAACTTCATGGCCTAATAGTGTGTCAACACCCAAACAGCCACTGGGCTTGGTAATATGCCCAGAGGACACAGAGCTGTATCCTGAAAATGCCTGTTCTTCAACATTCAAGTGAAAAAAATGCAAAGGGATATTTGCTGTTCCTCAATCATATGATAGTCAGGGCCTAAATTCAAGCTAGAAGTTTATTTGTTCTAAAGGAAAACAGGCAGTGGATTTGGTTACACAAATCCTGAAAGACAGAAACATTGAAATGAATATGATGGCACAGCAATCCCAATGTTTCTTCCAAGCACTAGCGTAGACCTCTGACAGCAGATATCCTTCTGCTAGTACCCTGACTGTGCAACTGGAGTGCATTTGTAGCTATAATGAAGTATAATTTTATGAAGTAAAAATCGTGAAAAAACTCTTTTTAAAATCAAAGTAATAAAAACAGAGCTTTTCATCCATACCCTCCTACAGAACAGTCAGGCGTGTTTTTGTTCCCTGTGTTTTTTCATATAGCAAACTTTCATCAAGTCTTCTAAAAAAAGAAAAAATAGTAAAAGTTGCTTTATTAAAAAAAAAATCACTGCTACATAAAATTATTTTCTTAAAATGCCTTTGTTGTGTAATAATTTGACAGATTCATTGGATAAAATAATAAATTTGCATGCAAGTGGATTCATGCATGTTTTCTTCTTCATTAATGTCAGAGAAAAAATAAATTTGAAAAGATTTATTAACTTTTATACCATTGCAAATCTCATTTCATTTCCTATTTATTCATCTTGGAAACTAGACAGAAACAATACGTGCAGACTATTCTGATCAATTGTGCATTTGACAAATTAGGTTGCATGTATGTATCAAAATGAAGACTTTTAGGAGTATTGTAACAAATGTTATTTGTGTTTAGGGAGGTCTTATAATTTATAAGCGCAGCAAGCTTAATGTTTCTGTACTCAGAGTTTAAAAAAACCCTTAGACATTGTAACTACTTATTGCAACAACCACAAAAGCTGAAAGTTATTAATGTCCCACACTTTTTTGTAAAACCACCCACGTGTTGCTTTTATATTAAAGGGTTATAGTCAAATTGTGTTCCTTTTTCCTGCGTTTCAGAAATGGCAAAACTTATAAAATTGAACAACCCTACTGTCTTCCAGTCCCTAGGCAAATGTCTTACCACTTCTAACTTTGCCAAAGCAATGAGAGTGAAATGTTATGATTTGAAGAACTTATTGCAGTAAATTCCCAGTCAAAACAGATGTTTCCCTCAGTACAGTTGCAGCTGAACTGCTACTTTGAGATCATTTGAAAACAAGGATTCCTTAGATTCAGTGTAGGGGGGCAACTCTGAAAGAACACAGGCATTTTGTGGCAATGAAATCCTATCAATTTTTAAGAAATAAATTGTACTGGAATGGATTCTGCTGCACAGACATCTCTCAGGATCAAAACATAAATGGGGAGAAGCTGCACTTTTGTGTGGAAGGACTCCAGCAGGTACCCGTGCTTAGGCAACTCCTTTTCTGCTTGGACGAGGGGGAGGGGGTTCTCCATCTCTCTCAAGCTGAAGGCATAAAAGCTGTCATACTGAGCTGTGGACAGAGGCACCTTTGAAGAAGATCCAGTGGCTGGCTGAAGGGCCTGGCATGGCTACAGTCACAGACAGCTGCTGGTGGCACAGGAGAGCAGTTATTTGAAAATAACAGCCTGCCTCAATACACTGCGAATCTGGTGTAAAGTTTTTTCACCTAAATATTCATAATTGAGTTCAAATGTTTCCGAGCTCACTACATCAAGTGCATGACAGAAGAAATACTTATAATATTTTTGGGTCCACCTAATTAAATATATTTAAATATATTTAAGCTTTTTATACTTGTACTAAGTAGTATACAGATTGTGAAAATACACTAGGGAGAAAACTGCTTTTTATGTTTAGCTTTGAAAGTGGGTAGGAAATGTTTTGAAGTGGTGCTCTTCTCTAAGCTTAAAGAAATATATTCGTAGTAAGTTCTGGTTACTAAACTTCCGATATATACATTTAAAGTGCTATAAAGCATCAGCTGAGTCACAAAGCTTACCCTAAGAAAGATACTTTCTTATTTTTCTTATTTCCTCTAACAAAGGTATAACTGAATTTCTCCTTTTTAGTGCAGCATTGATGAAAATCCAGGCAAATGGCAGAAAAGCTTCTGAAAGATAAGCAAGTTTCATTTTATCTCCTTTGGACTTGCTAACAATGATGCTCTGTAGAGTGCCCTCAAAAGCTCGTTCACAGGATATTTTTTTCCAAGTTTCATTTTAAAAGAGATATTTTTTTCTTCTTCTTAACATGCTGTTAAGAAGATATATTGGGCATGTGGAAGAAAGTTACAATTCCCAAAAATTAATGTATCAACAAGATTAAATGTCATAATCAAAACATGAAACTCACAAATGAGAAGTAAAGTATTGAAATGTGTGATAAGAGTGCCTTGAAAATTCCCATAGTATATAAAATCACCATGCTTAATACAACCTGGTGTCAAGCTGCTCTTGCGGAAACAGCAGTCAGTTCAGGCTGGATGTGTTCTTGAAGAATAGCATGGGGAACATTGTAGATTAAAAAAATCCCTTTCTCTTTAAGTGTAGTTAAACCCTGGATCAGATTATGTGAAGTGTTTGTCATAATTCTCCAGTGAAGGTGATTCAAGAAGAGATTAAGTATCTTTTAGAGCTGGTATATACCCTGTCTCTGAGCAGGAGGATGGGCTGGATGACCTCTTTCAGGTCCTTGCAATCTTACATTTGGATTGTAATCATGACAAATCCTTTTTCTCCTGCTTAAACCTTCTCCCCCACCTGGATTAACAGATTTCATTTGAACTTCATGGCTGTTATAATTTTAGCAACATGTTTAATGCTGTGTATTCAACCACCGCCCAAATGATTTACCTGGTAGCTTGAGCATGCAGCTCAGGAATTTGAAGAAAGAATCCCTGCCTTTCAATATGCTGGCAGAAGAGGCGGAGGGGTTTTTTTCTATATTATTATATACAAAACCATCTAAGTGCCCTTCAGTGGCATTAAAATGAACTTGGTTAGTAATTACTGAGGTTTTTAGAGTTACTAGCAATTTTCATTTCAGATTCTGAGGTTATAACCTCCTCTAAAGAAATCAGAAACAACAGATAAAACCAGACAAACCCAGGCAATTCCAGGATATGCAGTACATGTGCACCTATATCAGAAACTTCCCACACAAGTTGTTTTCTGTTGCTCAGATGTCAACAGCCATCAATACAAAGCAACTAGAAAAGCAACAAGACCTAGTTAGGACAAGAATAAAATCCCTATCTTGTAACTTTCCTGTCTTCATAATTTACAATTTTTTTACCTCCTTCTGAAAAAAAAGAGGTTTAGACAAACAGGTGATTTTTGAACAAATTTTTCATCCTCAGAGTAAAATAAATTAGTGAAATAATGCGACATATTGAGAAACGCTGAAATGGGGTACATACAGGTTTCCATTCTACAGGTTACAATCCATGAAGTTGCCACACATTTTAGAGAATGGTGTTTAATTCACAGTGGCTAATTTATAGAAACTGTAACTTTTTTCCCTCAGCTGTGATTTCTTATTTTAACTAAATGTCTTTGAAGAATTTGATTTCATAGGTCTTATGGAAACAAGTGTAGGTACTGAACACTCTACAGATGAGGTATTGTAGTTAGATGCTCAATTTATGTGCCCCAGAGATAAAATATCATCTCATAACTTCATTCTGTGACTATCTTATAGATTGTCCCATATTTATTTAGCCATCTTTCCATGATTTCCCGGTGTTCACCAAATAAGAGGCAAACAGAATCACTCTTGAGTGATGATGGCACTTAGCAGACCCAAGGTGAACAACGTACAGCTCTTTTTGCATGAAGTTTTACTGTGTTCTCAGAAATGTTTTTAATTTGTCATAATCCTTAATAGTGACCTGTCACTGCACATGCAAGTGTAAAGTATTCACATCAGAATAATTGGTAGAGAAAACTTGCATCACTACAAAATACCTGCCACACTGGAAGACTGTGATAATAATTGTGTAAGACTGTGGAAAAGGCTTACTTTGAATAAGCAACAAAATGGCATAATGAAGCAAATTGTGTGAAGAGGATGGCTCAGCAATACCTCATCTAGGTGTTGCCTTTTTCAACCTGGAAATGAAACTCAACATAAATTTAGTATAGGAGGTAATATAAAAGTGGATCTTTATTGAAGGCCTTCAGGGGCAGTTATGGAAAGATTCCACAAAAGCTCAACCACACAGGGTGAATACAGTTTTTATAGGTTTAGCAAATTAGCAGAATTGACAAAAAGCACCATTCAGGAGGACAAGTGGTGAGGGTCAAGCCTCTTCTAAGTCTTGCTCTCCTCGGTACTGGGAGGACTTGTTTATGAAAATGTGTCTCAAAGACCTTGTTCTCAACCTTGGTTCCCAGGAAAACCGAGATAGGATAGTGGCCTTGTACTCCCTGGGGTTTGGAGCTCTGGAATTTGTCTTCCTGCCTAGGGAAAGGGCATGGAAAAGTACTGAGAAAACTAGCTAGAATACAATAATAGGCTACAGATCTCCAAATATATGTGTGAATAATACAGACAACATATAAAAGGCAAAATCCAAGACGGCATCACAGGAAGCTGCCTGGTACATAAGTCTAAATATTGTTACTGTGTAGAAAAAGAGTTCTCACTAGGTCTTGCTAAAATATTTCACTAAGACATTCTTGGGATTAAGGCCTCGTCTTTAAGTTGATTTTTACTTAGACCAATGACACTTAGACACCCTCGCTGGTGTTAGGACACCAGGAATGTGCAGAGTTATGCCCTCGCCCCCAAACAAGACCATCAACATTCAGCAGACCTTCATGAAGCCAAAGAGAAGACCATTAACCCTAGTGTTATCTCTGATGTCCTGTTTCCACTAGAAAATCTTGTCTTTCCAACCTACACTGGTATTTAAGAACACAAAGCTAATTATTGAATTTGTTTCTATGGTCCAAATCTGATTCTTGTATCCCAGGAAACTGGAGGCATGAGGAGTCCTCCAATCCAAATACACTGAGTAAGAAAAAAATACAAGTACGTGCAGAAGGCCAGCATTTCACATATTCCCTATTCTGTGGGGTTTTTTTCCAAGGGCTGAACAAACATGGCAATCCATCTAACAGCTGATATGTCTTTTGGTGTGGAATTGGTGCTACGTATGAAGATGTATGTTAAAGACCAATCATCCTAGTGACAATATAACCTATTATTGCTGCGCAATCAATAACAGATATGGCAGTACTATTTGCTGAGATAAATACTCGCATATCATAGTCTAGTGCTTTATTAAAGAATCTCACTATTCCAAGTGGACAAACATAGTACCTGTTGGCTCAAGGATGTGATTTATTACCTGAGAGCTTTTCCACATTTTTATCTCTTCTTTTGCCATTCACAAAGCTCAGCAGTTTGCACTGAGTAATATTATATCATTTAGGTAAGATAAAATCCTTCCTTTTAATGAAATTCCATTAACATTTCAAAGATTTCGCTGAAAAATATATTTCTGTCAGATTGTAATTTCGGACATTCTTTCTTAACCCGTTTGTGGATATAAATCTTCAGTTTGATTTTCATCTGAGCTTTTTCTTTGTGGCATTCATTTTTCTCTCTGCTTCTAGAGTAGGTCTACAAGAATGCATTTCCAAATGATAACACTTTTCTGCAGAAGATGTAGATTTCAACCAGATAGAAAAATAATGTGATTTCTCCCTTGTAAGAAACTCTCTGGTCTTGCCAAAGATGTATATGATTCTATGACATGTCGCTCTCCAGCTTTTAGATCTGTACTTAGTATTTTTATAAATCATACCTATCCAAAGTAAAGTGCGAGCATTTATCAACACTTAAAAATCTGCTGGTATTGGACAGGAGAATAAAAGTTCTATGGAATACCAATGATAAAATTATTATTAGAGATTAATGGTATGCTTCCAACATATGAAAACATATGATCAGAAATTCAGTACATATGAATGCTCAGCTCTTACTTTCTTGTCTGTCACCTTACAAGGCCATTGCAGTGTGAAGTGCAGCAGGCTCACCCTCATCCTGAAGTGCTCTGAAGTACCCTGTCCAGAAGTCAACCCAATCATCTTCTGTGATGCCTACGAGGAGCAACTCTGCACTTTCATTGTACCCTCCTTATAGTCTGTAATTATTCCACATGCATTTAGAGCCTTCTCTCTCCCTGAAAAACTGTAACTGAGATATGGCAACCTGTCCTTTTAATAACTTGTCCTTTTAATAACCTATCCTTTTAATAACTGTATCACCTTATCACCTTTCCAGGCAATTTTGCATTAATGAAGGAAATAAAAGTCACTTACCAAGCATGCTTTATCCAGGAACCTGACTGGGGTGACTAGTGTACGTAACGTGCATACTGCTGTGGACCAGCTCAGTTTTCCACTTCAGCAGCAGAGCTCCTCTTTCCAGCACTTACCAGGTGGCTTTGAATCCCTGTTTGCACAATGGGCCTGTGCACAGTGAAGCTTGTTCTGGAGGAGCTGCAGCACTATCTGTCTCCTCTCTTCATAGAATCGTACAATATTCGAGTTGTGAGAGACCTTTAAAGGTCGACTAGTCCAACCCCCCTTCAATGAGCAGGGAGATCTTCAATTAGATCAGGTTGCTCAGAGCCGCCTGGTCCAGCCTGATCTTGAATAAGCCCGAGGGATGGGGTATCTTCCACCTATCTGAGAAACCTGTTCCAGTGTTTCACCACACTCACGGTAACAAAATCCTTCCTTGTATCTAGTCTGAATCTGCCCTCTCTAAGTACTAGAACAATAAGGTCTCCCCAGGACCTTCTATTCTCCAGGCTGAACAACCCCAGCTCTCAGCTTTTCTTTATAGGAGATGTTCTCCATCCTTCTGGTCATCCTCATAGCCCTGCTCTGTAACTACTGCAACAGGTCCATGTCCTTCCTGTGCTGGGACCCCCGAGCTGGATGCAGCACTGCAGGTGGGGTCTCAGCAGAGCAGAGCAGAGGGGCAGAATCCCCTCCCTGGCCCTGCTGCCCGCGCTGCTTTGGATGCAGCCCAGGACACGTTTGGCTCTCTGGGCTGTGAGTGCCCATGGCTGGGTCATGTCCAGCCTCTCACCCACCAGCACCCCCAAGTCCTTCTGCGCAGGGCTGCTCTGATCTGTTCATCTCCAGCCTGTGTTGCCACCAGGGTTGCTCTGACCCAGGTGTAGCACCTTGCACTTGTTCTTGTTGGACCTCATGAAGCTCACATAGGTCCACTTCTCAAGCTCTTCCAGGTCACTCTGAACGGCATCGCTTTGCATCTTCTATGATGAGGCTCCAGCCATTGCCCAGACAAGCCCCTTTGAAAATCCTGGTGGTAGTGCCTGTCAAAATCCACTGTGATAAATGTAATAAATACTTTCCTAAAACTCCAATGTCATAATGTTCTTCAGTAACTTCATTTTTAAAGACCAGAGCAATGATTTCTATTTCCTGTCATTTCAGAATTTTTCTGTCTCAAACCTAGCTACTCAAAGTGAAAATTGTTTTTAAAAGCTTTAGCTAGGCTACCATCAAATATGTTTTTTTGAATGGGAGTCTGCCTTGTTAATCACTGACATGATGATGAAAGTCATAGCCACGTATCGCATTCAAAATGAAGACGTCTAGTCCCCAGGATCAATAAAAATTTTAAAGTCTGGTTTCCTGTATGATTGCACATTTCTGAAATACCCTTAATTGGTTCCTAAAAGATGAATGTGGAGAAACATATTTCTAGTATTTCTCATAGATTATCTTGAATTAGATTGGAAATTGCTCAAGGTATAAGTAATCATATATAGAAAGCAATGCCAGCTTTGCAGCCATATGTGGAATTTTCCTCATGATATTTTTGAAACTGGGTCACTTTTATGCAAAGTGCTAAATATTTAAATTCAAAATTAATCCTTGAAGTGTGCTAATTCTGTCTTTTTAAGAATTTGATTGTACTTGCAAGGCAAAGTCTAAGGATTGTTAAAGCTAAAAACCACCAGAATTAGGAAAAAAAGGAAAATCTATCCCTTAATATAAAAATAAATGGAACTTTGGCAAACTGAATAGCATCTTTTTACTCCAGTATAGAGTTACACTCAGTCCATACCAATAGGTTCATATTTGAAATCAGTGAGTTCCATGCATAAGGAGAGAAGAAGGATGAATTGGTGCTGTACTTCAATTGCCCAGGTTAAAACAGTAACATATCAGTAAANTTTGAATGGGAGTCTGCCTTGTTAATCACTGACATGATGATGAAAGTCATAGCCACGTATCGCATTCAAAATGAAGACGTCTAGTCCCCAGGATCAATAAAAATTTTAAAGTCTGGTTTCCTGTATGATTGCACATTTCTGAAATACCCTTAATTGGTTCCTAAAAGATGAATGTGGAGAAACATATTTCTAGTATTTCTCATAGATTATCTTGAATTAGATTGGAAATTGCTCAAGGTATAAGTAATCATATATAGAAAGCAATGCCAGCTTTGCAGCCATATGTGGAATTTTCCTCATGATATTTTTGAAACTGGGTCACTTTTATGCAAAGTGCTAAATATTTAAATTCAAAATTAATCCTTGAAGTGTGCTAATTCTGTCTTTTTAAGAATTTGATTGTACTTGCAAGGCAAAGTCTAAGGATTGTTAAAGCTAAAAACCACCAGAATTAGGAAAAAAAGGAAAATCTATCCCTTAATATAAAAATAAATGGAACTTTGGCAAACTGAATAGCATCTTTTTACTCCAGTATAGAGTTACACTCAGTCCATACCAATAGGTTCATATTTGAAATCAGTGAGTTCCATGCATAAGGAGAGAAGAAGGATGAATTGGTGCTGTACTTCAATTGCCCAGGTTAAAACAGTAACATATCAGTAAATAAGCATTCCTTAAGAATCATAATTTTTACACTGAAAGGAAGTGTTTGGATTAGTTAGATTAGATTTGACTTCAGAAATCTGAAATCATAGTAATTGAGGACAATTTATCTCTTGTGCCACTCCCGATTATGAATGCCAGTTCTCCTTTCACTTGGCAAAAATATTTGGCAGCAGTGTAACTTAGGAAGTCATGGCATCTCCCAAGAGATGATTCAGAGAAACTCAAGACAATCCACTTACTAGTTAATATTTTAGAAAAGGATTTGAGAGATTTATTCTTTTTTATAAGAAAAAACTGTTGAATTTTAAAGCTGAAAATTACGGTATCATCTTGGATACATGAAAAGAAATCCTCTTTTGTAGATGGAGAAGAAACTGTCATTGCCTTGTAGCTTAAAGTTATTCTGAACATTCTCGTGCCCTAGATTTTTCCTCAACACTCAGTAGACATTTTGAGATTAAAGTTGTTCTTTCTGATAATCAGAAATAATGAATGTAACTGCAGTAACTTCATACAATGCAATTCTATGAGTTTCAGCAGTACTTTGGCACTCCAAACACTAAAATTATTAAAAGATGTAGGAAAAAATGCCATGAAGGGTATAGACAAAAATTCCTTTCTTCCCTTTGCATTTTGCCTGATAACTGGCTACACAGGCTTAGTTTTGTTTACTTGCCTACAGGAATGGTGTGCGTATACAAAGTGTAATTATTGGTACTTGGAAATTAGTCTTTGCTGTAAGAGCCTCAGTGGGCCTTGTTCCAGCAGTGACACGTAGAATCCTGTGCTAACCCTCTATTCTTGTGGAAATCATCATAAGGTTTTCGGCTCAGAATTGCATGGTGGGTGGGGAGCCTTCTGGGCTGGGTGGTCATGCCAGCAGTGTTTCCAGGAGGCACACTGGAGAACATCCTGGTGAGCACCTGGGAGAGCAAACCCCGGTACTTCAGGGTTTGGCAGTGAACTCAGCTCACAGCCATTGTCTCTGACACAGAGGGACTGTGTTTAGACTGTTCCCTCGCTGCAGGGTAAGACTGGTCTCAAGGCAAGCTTCTTCATGGAGACGCTTACTCATAAAGTCCCTCAGGACATGAACATTTTTCTTGCGCTGTGGGGATCATGTTGTATAAAATTATCACTCTACCAGTGTAGTGGTGCATCCTCTTCCCCCCCCCCCCCCCCCCCCCTCCCCCCNNNCCTTTCCAGGCGGCAGTGTGATATGAGAAAATGCTCGTTAGGCCTTGTCCTTGAAAACACCACCTGGGCTCAGCTCTTTCTGAGCTTATCAAAAAACACTGTCCGCTCTCAGGAACTCCTAACAAGCTTCTGTTTTTCTCGTGACCTGCCTTGGAAAATATTTGTCTGGTCTGAATGGCATAGCATTCCTATTCTCATACTTTCAAGAAAAGTGCAGACGCAAACTGTAGCCAGGAGTAAACATTGTTCTGGCTAAGGCCCAGTCTCTTGTGACCCTATAAACAGCAGCCCAAGATGGGGCTCTTTGAGCTCTCCTGGACCACAGTGGGCCTGCGACCAGCATCTCCCTCTGAGGGGGACACCTCTCAGAGACCTCAAACCCTCAGGTTTGCAGTACCTGCAGGATCCCTGAACCACAACAGGTCCTGGGCCAATACCCTCGCTGATACCCAATCCTTTTTCTGTTAGGAGATGCAAAAGCGTCCAAAGTGAATATTTTCACTGACCTCTGAGGGAGATTTTTCCACAGGTACCTCATCTTGCACTGACTCCCTCTGTCTGCGTGCATACCCTTAGCGCATATGATATAGCAAATCTGGAAGTTAAGTTATAATTTAGGCTAAATGCTGTTAGGTGTTATTTCTCTGTTAGATTGTTAAGGTTAAGGTATAAATTAAGGTAAAAGTTAAGTTGAAGTACTGCTAAGTTTAAGTGTTGTTAAGCTTTAGGCTTTTCATCCTTGTTTACACTATCTTTACATACAGATGCACACATATCTAGGTAGTTTCAATTCATTTCTGTTTTGATTTCCGGGATTTTGTTTGGTTTTGTTGTTGCTTGCTTTCCCTCTTGTGTCTTAGTTGCTCTTTGTAAGTAGAGTAAATCTTGCCAATGAATCTTTTGTTCTTTGTAATGTAATATTAAGTCTGACTTTTTCTCACACTCTTGCTGGTGATTTTTTGAGCGATCCCAAGCACACTCATTTGGGACAACCAGAAAAGGTGCATTGACTTTTAATCCATGCAAACCAGCACTGCCTAGCCTGTCTACTTTATGTATGAATGCTTATGTATTTTGAAGGTCTTTATGCTCACTAGTACCTAAAATCTATACCGTTTATTTACAGTTCTTATTTATTCAATGTTTTATAAAAATACAATCAAACTTGGCCAATAAATTATACATGTAAGATGCAGTCATGTTTGTATGCCACTGTCACAACTCACCAGATACAGTGCAAGTTCCAGTCTCTACTTTTTCAACAAATTTGCATAAAAATATATAATATATTAAGTAGATGTTTCATTTGTTTAACACAGGATGTGATTCTTTAAATCAAGTGACAATTATATCACAATAATAAATGGATTACACAGAAGTGTTCATTAAAACAAAAAGGTAATCCCTTCCTAAATTCCTTTTTTTACTGACCTTTGACAGATTTGGAGCAAGTCTTTGGAGAACACATACCATTAATGTTTTAAGAAAACTTTTGATGTTCTGTGATGCTGAGAGCTTTCCCATTACTTTGAGAACAGCCTAATGATACTAAAATATGTGGTGTTCTAACAGCTCTCTACACAGGTGATGGGGTCTTTGTGTCTTCATGGTGACTGCAGAGAGGGCATGTCGCAGCCTTGACAATTTTTTTGCAGATAGACCTTTCAACAGAGATACAATTCTACTGTGGCTAAAGCAGATTTCTAATTGTCTTCTCTGAGGAATGAATTGATGTCAGCAGTAGAAACTGTCAGTATTGCCTAAATCAAGCATAGCATTAAGATCATTCTTTGCTATAGAGATATTAAAGGAAGCTGTGATGCTTTCAGAAATTCTAAAATTGCGGGTTTGTGTTCTGTTCTCATCAGTACAAATCCCACTCTGTTGTGTTGGTGGGTTAACATTGTGAACATTACCAGTGCAATCAAGTACAGAATCTGACACAAAATCCATAGGGCCGTTGTATTGTTAGGGTCTGTTGAAGATCTGGTCTGCTGTATGTAAAAGGAGAGTTGGAGAGATATTTATTAAGTATTCCAAGTTTGGCACTCAAGCCACTATTCAGGTTTTGAGATAAATTTTCCTGTGTCAAAGACTGAATGGAGCAGCTTTGGTAAGAGAAACAAGAGGATTAACCAAAGATTGTTGGAACAGGGAAAGCAGAAGCTGCAGAAACTGTTTGGATATCTTCTGGTGCTTCTGCAGACAGGACTTCTGCATTTTGTTGTCCCCAGAAAACAACAACCCAAAAGAGCCCTTGTTGAAGTCTGACGCTTTTTTTATGGCAAACCGCAAAAAATATCTTTGATGTTTACAGTGGAAACCAAGATCAGAGTTGATCAGACAGCTGCTGACAAGCTCTCCTGAAAACACTTGACAATGAGGTTGCTATAGTCAAGAGGGTATTTTTGCTTCTGTCAGGATGAACCTCCTTTGTTTTGTACAATATAAAGAAAAAAAATCTTCAAAATGGAGCCTGGAAAGTTCCATTTCCTGCTTTCTGCCCTTGGATAGATATCCCATAATAACAATTACAATAGTTGTGAATAAATAACTATCTCCCCAGTATACCACAAATGTACTTTTCATTAATTGTATCTTGCTGAACTGCAATAAAGAGCTTTCTGAGAAGCTTGCTTCTATTACTTTCTTTGCTTAGAGTAAATGAGGAAAATTAAACAAGGAGCCTGTAAAAGCAACAGGTGAACACTTTGAAAGTTTCACCATCCCTTCTTTTCTAAAGCTCTGTAGATAATCACTTAGTGGACACAGCAATTTCACAACAAATGAACAAAATACCCAAACTAAGTATCAGTGTAATAAACTATCACTGTGATTGACTTGGATTTTCCTCTGTTACATTAGGTCTAATATTAGTCAAAACACAATCTTTTTGTAGGATATGAAAAAAAAAATATCTTTCACCCTTGACAGAGCTAATCAGGAGTTACACAATGTCAGTCCATAGATTTTGAGACTTCTGGGGATAATTGTCTGGAAAAAGATGGACTTGCTGCAAAATTCTGGAGCCGTTTAGGGCAAGAGTGTTCTTCGTAGACTGTGGCAGGAATCCATGCATTAGATGGTAGAGGCCCTGAGTTATCCCAATGTGCTTTGATACAAGTAATGTCTTAGTGAAAGAAGTTACAGTGACAGATTATTGTCAGTAATATATCACTTTTGATAATGCATTCATTTTTTGAAAAATGCTACTTTATCCCTTTCAAATTTGAAAAACATAATTTGTTATTTAAAAACTAGTTATAAAATCTTCAACCAGTTATAAAACCTTCAAATCTCATGCACAAAAGAAGTAGGACCTCACTGTAGCTGCTGAAATACTGTTGAGGCAGGAAGGAATGTGATTTAACTGCTGGGTGCATGACGTATACAATTGGCCCCAGTTATGCAGCTGGATGTTTGCAATGACTTTTCTGTTTTGTGTGGACTCAGTTAGAATATTTAAACCTGGCAGATATTTTTTTAGGCCAAGGATTACAAAAATATGCTTGTGTGCTCGTATCTCAGTGGATCTTTGTTGACTAAGAATATTTCAATTAGAAGGTCTTTATTTTCTGCTGTGATTGTGATTTTCATTAGGTGTTCCACTTTTTCCACTCAGAAGGCTGTAGTATTCTTGAAGCTTTGTAGGCATGAAGCTTGACAGTATCTGTTTAAATATAGCCATATAAACACATAAGTCAGCCTGTTGAAATGATGCTATTTCTTTCAAACTCTTGATAAAAACATTGTCACAGAATAGAGCTTTAGAAAGTGTTTTGGCAGCTGCAGCAGTAGCATTTGAATAATTAGTGTTATCTACAGCTTATTTACTATTTAGATTCACTGAACTTTGCTGTGAAATTAACAGCTTTTGCTCTCTTGGGACTTTTAAAATAACTTGTCCAGCACACAATTTTATATCCAGCTTGCCTCTGTTCTCTTTTGATTTTTTTAAATATTTAATGAGGATGATTATTTGCCTATATCTTTCAGGCTCTTTTCTGATGTGCTGGTTTTTTGGGTTTTTTTAATGGAAAATGTGGACAGATTTGGGATTAATATGGAAAAAATCCACAGTCGTTAGTAAATACAAAGGAACGAAGAAGAAATATATGACACTTAATCTGGTTGAGTACTATACTACTGTTGCCTCTCTTGGCCCGAGCTGTTACCTCATAGCTGAGGCAATCTGCTAGAAGAAGACACTAATGATGCAGAAACATCATTTATTACCACAGGCACAGCCAGATTTTTTTTTTTTTTAATGAAGACTTAATTTTTGAAGAGGGGGTAGAGCATAGCAATACCTTTTTTATACATGCCAAAAAATACAACTGCTGTTTCATGACAAAGGTAAAAGGACTCCAAAACTGTTGCTGACAGACTGGTTTTGCAGTAGAGAGAGGATTAAGCTATAAGTTTGCCAACTTGCTTTTTAGTCCTATATGGTTAAAAATATTTAAGTTGTTCCTTCCCAGTTCATTGCTGCATTCCCTCTATTGGCAGTAACACCATAAGTCTGCTGCATGGTTCTGTACCTTGGCTGGGACAGAACAAGTCATTTAAAAGGTTGGTGTTCAGCTTCCCTTTCCCAGTTTCAGCCCTAGCCAGAAGAGGTGAAGTCCTAGTGCCTGAGAACACTTACCTGTGATTCAGCACTTACTGCAATTAGCAGAAGTGTTCTCCCGTAACTGAAGTGGCCTTTGCGTCAGGGTATCCAGGGAGGAAAGCTTGGCCTGCTGGATTACGTCTTGCAAGGGCCCAAACAGGAAATGGCAGGACAGCATTGTTTATTAGTGTACCTCTCTACTTCCTAATGAATAAGGATTTGAGAGCAGGGCCATGCCGTGATCCCTGCTGGTCAGCACCGGAGTTTGGCAGCTGTAGGATGGATCACATCCATTTTCCTTGAACTGCCATGAGGAGTTGAGTGAGAAGGATATTCCCCTACATCACATTCCTCAGAGCTGATTCCATGTGAGAAGCCAAAGTGAGATTCTCTGTGGTTTTGCAAATGGTAGATTGTCGCACTCTAAAACGTAAGTCTTGTGGAGCCAGTGATTGGAATCAGCCTCTCTTTAATCCTTTGTACTGATGTCAAACTCTGGCCTCACTGGTGTGCTGTGGAACACCACTTCAGAGATAGTTTGTAAAAATAAAATGTGCGCTGCAGGTCCTGGTAGGTTTTCAGATTTTTAATGCCCCAAGTGGAATATTTTTGAAGTTTTGTGAGATTTTGTCGTGGAGGTTTATTTCTGTCTGAGCTTTGATAATGTAAGTCTGTGGTATGCTTGTGGTTTTCTTCTTGCGATTTGATAGTAAAAACAAAGGAATGCTAAATGTTTTTTCCCCTGACTAACAAATCCATTTTCTTTGGCATTCACAGAACGCCGTATCAGAGTGCTGCAGCCATTTAAAACAAGGCTAAAAACGTGTGAATCTGTGAAGTCCTCTTCTCCTTTCAGTCTGCTGTGCTTGAAGTCACCGAGCTGCATATGGGTCTTGCCATATCTCAGCTGATAGAAAGCTGATGTGGAGATGCTGGACACAGACCAGTGATGGACAGCTGCATTTCAGAAGGGTTTTCTTTCTTGTGCCCTACACATGGCAGGGCACAGTAAGGGTTAGCTACTTCCTGGGGGCCAGGACCATGGGAATTTCCCAGGGCAGCAAGACAGGACTTCACAGCCAGGACTGTCTCACTCCTGTTGCATTAAGGTATAGGAATTTAGCAGAAAATAAGCCTCCTTATGTTCCTGCATGTCTTCAGATACCAGAAGAGCTGGGTGTGGCTGGGCTAAATTTCTGATTATAGCCAGTTTAGCACTGTAAGTCTGGTGCATGAGCACAGATGCACAAATAGTCCCCTTTACTAATTTAGTACTATAGGTATGATCACATTCAACATGGATTTGTTGAATATAGTGAAATGAAATAGTGTGGTTTATTGAAACAGCAGGAAAGCACGTTCAGGACTGTTGGTGGTACATGTACTAATCAAAGAGTGTTACCATGTGGCATAACAGAAAGTATAGTAAAGGAGATTTTTTAGCACTACCTATAAATATGCACAAATGCATATTCATGGATCTACAGGAACACGGAGGCAAAAAGCTCACCTAAAGGAGCCCCTTCAGAGGTGGAGGGGAGACACAGCCCGTTGACAGATCCCAAGCAAAGAGAGATGTTTTACTCCTTCAGAGGTGTTTTCTCCCTGCAACCTGTTCAGCTCTCCCCTTTTACACCATAGATTCTGACCTGTCCCAAGGGAGTGGGACAGGCCAGATTAATGCTTTTTGAACAATCGCAGGTTATAGGTGCGGTTTGGCCACATATGTTGTGCATGCTTTACATGCCCCATGTTCTCCTTCAGTGCATCCTGAGGGATATGTAAATTAACATCTAAATAGGGCTTAATGAGTACCTCAGTTACTTCCACTCAGGATTTATAGTTGACAAAAAAAAAGTAGAATGAACAGTTTGGTCCTGCTCCACGTTCTGAAGTGGCAATAAAGGCTTTCTCATCAGAGGGTCATTGCACCTATCATTTTGTTCTTTATGAACTAGATTTCCAACAAGGTTTGTTTTTCATGGTGAAAGAAACGTGGCCATTGACTGGTACAGAGGGCAGGTGAAACAACTTTGGGCTGTGAGACCTCGCTTCACTCCAGACATCATTCAATTGATAGTCCTTGCTCAAGCAAGATAAACAAGGGGTCCAGCTCATGCTTCTCAATCAGTCTCATCAATTCTTCTCTGTCTTAAAGCAACACTGTACAGTTCTCACCCTTTACTACAATTCCACAGCCAAAGAGCTGGGCAGGATGAGGGGACAGCAAGGCAGCCCTCTCCCTGGGCCTTGGGCATCTTCCTGGGGATGGGTTGGTATCCACAGAGGATTGCTGCAGCTTTGTATCTATATAAAACACATGCTTTATTTGAAACTAAAAAGGCTCAGTTGACTTGAATTTTAAGTGTGCTACTTGCCCACTTTTACTGGACAGCACCACTACTGTCACTGGGAAAGAAGAGACCCTACAGCAACACTTTTGTAGCTTTACTGAAAGTAAACTGCGCCTTTTTAAAAAATATCTTATTCCAGGTATTTTCTGTGACTTCAGAGATTCTGTTAAAGGCCACCAGGCCACGGACAAAGCATACTGTGCATTAATAAATTAAGTCTGTTCCCATTCCCTGTGACCATATATCCCCTGCCAAGCCCCTCAGGTGCTCCGCAGTTGGGAAGAATTCATTCTTGTTCTCTCAAAGGCTCTGAAGTCTCGATGACCAACCTGCAGCTCTCTGAAACAGAGAAATGATGCTTAAGGTGATAACAGAGAACACAAAAACTGATAATCCCAGAAAACAAGATCTGATTCACAGCAGCAATGGCCCGATCGGGAAGAAGCATCCAGAAGTGCACATGCACCCGAACCCATTGGAAGTGGTAACAAAACCCCATTGACTTGTAGCTAACCGAGGTTTTAGCACTCATATTTAGCAATTCAGCTGGAGAGTTAGTGGCAAAAAGCAAGGTATTTGTATGCAATGCTGACTACCCAAGAGATGGGACAACAGCCCTGGCACAGAACAGTGAGTACAGAACAAAGGAGTGTTGAACTGGATCCACATGCGCTGCACAATACACTGGCTGCGTTTGTACAATTAGCCCATCATGATGTGAGTCACGGGTAATAAAGGACTGTCTGTAATCCCACGCAGCAGCAACAAGGCATGAGAAGCTGTGGCTGTGGCTCTGCAGGCAGGATTCCTTAAAGAATAATAATCAGGTCACTTGAAATGTGTTTGGCATCTGTATTGCCAAGCAAATAACTCAGCCAAACACCTGGGAACATCATGGGATTGGTAAAGACAGATGTGTGACCAACAGGAAAATCCTGCAAGCACAGTTTCCTTTTCATTGTTTTCAAAAGTGCCCATCATTTTCTGATGCACTCACTGGTGCAGATATACCCATGTAAATTTTTTTGTAATTAAACTAATTTTTTAAAAATAAATGAAATGTTGTGCTACCCTCACCGAGGGCCAGATGTGTGTGGATTGATGTGAGCAACAAGTTTTTCAGAAAATGTTATCTCGGTTTGTCATGACTTCAGTCTCAGCCAGCATATATTATCCTTTCATACATCTATGAGAATGCTTTTTTGTTCAGCTGCATGCTTTGTTCTTTTGTGAATCCTTACAGAGGCAGATGTCATTTTGGCTAGCTAGACAGAAAACCAACAGCTCCCTCCTCTGTGCCACTCCTGTGATGGCTACCACGGCTCAGTGTGTTGCTGCAGGGTGACAGGCAGGAAGCCATGGAATACAGAACAACAGAACTTCAGTTTCAAGTCCAGGAGACTGCTGTCAATAGCTTGAAGCTCCCTGAGAGGTGTTGAGTATTAGTAGCTCTCCATAACTTGAAAGAGATTGGAAATCACTGATCTGAAGGATTTAAACCCAGAAAAATCTAGAACCTATGTCTTTGTTCTCTTCCCAGGTTCTTCCTAGGTAGCTTGCTAAGTTCAAGCTCATAGTCCCTTCTATAAAACTAACTTGTGAAGGAGACCATCACTCCTTCACCACTCTGTTTTCAGTGGTGGCTGAAGCATTTCAGGCTAATGTTTTTTGATAATAGACTACTTCCAGGAAATAACTGATTCTATGAGTAGGGTTGTATTAATTATCACAAGGAAACAACAATTTCACTGAACTGTTAATTCAGCTATCATCCCTGTTGTCGTTTGCCATTGTTTTTTAAGTTGTTTTGAGAGGACCTATAGTGGTGACTGCTGATATCTAAAAATCCTGGAATTCACTTTTCTTTTGATTCACACAAGGATTTTTAAATAAACAAGGAAAGATCTTTCTATCTGAAAAACACTGGCAAAATCTTCATTCAAAAGAGCTGGTGAATACAAAAAAAAATTCATTGGAGTGTCAGTATTAGACTTAACACTAACTTAGCACTTGTCAGCTGAGCTGGTTTTATAGGAATTTGCTTAAGTACACAGGAGGGAGTTAATTCCTAGAAGTGTTCTGTGCTCAGCATCAAGAAAACATCTCTAAGTCCGGACAGGTTGGGCTAGAATTTTTATTTCTCAGTCTTATCAGACACAGATAAAAAAAGGATTTAGAAAGAAATATTGTTTGCATTTAAGCAGGCAGTAAATAAGCCTCCCAAACTGTTGCTGTGCCACGCACACTCTACTCCCATCCCATGGTGAGCAGACAACACAGCAGCTCTGGGACAAGAGAGCCTGACCCTGGGATGTCTCTCTTTTGTTGGAACTGTGGACATTTCCAAAATACATACATTCTGCATGAGACAAAAAGTAAAATAAAATCGCCTCCTAGAATAAGATTTCTTCAAGTCACACACTTTACAATAAAATGTACTATTCTGTTTTGATTTAAACTTTTTAATAACATGTGTCACATCCTTCAAGAGTATTCTTTTGCTTTGAATAGGAGCATCAGTCTTTAAATCCTAATGCTGCTGGGGAAAAATAATTTGTGAATTATAGTGAATAATACAACTGAGTGAGAAAGGACGTAGGTCACTAATGGATACTTAAAAGCAACTCCACTGCTTATAAATTGCCTCTGCTTGGACAACCCATCATGTGACATAACTTATCTGACTACAACAAAAAATCACTCCTTTCTTTTCTTGCATATCTATCTTATGAGTAAAATGGCAATACCCCATTTGTGGACCCTCTGAGGTCCCTTCCAGCCTTACCCATTCTGTGATTCTATGATTTACAGTGGTAGATCTCTTCAAGAGAAATGAATTAATTCTTTTCTGTCTGAGCAAGAAAATAAAAGCTGTATTATTTTCTATCCATGAGCCAGGAGTCCATGGCTGGGCACTCAGAACCCATGACAAGACTTCTTCGATGATCAACTGTGTATCACTCTCTCGGGTTTGGGAGATGCTCCTGGTGCTGTGTCTGGCATGCAGAGCTACTTTTAGAGGATGTCACAGTTCTAGTCAGAATCTTCAATTAACACATTTTTACTTGCTTCAAACTCCTGCTTTAGTCCATTATCACTATTTTTTTACATGTCTGCACTTGTAGTTCACCCAGTGTGAGCCAGCTGACTCCCTCACCGTGGAAACTTGGCTTTCTAGACTTTTTTCCCTTCCTGTATGCCCCTATACTGACCACTCTCCAGGGCTAAAAACCTTATAATTATACAGAACAGTCTTCTCATAAGAGGGAAATTCTGGCACCCTTCCTGGTGTATGGGGGAGTTCCTTCGGCCATGTCTGTTTAGTCCTTGAAGGGTTGGCTGCTTGGCTGACCAGGACACCAGAAGACACTAGAAAACATGAAGGTATACACTTTCAGATGAAGAGTTGAATCATCCTTCCCTGGCTAGAGACCTTTCTCTGATGTGTTCTGGACATCTCTGACATCCAGGGAAGAGAGAACTGGCTGATGGCATCCCATCAAGGAAAATGGGCCTTGCCCAACATCAAACAATCCACTGAGCCTTGCTCCAACTTTGGAAAAGCAAAGTTTGGTGCCAGATACAGCTATTGTAATTTGGAGGAGAATCCTGGCCTAGAGACTCCTCTATTTGAGTTTTCTGGACTTGAACAGAGTTGAGACCTATCAATAACAAGGTCTCAGGGTAACTTTTTTATATCTTTGGCAGGTAAGTGCTATTGCCAGGCATCTTACATTGGCATGCAGAACCACGGGAAACTTGCAGAGGGATCAGCAAACTGCAAAAGGCTGGAAACCTGTCCTGTTTAAGTCCTTTGGGTTTAAACAAGGGACAAGAGCCCTCTGATTTTGTTTGGTCTTGGGTAAAATGAAAAGCCTGTATTAGACCTTCCATCACCTGTTAGAGGCAAGTTCACACAACTCATGTAAGTTCATGTTATTGACTTTTTCTGCAGTAGTAGATAATATGTGGCCTCTCCAACCCTGAAAACATATTATCTGTGGCCTGGGCTCGTCATGGAGAGGGACAGGGCTTACTGACCTAGAAAATGTTTGTTTCCTGGCTTCCTAAGGGGGTGTCATTGTTGTCTTCTGGCCTTATCTTGTTGCTAATACTTTGCCATGATGGCTTGTAATGTGCAAGTTATCTCAAAATTTCTTTGATGCTTGTCTCTTGGTCGAGAGCAATTTCCTGACCAAAAATGGTCAGTTTTGTAATGTTCTTGAAGGAATCAACAAATTTGTGCTGTCAAAAACATCTGTGACCTCTTGCCCCTCATGACATTACTGGGGACTTTTCCCCCCAGTGTCAGTCTTATCTCCTGAAGGACTGCAGATGCAGGACATACAGTAGAAAACCACACAGGTAACATGAAATATAGGAAAGAAGAGAAAATGCTTGTGGATTTGTGAAATTGTACTTTTGAGTACAGTCTGTTGCAGATGGAGCGATGCACTTCATTTTTAAGAGAGAAGACACAATATGCTTTGTTGATATAACAAATTTCAGCGATAGATGTGACTGTGTTTTAACAATATTTGATGGCAAGGTACACTTGTCTATTTAGAGCACAGAGGGCAGAGTCAAAGCTCTCAGGGAGGCCCATTCATTGAGCCATGAGTTTCAGACAGGGCCCCCTTGCTTTCCAGACTTCTCAGAGAGGAGCGTAGGTATGGCTGGATCCAATCCTAGCAGCTCAGACTTGGACAATGGTTTATGTCTGAAGGATTATATGTACACAATCAATCCTTTGTATCACTTAGCTGAGATGTCAAAGTTTAGCATGCAGTTAATCACTTACTGAGAATGTGCTGCTGCAAGGGATGGCTCACCCTCGAGGTGTAGCCTGGACAGCATTCCTGCTCGGGAGGAGATCCTGGTGTGCGGCCCAGCGCCCTGCAGGAGAGCCCCCGGGCCCTGGGCTGCCCACTGTTTATGGGGTGAGGTGACTGGCTTACAGTCACAGTTGCACAGCAGTGACATGTGTGGGTCACCGGTCCAGACAGCCCTTGGCTGCCAGGTTTCATCCATGCCCCAAGGTCTAGAGTAAGCTGGATGCAGCCATCACAGCCCCCACTGGTGATTATAATGCCAGCTGGGGCTGGTGCAGAGGGGAGCACACTGCCACATAGGCCAGGGAAAAGGATGGATTTTGAAAAAGGATGCACATGGGGGCTTGAGCAGACCCATCCAGAGGAACGACGTTAATGCTCATAAACGTTAGGCTCATAAATCATGCACTGTGCTGCTGTGCACTGGAAATACAGCTAATTCCAGGCATGGTCTTCCCTCATAAAAGCTCTGATGTCTGTAGTGTCTGTGTTGGATTCACAAGACCCTGAGTATTCTCACAGCATCAGATAAATCATGCAGCATGTGACAGGCTGTGATGATGCACACAGTGCTCGGTGGATGCTGACAGCAGGCAGGCGCCACGTGGCTCTGGTGTGTGCCTGGAGACATGCCCCATACCCACCCTGCAGCAGCTGGGTGGGTGCTGGATGAGGGCTGGCATCAGGTGAGCAGGAGCACAGGGATAGACTGGCACTGGGGTTGTAGTGTCACCCACTGTGTAGACTCCTCTTTGTGAGAAGGAAGATACCTGACCCAGGCTGAAAGGAGACACTATGTCAGAATTCGGCCGTACATCTTGTTTTTAATCTTATGGTTGTATTTGCTTCTGGAATTTTAGTCTTTATTAGTGTAATCACTATTTATCCTTAGAAAGAAAATATACTGAGATAAACCTTTTTCATTTCTATAATCCTGTGTTGCTTGCCAATTCAAGCCCATCCAGCAAGTTCAAGCTCAGTAAGTTAAGCATTCTTGTGTTTTTTTAAATAAATTCTTCAGGAACTAGTTGTATAAACCCTTTGGTCATTCCCCCCCACAGTTAATATATTCTAAACCGAAGAGTTATAGGGCCAAAGTGATGTTGAATGATGCCAATTAAGCTCTAGATGTTCAACCTTTTCAAAAACAGAGTTAAAGATTTGGTTCAAAGGTGCTCCAAGTTGCTTCCTCTTACAGGCAGGTACTTGGAGTCAAAACAGAATTTAGGGGATAAGATCTATTTTTGATTGTGTTGGTGCACAGCTATGGCAAAACATTGAAAACTGTGAGTGGAAATGGGTGTGTTTCTGAGCCATTTCAATTGCTTTGTACAGACCTGGTGTCAAAGCAGGTGTCAGACCTCTCTTTCATTTGCTTTATATTTGGAAAGGGATGGCTGTTGTTAAGCATGTGCTTGCTTGTGATATTCCACACCAGAGCTGAGAGAGGTACTGTTTTCAGCTCTTAGAAACTCTTCCATATTTCTTTTAGGATAAGCCATTTTCACAGCTGAATTCAACATTTGGAATGATAGATTTATAGACATTTCAAAGCATTTCTTTATTCATATCTCAAAAAAAAAATTACAGTGGGAGCTTAAATATTTCAGGATCATAGAATATGCTGAGTTTTAGAGCCCAATTAAGTAATTCAGATTTCTTTTCTTGATATATGACCTAATCATATATGTCCTTATTAAACTAAATTTGTTAAAGCCAGAAATGCTATTTATGTGAATGTATTTATGCAAAATTAATTTCATTTTCAGAGGTTCATTTCTCAAATTTGGTTATTTTTCCTAAAATAAATTAAAAATATGTTTTAAATGTTAATAATCCAAATGCTCATGAGCAGTGCAATAATAAACCAGCCCTTTAACAGGCTGCAGATGTTTACTTTAGTGAAGGAATAGATTTAAGCTTTGAGTCTCCAACAGGCCACATGGAAAGAAGAAAAAGGGTCAGATTCAATGCTGATTTGGTTATGTTTTCACGGCATTCACCTTCTCAGTGTCTAAGCACTAAATTATGGAACTTCACAAGATATTTTTTTCTGCACAAACCAAAGCTTTACCACCAGCCTTATGCAGAACCTAATATCATAGGAAGGCTGTGGTCCTCCCTGGGGAGCAAGGCAGTACAGGAAAAGTGTTGCATGCACATAAGGGCAGATACTAACTGAAAAAGAGACAGGCAAGCAATCCTGCCTGTGCGCCGTGCAGGAGACCGGCTGCTTGGCAGCAACTGTGTGCTGTGCCCACGTAAATCTGTGCCTGGCAGTGCAAAGTGCAGCCAGGTTAAATTAAAGGGCTCTGAGCAATCATTAAACAAAGGCAGTCTGATTGTGTGGGTGGCTGATTGTGTGGGTGACTCAGAGCAGGTGGAAGCAGCTGAGGGCAGAGACAGTGAGAGGAGGCCTGAGGATGCCGTGCAACTTGTGGAGAGAGGCTGGCCAGGCTGGGTTGGCATCTGAACTTTTTATCCATGCTCAGCAGTAAGCCAAGGTAGATGGTTTGGGGTTGTAAAAACAGCATGGCAGACGCTGCTGTGATGTGGAAGGAAACATCTTTAAAATGCACTCAGGATAAGAATCCAGGGGGGAAAAATGCTGAAAAAGTAAAATGCTATTTCATATTATATGTATGAACTCCTTTGAGGTAAAAGTCTTTGCTTCCCTCTATCCAGTTTAAAAGATCCCAGTTTAAAACAGACATCCACTGCACTGGTGTGAGTATTATCATAGTTAATAAATATTCAGTGTTTCCTGAGATTGGAACATCTATTGCTCCATTAGAGAGGTCTCAGATCTGGATGAGATAGAAATACTCATTCTCCAAACCACACATCAGCTGCAGAGTGCCAAAGTGGTGAAGACAGGTCTATAAAAAGTGACTGCCTGACTGGTCAGTACAGATTTTGTGATAATCCAGATCCTTTCTCTGGAAATGGGTGGGATTATGTCCACCCTGACATTCTTCTTTCCTAGTTGCAAGAGCACTGCCATCACCATGATGCTACCCAGCAGGGCTAATCACAGCAGGCTCTGCAAATTGGCCATTAAGTAGCCTCAGGAGATTGAAAGTCTGGAAATTAATAATATCAGTAAGACAAAAAAAATACCCCAAACCAAACCAAAAGTCAACACATGCACACTAAGTATCTCTTAAAATTTTAAAATTACTTTTGCGTAAGGCCGAATAGGCACTTACCTCATTCTAGAGGAAATACATTTCAGTATTCCTAATAAAAATATTCATACTTCTTTTTTATTTGCCTCAAATTAAAGGTCAAGACTAGCTCTTTCTCTGTGTCCTTTCTGAGGAACATTATCATATCATACTTCTTGATAAGAACTCAGTAACTAAAGGTATAATGGTCACAGCACCTGCAGTGATTTTTTCATTCACAGCACCTACAACATTTTTTCATTACAACTCCTTCTATTTCTATAGTACTCTTCATCCTATATTGTAAATTCAGAGATTATGAAGATGTATCAGTAGTAGTTCTAAGAACATCCAAGAGTACTTTATATGCACTCCATGTATTAAATCAATGAGAATTAATTTTGGTATATTGTCTCTCCCTAGATCTTTCGGTGTTACGTTTAGCAAATTGAGCCATTTTCTTTCCTACTGTGAGCCTGTATGTGTGACACTGAAAAGTCTAACAGCTTGTCTAGTGTCCTGTAAAAAAAAAAGGCAGAATCAGCATTTACAACCTCCACCAGAGATTCAAGGATGAAATAAATTCACATTAGTACAGTAGGTGTATCCAAAACAACCAGTTTTCCTCTGCGGCAAAAAGTGGTGTAACTATTGCAAGTAACTGATGCTTCCATTTGTATCCACTGAGAAAGATTATTTTCCATCACAGCTGAATCACCACATTCAGTGACATCCTTATGAATTTGAACAGTAGTGATGTTATTATTTTGGGCCTTTCTATATTTAAGATTTATTTTATGTTAAAGGAGGACACGGTATTTTCAGCGTTACAGTTTAGTGTTCCTGTCAGGTATTGCTGATTGCTGAAAGACAAAGAGAGGAAAATGTTCCACTTCAATGTTCCCTACCCCAGAGTTCAAATCCATCTTTTCCATACTGTGCTGGTTTTGGCTGTGCTAGAGATAATTTTTTTCACAATGGCTAGTATATGTCTATGTTTTGGATTTGTGCTTGTGGTGGTTTGACCCTGGCTAGAGGCCAGGTGTCCACCAAAGCCACTCTATCACTGCCCTCCTCAAGTGGACTGGGTAGAGAAACTATAATGGAAGTCTCACGAGCTGGGAAAAAGACAGGGAGAGGCCACTCACTGATCACTCTTATGTGGAAAACAGACCTGACTTGGAGAAATTAATTGAATTTTTTACCACTTAAATCAGAGTAGGAGGATATGAAGTGAAATAAATTGTAAAACACCTTCCCCCATCCTGTCCTGGGGGCACATGGGAAGCCGGGATGGGACACAGCAAGGACAGTTGATCACAAGGATATCCCATTCCATAGGTATCATGCTCAGCTGATAAAGCTGGGGGAAGAAGAAGGAAGAAGTTACATTCAGAGGGATGCTGTTTGTTTCCCTAGTCATTGATACATGTGATGGGGCCCTGCTTTCCTGGTGAAGGCTGAACACGTGCCTGTCCAAGGGAAATGCTGAATTAATTTCCTGTTTTACTTTGCTTGCGTGCACGGCTTTTGCTTTACCTAAACAGTCTTAATCTCAACACACAAGTTTTGTAGCTTTTACTCTTCTGATTCTCTTCTCCTTCCCACCGGGACTAAATGGCTGCGTAGTATTTAGTTGCTGGCTGGGGTTAAATCATGACACATCCCTTCACAAATATCCACTATTTAATCATCTTGGCTCTCCACATGAGCTGTATAAGTAGGACATACTGTAATCCTCATTCTACAGATAAAGAAAATGCTATCAAATAAATAAATTATCCCACTGCTGAAGCTGAGGAATGAAAAAATCACTATTAAGAGCCTGCAGTTCAGACTACCCAAGTGGACTACTCACCTGGGACTGCTCTCTTGCGATCTGCCCATGAAGGCAGGCTGGCTTGCTTGGTCCTGGGCCATGCCAGCCAAGACATGTCTTGCACTCTAGGTTGGTAGAGATGGGGGACAGCGATGCCCAGACCAGGTGCAGGTGGGCAGGACTAATTGAGAGACTCCAGAGGGTGACAGGAGGGATGGCTAAACCTGCTCCTGGAGAGTCTAGGCCGGTCCATGACAGAAGCACTGCAGGGGCCCTTGTAACAGCTAATAACTGCTGTGATGAACAGGTTTCGTGGTACTTCTGAATCCAGAACCATATCATGTAACTCATCCTTCAGAATTATCCCACACACAGGCGTTTGGACACCATAATGGTACATGACTGAAACTCTCAAGATTTTTTGCACAACTAAAACCACAGAGGTTTATTTTCTTGATAAAGGGTTAAAAAGCCCCAGCAAACTGATCCTTGACAATTTTGACTTGTCAGAAGATAGGAAGCTCATGCATGGTGGCACAGTCTCCCAAAGGCATCCTTGGGATGACTGGGTGGCTGCATTGCTGTCTGTCTGTCTGTGCATAGGCAACTGCTGGATGCTGTGGGGTTTAGACTTAATAGATAATGGACATATGCAAAATAAGAACATGTAGGGTTTAAGGAGGCTCAGCTTAAAATTTTGTTAACAGACTGAAGACTATGCATGATTGATACAATACACCGCTAAATGAAAGAAATTTGTTGTGGTTTTCCATTAAATACAATAGCAAGAGGTTGCTTTTAGTGCATTAGTAAGAGCAACTAACCTTTTATGGCATTGATGTGCTATGTTTGAAATGTTTGCAAACTATGAAATGGGACTGTTTAAACGTCAAGTGTACTTAGGAGATACTAATGAAGTTATGTTATGCATTAAACTAATCAGTGTTGTCAGACAGTCATTCCCCCCATGTCTGGTGATCTTATAATAGGAGCATTGCACGTGAAGTGAAATACAGGAGGATTAGCTGCAGGAAGTGCAGAGTAGTTATGACTAATACATATGTATGTAAATGCCACCACTGGGAATAAAGGCAACATCTTTGCAGATTTGGTTAGAGAACTGTTTTCCTCCAAAGATGTATCTGAAAGCTCTCATTCACTTAGTTTCTCTTGTACAACGTAGAGAAATTGCTTCCACTAGGCTTACATGAATCCTTTTACGTTGTTAGAAACAGGGTGAGGCACAACCACCAGGCATTTGGCCATCTGCAAGTTGAGTTATGTACTGTGTGAAGGGTATGCAGGCTGTGTCTAGGGTTGGTGGGGACAGACGGACTTTTCCAGAGGGTGGTTTGTGGCACGAGGTTTAGGAAATTGTTGCGGGGGAAAGAATTCCAGCAGTGTCTCTCTGTCCCCAGTGATTATGGAGGATCTTACCTGATGAGCTTAGACAAGATGCATACTTCCCAGGCGGCCTAGGTTAGATAGGACAATAATAAGCTTTGGTCTTGTTTTGCTTATTGCACAAACGTACGCTGTTTCCCATAATAACTTCAAGGCCTTATATATGACAGCTTAGCAGGAGCAAGCTAATGATTAACAGATATTTAACTGTTCTATCTCTAGCTCAGTTTAGAGGAAGTTAATGATCAACAGATATTTGACTGTCTTATCTTTATCTCTAGCTAACACTGTACTGTACTTTATATCCAAATTGAACAAGAAGAGCAATTATAAATAATAATAACATGCTGAAGAGATGCAAGCCCTTCATATGTAATATGAGTTCTAGCTGAAATTTATTCATCTCCCTAAATGCATACTATAACTAGCTGGGTTTTCATTTAAATTAAGTAAGTAAAAACAGTGCAAAGAATCTCAAATACGTTCTGTAAAATCTGGCCAACTGTACAAAGTAATGTGGCTATGGACATACATTCTACCTGGTACTTCTGGATTTCAGAATAGATAATTACTGTCATATGGCCCAGAGCTGAGGGTTGCAGGAAAAGGCCAGTCCTGACTTTCAGAGCATCTCAGCGATGGGGGAGAGGACAGCAACTGAGTGCATTGACCAGCTGTGCCTGTGATGCACACACTCAGGGTTTTTTGTAGCGAATATAATGATACATGTGATTGATTTTTAAAACGCATCTTCCTGCCACTGGCGTTTCTCAAACACAATTTGAATACATTTTATATCCTTTTAATTGGAGTTTTGCCCAAGACTCAGCTGTAAATTTGTGGATCCAGTCCTAGCAACTGTCGGGAACTTGAAATCTACAGACGATATTGCTGCAACTCTCCAGGTGGTGGCACCACAACCCTGCTTTTCTCTAAGGCGAAATAGTGCCCTGAAAAGGCTAAGGGAAGCAAATGTTTTGTTTCATAGTATTTGTCCAATTTTTAAATAAGCATTTGAACTTCATTTTAAGAGCCACACTTAAATCATTAGCAAAATACAAAAAACCACTTCTAATCATTGTTAATGATGGTACTTCATTTCTTTTCCTCAGGCTTTTAAAAATAGTCTGTCATTCTGTGCATAAAGACTGTTTAATATTTCATGCACTATTTGCTCATGTTAAAAAATGGAGTGACAGAGAATAGAGGCAAAGGTCTCCTGCTTGCAAGCAACAGTGGATAAATATATTTGTTTGTAGTACGGGATTGCCGTTCCAATAGAAGGAACACTTGACATTTTGATGAGTGCCTCCAGGGAAAATAGGTACTAACTCCAGAACGTAGTTTTAATTATACTAAGGAGATTAAATTATTCAAAAGCAGCCCACTGGTAAGGTGCAGCATTTCCTAAAATGGTTTAGTGGAAAATGCCACATTAATCAGTTCGATATTTCATGCAAATTGCTTAATGATGGGAAGAAGTGGAAAGCACTGTAGCATGGCCAAAAAAAAAAAAAAAAGTAGAGGAAAAATGTTTCTGTAAGGGACGAGGATCATGTTTACACTTCCTCTTTCAAAATTTTTACAGAGGGGAATGACAGTGGACGGAAGGCAGTACTAATTTTATTCTTCCTGTAGTGCTGGTACCCACAGTGGCTCTGGTACTGTGCTCAGTTGGACAAAAACAAGATATACCTGGGAAACTCAGAACCCAATGAGTTGTGCCCATGGCCTTTCTGACTAGAAGCAGCATAAATAGAATTCACTCTTCACATGTTCGCATTTATGCTGGTGGGATGAGAACTCTGTTAAATGGAGAGGGCAGACCAAGCATCTCCAGACCCACTTTTGTTTGTCTGCCATTACTGTTAAAGCACAAGACCACATGGATTCACGTTAAGCATTTTCTCCTCTCTTCAGAAAGGTGAAGGCCAGACATTTGGGTACAATGTTTTTTAAATTAACAAAGCAATGAACATAAGTATGAGTTATAGTTGTGTTCACTGCACTTCACACACAGATCTGGCCATTTTTGTCTTCTCATATACCCTCCATAGGCATTTGTGATATCTCTGTTAATGATGCACATTACCCACGTGTTTCACACATTCCTGTGCCTAAACGTTTTACTATCCTGTCCTTTCTCCTCATACTCCCTCTTTCCCATCTTTATCCCCAAACCATCAGAAAAGAGTTTGCACAGCTGGTTCAATTCCAACCAACATGAAGTGAAATAAAGTTGTCAGTCAAATTATTAATGTTATGAACTATCAGAGTGTAGGCTGTGATTTTTTCTGAACCAGTGGCACATGAAAATCTCTCCACACAGAATAGCAATGCCCGTAGTAGTACAAGTGACCCATGTGTGGGTGAGCACATTCAGCCAAGAGAAGCGAGGACTCACACTAAAATTTTTGGCCACATCACTTTGTTCTTCTTCAAATAGAGGGGAGGCACTACAGTCATGGGGCTTTTTGAGTGATGATGTCAATAGAGATGACAAATACAGAATAACAGAAGGATGCTGGAAGTCCTTTTTTGACTTACTGCCGCTGAGATACAGCCAAATTGTGCTATCAGGATTTTGCTAATGTACACATTCTGGGACAGTGCCAAGAGGTTCATGAAGTGGTAAGTAACTGGCAGCATGGATTTTCCAAGAATAGACCATGTCAGACCAGTCTAATTTCCTTCAATGACAGCCTAAGTAGCTTTGTGGTTAAGGGAGAAAGTGGAGATGTAGTATCTCAGCTTTAGTGTGTTTATTTGCACTGTCCCCATGGCATGCTCATAGGCAGACTAGTGCAGTGCTGTCCAGGGGAAACTACCAAAAACCATGACACGGGTCTTGAGAAAACCACCCACAGGGAATAGCAATTGCTGTGTCACCTCCAGCTTGGTCACACATATTGAGTGGCATCGTATGGGCTTCAACCTTGTGCTACCTACCATTGAATAAAAACTTGGCTGAAAAATGAAAGAGGATGCCCGACATATATTCCTATAAGTCTAAGCTGGAAAGGATTGCAAATGTTTTAGATAACAGGGGTGGCATTCAAAAGGATCTCAATGAAAATGAGATCTAAATGAGTCTAAATGGACTAAAACAAATAGGCTGTGATTCAATGAGGATAAACGAAAGTCTCTACCCACTGACTGAAAAAATGAACTGCAGTGCTGTGAGGGGGCTGGGGCAATAAAACTGGCAGCAGTACCACAGATAAGGATCGACAGCTTTTAGCAGGCCACGAAAACAAATAAAAATTAAGTGTGTCATGATGCTGTAGAGCACTTGAAGAAATCCTGCCTTTCCGCCAAAGCCTCAGCTGGACTTCCACTTGTACATGATTCATATAAAGATACAGATTGAGAGAAGCATTTCTCAATCTGCAAAAGCAAATGCAAAAGCCGAAGCAGTACAGAGATTTTACATTACTAGGACTCCCACAGTCAGAAATGTGTTTGTAGAATAGTACTGCATGCTCTCAAGTAGTTGAAATCATTAGGGCTAACCTGAGAAGAAACGGAGGCAAAGGTGTTGGAGATTTTCAGGCAAGGTTAGTGGAGGTAAATGTGTATGGTTTGCTTAGGCAATCATTACAAACAAAAACTTGTGAAAGGTATGGTCATTGGGAAATGTTACACTTATGTAAATAGAGAAGTGATAGTGACAATCAGCACTGGAAGCTGAGCTAGTAGCAGGAAGAACATGTGATATAGCTCAGCAGTGTCCTGCACTTGTGAACATGTGATATAGCTCAGCAGTGTCCCCTAGGATGTACTGAAAGCCCAATGTATGCAAGTCTGCACTGGCACCCTCCAGTGTCTCAGTAAGGAACAATCCCATCTTCACGGTTAGTGAGAAAGATAATATTTATGTCCTTCTTTCTCTAGTTTTTAAGATGCTATGAAAAAACAAACACACAAACAAAAAACTCCTAACCTAAACATATTTGTTTCTTTTGTAATCATGTTATTTACAAATTCTGTAATACCCAGTAGGTTTTTCACTTCTTAGTACAAATTGATACATGCACTTTTAAATACATATCACTTCAAACTGAGATCACCGTATAGGATATTCACAAGAAAAAAAAAAGAAAATGTTACATTTAAATGTTCACAAAGGATTCCTGTTTGTTCCATATTACAGTTTGGGCAACCCCCTAATTTCTCATAATTTCTGGCATTTCTAGCTCATTGCTGCTGAACAGAGTGTAGGGCTCCGTTTTGAAGGGATGAGACCGTGCACACAAACATCACCAGTCAGAAGGCAAACTGTGCCCACAGGGTGCACGAGCTGATGGAATGTGTTACTGCTATCACTAGTAGACAATTCCTCTCACACGCCAGAGTTAGCACTGTGCTTGCAGAGTCACCAGGGTGTCATCCAGAACGTCATTCCAACGCCTCTTCGGAGGTGAAGACATGTTTACTTCTATCAAAAGCAGAATAACGTTGGTGTCTCTGAACCCTAATAAATAGTGAGTCAAATAGCTGAGATTGGCCGGGAGGCTCTTGCAGTACACCAGGTGTACATGGCCACTGGTGCCTCTCCATCTATTTTCTTCCTCTTTCTTCCTGATTTTGCTCTTGAGTTCTGCAGCCGGGATTGACGGGAGCTATTCCTTCCTTTGCCACTTGCTAACACTGAGTGCACACAACAAGCTTGGTAGTGATTTGTTGTTGAGATTTAGGCCTTTTATACCTGTGGGATATCTTATATTCTAGGGTTTTTTTATTAGGGTTTAATTTTTGAGAATAATGCCTAGTTTGGTCTGGTTTCTGCTCTCTTTATAACTCCAATTACTGTTGGCTTTAGTGCTGTATCTACATCTTCAGTGGCAGAGAAATATAAGAAAAATGTTTTGAAAGGACATTCCAGAACTGGAGAAGTCAGTGTTTTGCTTTTTTTTTCCTTCTTCTTCTTCTCTTTTAATACTGCCCTTCAAACCTTTTCTTCGAACATTCTCTCAATGTCTAGAAAAGAAGCCCTCACTTTAATCCTTAAAAAAAATATAAAAAGAACAAAACCAGCTTCCTGCCAGCTGTGAGCCGTTACAGGTTTCTCTGGCACAGAGTGTTGTCTGGATTGAGCCGTGCTGGCACTGGGCATCCCCTGGATGGTTCCTCTGTGTAACCATGGCTCCAACCACAACCAGAGTTGCTGCTTTGTGGAGCTTTACAGCCTGGAGCCTCAGTACACCTCAAGGGTTATATATCTTATCATTCAACTAATTTTCTGGGCACTTGAAAACATAAGGTTTCATTTCTTTTTTATTTCAGCCACTTTTAATATGCTCAAATGTGCGTTGTGATTATGAATCCTTCAGAGCACTGAAAATCTATTTCATGGTACCAGAATTTTTAAGATTTTCAACTGAAATTCTGTACATGTCTCCCGAGCCTTGACATTTAGCATTCCAGTTTACTCTGATTATTCCTGTGGGTACCAAGAGGCAGCTACACAGTTGCCACAAATGGTGCTAGACTGCCACTGCTTTTTCTTGGTAATTAAATTCAAAAACTCACATGAGAAAAAGTAGTCATTCTTTCTTTCGAAAGTGTTGACAGTCAGAGGTTTAGCCACTGCAGCTACTTTGTAATGAGTATATCTACCTCCTGTCACTTCAAATAATGACCTAAACACTCCTGTCAGTTTTCTTTGGAAACCTCCCCAGATTTTTCCAAGCTGACATCTCTTGAGGAGAGAGCAGGTTTTCCTCCACATTCTTTGTCATGAATCCCAGCTGGATAAAATCTATGAGGGTACTGAAGACAGAATATTGACAGAACTGAGGGGAAATGAAAGCAAAATAAGCTCAGTCTCTCACTTTACTATAATCTTGTAACACAACACTTGGTGTTAAACTACTACAGAATCACACCATGAAACCTGAGGATTTCACCTGGCCTCTCCAAGCAGATGTCACCAGAACAGGAGATAAATGTGAAAGTTGGGTGGTTTTTTTTGGTTTTTTTTTTTTTTTGTTTTGAATCTTTTGTTGATTCAGCTGCCATTAAGGATTGCAGGAAAGACAGCAGACAAGAGGTAGAAAGATGGAGAGGAAACCTAATTTAGATCCAAAGGAATTGCAAGATACTCAGGTGAGCAGTGTCTTGTGATTTTGCTGTGGGGATTCCGAGAGCTGGACTTCCAGGACTGGTTACCGTAATGATTTTATATGGAAGTGGAGAGCAACTTCTTATCAAAATATGGAAGAAGGACACTTAAACTGAAAATATTTAACTTACGGAAGCAAGCAAGCAAATAGACAACACAAAGTGGGGAAAGGGAGAAATCAGACAAGTATTTTATCTGAAAAAAATCCCTTGAGTTAGACAAAGAGACAAAGAGTTTGGGCATCTGTTAAGATCCAACTATTAGAATTAAAATTATTAGAGAGAGGCTTCTACCCAAATTAAGGTACAAATGAGATATGCTGAAGTCAGTAGCACAGCTTTTTTTTTTGACAGTGAATGTGAGGCAGAGGGAGAGATAGGCGAAGGGTCAGAGGGGAAAGAAAAAGAGAGTGACAGAGAAACAGGTGAAGTAGGAACAATATCATGACTCTATAGGTTCCAACAACATCCTGATGGTCCTCTTCCAGTTTTCTCAGTGATTGCAGTGTTGTCCAGATGGTGGTTGTGGACTGTATCCATCAAGTGGTGAGGGAAATAGCCCGCAAAACACCATGTCCATGGGGTTTATTATGCTGAGGCTAGGTGGGAATGCCCTGTACCTCCTCTGGATGAGGTAATACTGGATCACGGGGCATTTCCTGCATATTTATATCTTCCTAGGTATTGCTGCTGTCTCTTAAGTTAGTGTAGTTGAATCAATCATGACCTATCAGCTGAGGTGAATCCTCCCTCCCGCTGGTGAATGTCCCAGTACTTGGGGGGGGAATTTTCACAGCAGAGTCGTCATGTAAGGGAGGACATTGGCATGATAAGAAGGGTTTACCTCACCTCGAAGGATTTGCCTCTTATCAGCCTTTTCCCTTATCCAGAAACCCAGTTTGTAGCCTCTGGCCCTTCTGCACCTGGGAGGCCACTCTGTGTATCCCTAGTAAAGCCTGTTGTTCGAACCATTAGCACCAATAGTTCAGTCTCTTACAGCACCTGTGTGGTCACTGCAGGTGGTCGAAGGTTTGAGTCATTTGTCACCAGCAATCCAGTCTCTCACAGTACCTGAGGTCCCTCCCAGGCTTTCTGACACCAGGCAAAGTATATATCCTGCCTCTCTGACCATGGGACTTCAGATCCCTTAGCCTGAGTTTGTCAGTGAACTGGATAAAATGCAAAACCACACAAACCCCCATGAATGAACCAACCCCACACTCTCGCCTGCCAGTAATGTGCCTTTTCCGCAGTGCTGCAGGACAGAATACACTGTCTTCAGGTCAGAAACTTCCCTACGGTTTGTTCATTGTGCAGTTACTGAGAGCAGAAGGTGATATTGCAAGGCAAGTAAATAAATAATAAAAATCTCCCTCATGTCAAGGAGAAAACTTTCAAGGACAAGGGCATCTGGCAGGAAGTGCCACTGAAGAGAGCACCAAGGTTCATAAGCAGCTACTGCAGACAAACTTTTAAATAAAAAGAGAATAAAGAGAAACAGCATAAGAAAACTGATCCAAGGAGAAAGAAAAGGCAGAGAGGCCTGCATGATTTTTTCTTTTTTAGTACACAAGTGCTCCCATCCATAGAACAGCAAATTAGTGGAAAACAGTTTCCAAGACATGTATTTTCTCCCTTATACCACTGCCAATGTCAGCAATAAATTTGCCTGGAACTGCAGCTTCTTTTCCCTGTAAATGAACAGGTGTTCTGCTGTTGAGTTCAGCAAGATCCGTTGTCTAGCTCTGCCTTGTCCATGTCTCCTATTCTGAATTATTACTCTGAACAGGAGACTATAAAGAAAGCAGAACCATATGTACATAACTGGGGAACCTCCTGCTTTAATAAGGCACTTTCTGGAGTGTTAAAGCCTCCCAGTGTCAGAGCATTTCAGAAAGTTGTTTGGTCTGAGTTCAGTCTTTGTCCCTTTCACGGCAAGGCTGGATCTCTTCATCATCAACTTTAGCTCTTCACACACTGATTCTGTAGCCACAGACAAACACATCATCTTGCATATTAGGTGTTCTCTGCATCAGTAATCTGTTCACAAAGTTGTAGAATTATGAAGTGACACATCTGATTCACTTGACAGGTCCTTTTATGGCTGGGCAAATTCTGGGGAATGTAAGGAAGAGCACTAGCTGATGGCAGGCAATAAGCAGAAAAAGGGCACTGTGAGGTAACAGAAAGAGCTTAAGCAAATTAACCATTAATTTATAACCCTACATCTCAGTAAAAGAGCTGCCAAATGGGCAATCTGTTGACATCTTCACAGATTGAATATCTGTAAAAACACTCCTTAATATATAAATATAGTACCCAAAATTGCTCCATACCTTTGAAAATATACTACAGAGGTTGAAAGAATAAGGACACTTTCTGCCAAAGAGTGAATTCAAATAATGTAGATGTTGTGGGTTGACCCTGAGTTGATGGACAGTTTTTTAGACTAATGACGCTTCTCGCAATTTACCTATTTAAACCACGTGGAAAGGCGGGACTCTCTCTTTCATTCCGGCCGGCCTGCGGGAAGGTGGGGGGGGGCTCCGGGCCCCGCCGGGCCCCGTTAGGCCGGGCCGGGG
>VZRS01003357.1:111613-128480 GCA_013398055.1 Ifrita kowaldi | reverse complement strand
TTCAGTGACTTCTGCAATCAAACCCTGGCTCACCTCCACCACAGGGCTTGGAGCACTGGGACCAGCCCTTCAATGCCCACTCAAAGGTGTCTGAAGTGCAGGGTCAGCCCCAGTTCCAATCAGGAATGTCTCAAATACCACCCCGTAGCACCCCTTGCTCCCCCTCACACCCCACCACTGGCACAGCTCAGACTGAATGACTGACTTACTGTGTTTGGAATTCCTTCTTTAAAAAGTAGCATTGGAAGATCCAGGACACCAGGAGGCTCCCTGGAAGCCAGGGGTCAGGGGCAGAGTCAGATGAACAATCCTGAACTGGTTTTTCAGGGGATACAGCCACCAAAGCTGTTCCTTCCCCTTGGGACAGCCAGGGAAAACATCTCCAGCATGGATTTCTGACAGGAAAAACCTCCTGGCTCCTTGGCTCCTCCCAAATCCAGGCCAGCACTCCAACAGGCTCTAAGGAATAAACAACAGGACAGACCATCTCAGGGTGCACAACACTGTTTTTAACAGTCACAGCAAAACCAGACAGAATTCACACTCACCTTTTCTTCCAAGCACTTCCTGGGCAGCTCTCAAGAGCCTCACACTCCTTGCCTTCCATGTCTGCTCCTTTTCCAAGATGTTTGGAGCCAGTTCAGGGTAGCCAGTGGCCACCACAGCCCTGGCAGTGCTGCTGGGTGATCCCAGCCCCTCTTTGATGTGCCACTGCCACCAAGCCACACACAGTGGCTCCCAAAGCACAGGCAGGCCCAGGCTGTGTTGTGCAAAACCTGTGTTTAATCACAATCAGCCTCCTAGAGAAGAAAAGTTGTCTTCACCTAGTAAGGAACCATTTCCTTAGGATTTGCCAGGAAAAGGAGCTGTGAGATCTGTGGGTAAATACAACACAGCTGTGCAGCAGCTGCAGGGAGGTCTCTGTTCCAAACCCCCACAGCAAAAAGCCAGGACAATATCAAGGCAATGCACCAGGGCACTCAGGATTGGGACTGGGGCACTCTATGGCAAAGGTTTGCAGCCTCTGGAGTCTGACAGGCAGCAGAGCCACAGTCCCAGCAAGCCCCAGCTCCAACCTGGCACACAGTTATTGCCAGGCTGGGAGCGTGGAGCAGCAGAGCTGGGAATTCGGTGCTTGGCTGCTCCACTGGCCCCTGAGGTCAAAGAGGAGATCACACAACCACGCTTAGGTACAATAATGCTGATTCCTGGCAACCTGAACACCAAACTTTCCACCAAAGCCAAGGGGCAGCTCTAGGACAGCAGGGAGACAGAGTGAGAGTGCAGTGATCAGCCAGCCCCAAAAAAAAGTACATAAAAGCCCCCTCAAGCTCCAAAGGACCACCAGAACCAGCAGCTGCAGAGATCAAGGTGTGGTGCAGTGCTAAGGCAGAGCCACATTTCCGTCCTTTGTTGTCCAAACTCTTTTAATAAACCACAGAACCTTTAAGATGCAGGGAATTTACAGACTGATCTGCCCTCTTGGAATGGGAACTCTGTAGCTGCTCAAGCACCTTCACGACATCCCAGTGCATTCCAGTCCCTCACTCACGCTCTGCAGTCACACTTCACACAGAAACCTTCACACAAACACTTGAACTCTGCTCTTCCCATAATACAAACACTTGAAAAACGCCTCTGAGGATTTTTCTTCCCTCCAAAAGTCTCTTGATTTCGAGGAGAACAGGACTTCTTAAGTACAGACCCAGCACTTCTTAATTCAAGTTCATTGATCAGATTTAAAGTCATTTCTTCCTCTTCTGCTTTAGATCTTTAGTCTTCTTAAATTTCTTCTGTTGCTTGGGTCCTCGTGCTGTTTCTAGTTTTCTTTTCTTCTCACTGGGAAACAGGAACAAAACAGCTGTTAAAAATACACTGGCTTGCCCTCCAGCAGGGAAATTTTTGTTGTAAAATAGGAGTGAGGGAGAAAATACCCAATTTCTTGGGTTATTTAAACTTGGTGCTAGAAAAAGCACAAACAAGAGCCTGACTTAGATTTTAGAGTGTCCCGAGATCCTCTAACCCAGAGGATCTTGATTTTTAGCTCTTGTCTTTGCTTTTCAAAACTTTATCTGTCCTTAATGGGGCATCTGGAATTTAGAGTATCTAGAAGAGAAACTACCACTGATAGTTTTAAACACAATTTTGTCCCTGCCCTGGATTCTGACTTGAGCAAAAGCAGCAAAATTCCAAGCTCTGATCTTTATAAGCAACTGGTAAGACTCTCTCCTTCCTGGAAGACTTCTGGAAACTCACAGCTTCCAGCATTCATGGAAAAAACCTTGAAAGGGTGGAACAGAGTTCACATAATTACTTGAGCTGTCAGGCACCCCAGGAAGGGGAGATAAGCGAGCAGGGAAGTCTCAACTAGAAATCCCCAAGGAAAAATATGGGAAGATTCCATGCTGGGCAAGGCAGGAGAAAGAAGATGGATGAAAAGGAAGGAATTGCAGAAACATGGACATTTTCCAGGCTCAAGCTCACGTTTGGAAGAATTCTTCTTCCCTGAATTTAGATTTTCTCCAGTGGCACCTCCAGGGGCTCCCACCCAGTGTTAGATCCCAAAGCAAACGGGGCAGTCAGGTGGAATGAGTGACCCAAGGGAGGAATAGTCCCAGCTTCTGTGTGGGATTAGGATCAGAAATAAAGTCAGAATTAAACAAGTTAATGAAGAGAGGACTATCCTTAGAGCAGAAACATTGGGCAGCAGAGCTCACAGCTGCTTGCACCCCAATTTCTCCAGGAAAACTGAGGATCTGTCCAGGACACTGAGTTCACTTAACCTGCATTTAACCCCGAGGCTTCACTCCTTTGCAAAACATCTTAACAAAGCCAGCAGGAAAGACCAGAGAGATCTCTGGAATATTTCAACTTCCTTAACCTTTTCAAGCTGACGACAGCAGCGTTCTGTCCTGCTTTGCTCAGCACCTCGTTCCACTCCTCGTCATCACCCCGGATAATGTACCTGGAGTGGGAAAGGTGAAGGAAAAGTCAAATTGTTAGCACAGAGGAAAAAAAACCATAAAAATCAGGTGTTTCTACTGTCAGGCACACACTGCTCTGCAAACAAAGCCACTGTGCCAGCACCCAACCAAACCAGATTCAGGAAACACACACAAAGCCAGGCTGGCAGAGCTGGCATGGGATGGCTTTTCTAAATCAAGCTGGGGAAAAGCAAAGAGCTGCAGCTTGCTTTTGAAAAGAGAAATGAAGGCAATGATTGCTACTCAAATAAGCTTATGGGGCCCTTGTCTGGGGTGTTCAAGCACCCTGGTAATTACACCCAGAGTTAAAAAAGCAAAGCAATTGTGTAGCAAAATGGAGTGGATGCTCTCCGTCTCCAGTTCCTGGAGATTTGGAACAGGTAAGGCTTTGTCTACACAGAGCTGAACAATGATGGACAAAGCCTCAGAGTTTTCTATAACCTGCATTGAAAAGCATTCAAAGAAATTTTTTGTCTCTCTCTCCTCATGGTGGAGAACAAAAATCTATTTCTGGCTGAGATTAAAAAAAAAAAGGCAACATGATCCAAAATGACAAAAAGGTGTGTAGCACTATCAATGCTACAAAATGGAATTCATTTTAAAACATTCTGGTTGTATTATTTTCCTTATGTGACTGACTTGCCAGTCACTTCAAATCACACCCATTCTTGTCCTTTCTTCAAACCTGACAACCACAAATTCCAAGGAGCTTTTATTCCTTTTCCCAGATTTAACCGAGATCAATGTAGAGCCAAGCCAGACAACTTTTCTGGGACATTAAGCACAGGGAACAGTGTTTATAAGACAAAAAGTGGGAGAATCAGTGGCATCTGTAACTCCTGAAAGAGAGAAATCTGCTGCCACTTCAAGTAAAAGCTCTGGCTAGTTGCTCTTTTTGTGTTGATTTGGGGTTTTTTAATGTTTTACCCACTGCTGACAATACAAACTAGTTCTCCTTTACTGATGGTTTACTGCAACTGCAGCCTTGAGCACAAATCCCAGCAAGACCAAGCATTCCACCTAGGGAAAAACTTCACTTGAGACCCAGGCAGGTGAATCCTTACTGTGTGAGGTCCATTTCCTTCAGCTTCATCACGTCCTGCTTGTGCTTTTCTTGGAATTCCTTTGCAGCCTCCTCCTGCAACAGGACAGCACAAGATGCATTAAGTCCTGAGGGCAACAATGACTTTGTAATGGCAGGAAAAAGCCTTTTCCCACAAATACATCCCCTAAAACAAACACCAGCTGATCCTCAATAGCTTCCCTCTTTTATCTACTTGCCTTTTTACGTTATTTGTACACACAAACCTGTAATTTTCTGTGAAAACCCCAAACTGCAGCTTAAAGCACAACTCCACGTGCACATAATGCAAACCTGCCAGGTTTTAACTCCCTTACAGTGCCAGACATGGTGTGGAACCCTTTCCATCCAAGAAAATTTAGATGACAATGTTTCTGCACTCGAGGGGACTCCCTGAAGTGTTTACATAGGAACCAGGAATAAAGTTTGTCATTACCAAATCATCGTTTAAAGATTTCAGCGTTGGCTCCATCACAACATCCTTTGTTGCTGCCATCTGCTCCTCCACAGCTTTTTCCTGGACTGTGTTGAACAGCTGAAAATGAAATAACCCAGCACATGTAAGAGTTGGTTTATTAAACATCATTTATCACCTCTACAACGAGCTCCTAATGCCAGACTTCAGGAGCTTTGCTATCCTGAGCCTTAGAGAGAAAGAAAAGCAGCAACCAGATCCAAAACTTCCCAATTTTTTCACTGGATTTCAAGTCTACCTCTAGATAACAGTGGAAAAGAATTTAATTGTTTTCCAAGAAAAGCTGAGGTGCTACCAGTGCCCTGAACAATGGCTCAGGCAACATGGGTTGTCTGCTCAGCATTTTGGTCAGGGCATTTCCACATGGAAAACCATAAGATAAGCACTCTTATCTGGGAAATCACTACACAAAATCATGAAGGGGTTTGGGTTGGAAGGGACCTTAAAGATCATCCAGCTGCAAACCCCCAGCCACGGGCATTTAAATCATTGCCGCATTTCCCTGCTGGGAATCCCCCCACCTTACAAAGAGGTTTATGGTCAGTAGCTGGGGATGTGTTAAGGATGCCCAGCTGTGATTCAGCTCTCTCTTAGTGCCATATTTTCTGCTAATTGTTGGAATTATGGTCCCCCATGACCAAGGCCTGTCCTGCTGCTCTCACCTGCACTACTTTGCGGATGATCCTGTTGAAGAGTCCCATCAACTGACTGCTGGGCAGTTCCAGCTCCTTTTCCAGCTGGTCCAGAGATTTATGCTGCAGGCCAATCCCTAGGAAAAGGGCCTGAGGAGAAGACACGTGTTCCAGTCACAGAGCAAGTACAGACACACATTCCCCACTGCACTCCCTGTGTATTCCCAAATCCCTGCTCCACCCTGTCCGTACACACCGACTGTGCAGCAGAGAGGGAGATGTCTCCCATCTGGCTGAGGAAGAACATCCTGGCAATGGTGGGAACCATGTCCATGATGAGGTGATAGTCCACCATGTTGCGGGAGTACATCTCCAGCCTCTTCAGGTCATAGGGGATGAACACCGACTCCAGTTCAGCACGGCTGATGGCTGGTGGGGATGAGAACGTGACAGCAAGGTCAGGGATGTTCTTCACAGCTACCCAGGACCTCAGTGTTTACCATTTATTCAGGTATTTAATATTTTTCCTGTGGTTGAGAAAGGCCAGTTGCCACCCCCCGGGTTCCCCTCCCAACACAACTCAGAACAATGCAGTAACACTGCTAGCTTGGTTATCCCAAGTTTGTTTCAGGCAGGCAGACATCCATATGAAAAACATGGCAACTGCCAGAACAGCCCAGCTTATCCACCTCAACATGCCAGAGAGACTGACACCAGTGAGAGCTGAGAAACTGCCCAGCCTTTCACAATTCCCACTGGTTTTGCTGCAAAAGAGGTTTGTTCCCTCGCTGCAGCAGGAAAACCCTCTAACCAAGACAGACACTAAAACCCCACAAGACACAGATTCCAAGCTCTCCCCAGAGGATTCTCCTCTCTTGAACATCTTGAGAAAACAGCAAACTGCAGGTGCCAGGCTCCAGCCATGCCCTGACATGCATTTTCAGCTGTCCCAGCCAGGGTACTCACGTGCTTGGGGCTGCTGTTTGATATTTTTGTTCTGTAGAATATTCAGCGCCAAGGAGGGAGAGAAGGTGCTGAACTGGTAGGAAAGCAGGGAAAGGAAGCGCCTCCTAAAATCTGCAGGGCAAGAGGACAAAGTAAATTACCCCAGTGGACCCCTGGAATAATGAACAGCGCAGAGGGTTCTTGTCAGCAGAGTCAGCAGGGTCAGAGTTACCTTTCCAGAAGGCAGTGAGCCAAGGCTCCTGCTCAGAGTCCTCCTCATTGAGCATCTTCAGCATGATGCAGGAATGCTCCCCAGTCAGGTCATTCTGACAAATAAGATTCAATTCTGTGGCTCTGTGATGGATTCATTTCCCATCACCCCCATGAAACTTTTACACTCTGTGCTCAGCTGAGGAAGGGAAATATCTTCTAAATCAACCACAACACATGCATCACCTGCTGCTGACCACCTCCACCAAATGGAAAACCTGTGAACTTCTAGAATTTGGTAAATCTCTGCTATTTTACCAATAACCACATTACTAACCTCAACAGCTCTAAATTTTTATGTGCGAACTACATGGAGGCCCACACTCCCAACCCTAAAATTCTACTCCTTAACTACAGGCCCAAAGAACAAAAATGAACATAAACCAAGCCTTAAAAGCAGCCTCAGCAAACCCTCCTGCCCCAAATCCCTTCTCACAGAATCTCCTGGAATACATGCCCAGGGATTTCAGCAGGGCTGGGATTTCCCTCAGGAACAGTGTGGTACTTACTGGGGTCTGCCTCAGATAAACTGGCACAAATCCAGCACGCTTCCAAAACCTGGGAAAAAGAGGAAACTCACTGAGAATTAGGGAGTTGCTGACTGCACAGTAATAAATTGTGGTTGAATGCCATTTATCTGCTGTACAAGGAGAGCTGGTGAGGAGCAGGCACAAGTCTCTGAGACACCCCAACAATCAGTGCAAATGAACACTGACAGAAAGCAGGAACAGCACCCACCCGACTGAGGCTCCAGCTCAAGGCAGTGAAAAATTATGATTGTGATGCCAAAACATGAACAAACTTTCCAGGTGCTGTGAAAGGCATTTACATCAGTCAGGAAAACCACCACCAGCTCTGAAGTCAGCAGCACCTCAAGTTTCTACAGGTCACAGGAATTAGAATTTAACCTCTCCCTACCTATCACAGGCTGTTCTTACTTCTACACCCTGGAAAAATGGGGCAAGTAAAGCTCATTATCTGTTCAAGAAGGCCAAGATGTAAGTGGGAAATAGAATCATGTCCTACTTGAGCAACCTGGGTGTCAGGCCATAAGACACCCCGAGATAGTCCAGGTTCTCAGCTTGTCTCTCACTCAGTTTGAGCAGCAAAGGAGGCAAATCCTTCCGAGGTGTCACAACCTCTTCTAATAAACCCACGGTCTGGAAAATAAAAGTGGGACTGGGTTAGCAGCAACCCCCATAGAAAGCTGCCAATGAATGCTCTTCTTCTGTACGGAAATCAAACCAGATGATTTCCTCCTCACAGAGCGGAGACTCACAGGGGAAATGACACAGCTTAGCACAACAGAAAACAAAAGAAGTTACCATACCTCACTGCTCACAGTTGTGATTTCTTTTGGCTTTTGAACCATTTTTTCTTCCAAACATGGGAATTTGCCTTCGTAGTACATCTGCAGCAAAGTCAGAGCTCTGCTGCCATAGCCCATCTGTGAAGAAGGAGCACACTGTAAGCAAAACGAGGTCTCTGATTTTCAATACGGGGAAACAACGTTCTGCCCTTAAAACCCATTATCAATCAGCAGTGCAGACATCACTCAGTCACTGCAAAAATGCTGCCTCCTGCCACGTGGCAGCTCCACGGAGCAGGACACTACTGAAGCAGGGGCTCCAAAATCCCAGTGGCAGCCCAGCTGGTAGCTCAGGGCTGTGCAATAATTCCTGGGGCTTAACTGTGGCACTCAGGAAATGCCAAACGCTTGGCAATGCCACAGTAAAGATCCCTGGATGCCGATTGTGTGCGGCTGCTCGGGATGCTCCGGAATGGTGGGAGCACTGGTTTGGTGCCCTGAGTTTAAACTGCTACAAACTGGAGGAACTGGAATGTTTGCCCTGCTCCTGAGCTCTGCCTGAAGAGCCATTTCCATGGCACCACCACCACAGCTGGGTCCCAGGTACTTTACCCCCTGATAATCCGGGTGAACTGCGATGCGAACGACGCGCCCGCCGGACAGGCCCCCAAAATCCGGATCCTGGAACTGCACAAGGGACAAAAGGTCGATTTAAAGGACACAGCTGGGCACTCTGGGAACAAGAAATCCATGAAATATACCCTGGGTGTGAGTGCACAGCCAGATCACCCACCTGCTCTGAAACGGTCCAGGGAATAAGATCGCCAGAGGCTTTCTTTCCCCTGGAGAGGCTGCTCATGATGGACTGGCGGGAGATCTCTCCCTCCATGCACACCTGCCAGGAAAAGCAGAAAACCATGAACACACCAAAATGCTGTCTCCTACAGCCACTCAGCTATGGCAGCATCAAAACTGACACTCGAGTCATTCTCTTACCTGAACAACGGCCAGGACTTCTGGTAACGAGTTCTGGGTGGGTGGAACAGGTGGCAAAAGGCAAAAGAGATGATGGGCAGGGGCATCAGAGAGCATCTGGAGGTCGTTGGGGGAGTTCTGGAGGGTGAAGACATCAGAAAGATGAAAAAGTATCCAGAGAATCACAGAACACCCTGAGTTGGAAGGGATCCCTCAGGACTGAGTTTGGCTCCTGGCCCTGCACAGGACAACCCCAAGAATCCCACGGATGTGCCTGAGAGTGTTACCCAAATGCTTATTCCACGTGAGGAGAGCTTCAAAGTCCAGCTGATTTCTAAACAATCCCTCTATTTCCCAAATGTAGAGCCATTAAGGAATTTGGAGCCAGTACAATGCTGAGGGATAGAGGAGCTCCCAGGGCAGCTCGTGGCTGTCACACCACCAGACAGCACCTGCTTTCCTCGAGGGAAACCTGGTGCTCTAACATGTATGAGCCTGAAGTCCCTATTTTCATACTGCTCCTTACCTCTTAAGTACCAGATCTTAATTTTTTTTTAAGCCTCAGATTTTTAGAGCTCAGTACTTCAGCGCTTCTGGACTTCCCCACTCACATCTACAGATCACCCCTGGTCTTGAAACCTTGTGATAAATTATTCCTCTTTCCAGTATCATAATGGTGCTGCTCTTGATGAACTTGAGGCCACCAGAACATGGTAAAGAGAACTGCAAATGAGGTTCAGCACTGATAAAATCCTGGCAAGCTTGGAGGCTCACTTAGAATTTTATTTTCTCAAGGCAAAAATATTCCAAACTATCTGGAAATCCAGTATGTTCAACCAGAACTGAGGCAGAGATCTCAGAGAAAGGGGAATACAGCTCTGTTCACAGCAGAAAGCAACAGAAGCTGTTCAGAAACCTCAGCCAGGCTGTCACAACAAGCACTGCTGTCCCCACAGAAAATTCCACACTGAAATTGGGAATGAAATTGGATGGAAGAAGCACAAGCCCTACCTTGTAGTGCGAAGCCACGTAGAGGGCCATCAGCCTCTGCAGGAAAACTTCTGATGCTCTGTGGTAACAAAAGAGTGTGTCCCTATTGACATAGTACCTAAACACAGGGATTAAGGAAAAAAACCACCTTGGAAAGCAGGAGAAAGCTTCCTGTTGGTTCATTTTCAATATCTGGGCCACAAGCTGGCTTGTCCCCTTAGACTCCACAGCTTTATCTACAGGAATAAATGATGTTGGGCAGTGTTTGCAGCTTTCACAGCCTTCATCTCTAAAGACAAATCCTTTATAACTGCAACAAGGGCTTCCCTTCATGCAACCCTTCCTTGAGGTCGCCTCTGCAGCAAAACTGGAGTTTGGTGATGTCCTGGCAACACACACCACTGGTGCCAGGAGAGCTTAACTCCAGGAGTGAGGTCTTAGGGAAAAGATCGTGTGCTGAGCTTATCCCATCGGCCACAGAACCAACCCTCAACCAGCCTGAGGAACACTGAGCGAGGATACAGGTCACAGGTGTCTGGCAGTGGGCAGCCAGAGATGATCCTGGTGATGTTGAGGCAGTCCAAGCACAGGAGATCGTTCAGCCACTTCTCCACGGGGTCCCCAGGGGCGTACCTGATGGACTCGTGCAGGGACACCTCGTGCAACGTGCGAGCTGCAGGGATTGCACAGACAGTCACTGCTGACAGCCACAGCCAGCCAGGAACCCCACAGCATCCCTGTGCTCCCAAGGGCTCCCACATTAGGAAATTACCAGTTGCTAACTTTCACCTCCTAAAAGCCTTCCACCTGAAACTCGTGAGGGAAAACCGGCGGAGCTCCGCCATTTCCCCACACAACCCCTGTCCCACGGCTGCAAAGCACACGGATCTGTGGGACAGCCATGGGATCTGGCTGCCAGCAGCCCCAGACGTGCTGTACCTGAGGTGAGCTTGGCAGTGGCCGTGGATTTGTTCTCTGCTGTCAGGGTCACCTGGCTCTGGGCACTCTGCTGGCGGAGCTGCTGGATGAGCTTCAGGGACAGCGACCGACCCGTGCCCTCGTACCTGAGAAACGGGACACAGACAGCCTGAAGTGAGGAACCAGGCAGCCATCCAGAGCTCTGGGAAGCTGCAGCATGGAGTGGCTGCCCCAGCCTTACCCGTTGATGGTGGAAGCCATGAAGACCAGGTAAGGGCCCAGCAGGTTCTTCACCAGGGGCAGAGGAATGGCAGCAGCTTCATCGATCACCACGAGCTCGGCCTGCCCCAGCTTCACAGAATCAGCAGGGTGAATGTACTGCAAGCAACCAGAGGACACTGTCACTGCCAGCAGCAGCCTGCCTGGCATCAGGGAAACAGCAGAATTCACAAAGCTGCAGCCCTGGAAAGCTCTTTGTTTTCCCCGTTCTCCTCAAACACCAAGCCAGAGACTGAGACGTGGAAATCGAAAAGTCAGGAGAGGGTTTATGCTGCCCTAACAAGGACTGGCTCACTCATCTTGTGTAGCACAATTCCACACCAATTTATCTGCAGAGGTGAGGGAAATAAAGGAAATCTAATCACTAAAAGCTCTTCCTGCAGTGTTCCTTTCACCTTCCTTCACTTTTGTTTTGGGAGAAACCCAGGAGGGAGCTTTGTAATCTACAAGTCATTCCCTGAAAGAGACAGGATGTGTTGTGCAAGTCACTCCCTAAAGGTCTGCCTTTCAGCAAAACCCACCAGGACAGTTACACACCACACAGAATGAACCTGCTTAAAACCAAAATAACTTCAGCACTGGCAAAAACAACAGCCAGGAATAAAGAGTGGAAAGGCAAGAATGCCAATTACCTGGATGGTCTGCCTGTGCTCCTTGAACACGTTCACTCTGACCACTGCCTTGTTGAACTCTGGATTCAAGGACTGAACAATCTCATAGTCCAAGTGCTCCTGGAAAACAACATTTTTAAACAATATGAAAAGCCAAGATCTAAGAAAAAATATAACTTACCATCATCATCATCGAAATAAGCTCAGACACTGTTATTTCACATTCTAATCAAGAATTCTCATAAAAGCTTCAAAGGCCTGAGAACTGGGAAATTATTTACTGAGGTTAAAATCTGCTTCCCAAAGAAACTGATTTACCCTGCTTAAAAACAGAGAAACAAACATAACTCTCCCACGATTCCTCTTCTTGCAGAACACTGTAAAAAAGGCTGGTAGCAAATAAATGTAGCCAAAAGCCCAGGTGAGGTGTAAAACCTCCTAAGCAGGAATGCTTTGAAAGTACTGTAAAATAAGTCTGCTCCCCTCACCTGATACTGCAGTGCATCAAAGCCTTTAAATATGAACTCAAAGAGAGTGTGCAGGTTGTCAGGGCTGGGAGATGTGACAAAGATATTGGAGTAACTGCAGAGAAAAAAACCCAAGAGTTGAACGATTTTTCTGACAAATTTTACCACATAAATACTAAATAGGGTGGGTTTTTTATAGGAGGGATTTACTTTACCTAATAACCTAATAATTTCATTTACCTGATAACCAAAACACAGCAGATTTCTTCAGACACTTATCTCAATTTATGTGTGATTATTTTGAGTTTTAAGAAAAACCTGGCCAACAGTGTATGCAGCAATCAAAAGACACAAGACTAAAAATAAGAGGGATTTAAGACTGGAAATTACAAATCTATTCAGATCCTGTCATCTCGTTTTTGTGGGGGTTTTTTTAACTCGGGGATGCAGATAAAGCCTGGGGGATTGGAGGGGGGGATCACTCACCCAAAAGCTACAGCTCCAGCAATGGCCAGCCCCAAAGCAGCAGACTTCCCTCGTCCCCTGGCTGCTGTTAATGCCACAGTGCTCCTCAGGGTCTTCTCAGAAATGGCTTCGATAAATTTTAGAACCGCTTTTGCCTGAGGATTAGAAAAACCCCCAGCAAACAGTGTTTGAATTTCTCTCACACTGGGACCCACCAAGCCCAGAGAACCTCAGCTTTGGCCACCACACCAACCTGATCCAGGGTTTTGCAGCCATCCACCAGAACTCCCACAGGCTGTGTGTCCTGCAGGCTCTCCTTCAGCTCCCTCAGCTCCAGGTCCTGGGGCCGCAGGCTCTCCTCCTGCAAGCACACAACAGGATGAGCCAAGGACATCTCAGCACAATTCTCCCCTCTGTGGTGTCTTCTGGCACCTTTGGTCAGGCAGAGAAAGGGATCTGGAAGGGAAAGTTACCACAGGGAGAATATATTCCCTAGAAACGGGAAAATCTATATGGACAGACAAGTATTTAACACTGAAATTTCCAGGCATCTTCAGGAGGATGGTCACAAAGAGGTTCTCCCATCCTGGCTTCCCCAAGCTTGGAGGGGAAGAAAAAGGGAAGGATTTTGCAGGACACAGTAATTAGAGAATGGCATTGATAGGAAAAACAGATCCTGGGAAAATGTTTTGAATAATTTAACTCATTTTTCAGTCTTTGGGCATTTATGGTCTTTGTTACCCCTGTCACATGCAGTATCCATGTAGGGGGAAGAGCTACTGCAGCAGCAATATTGAAATAAAATCCAGCCTTTCAGAGCCAAACAATAAACCTGGCCACAAACACAATCAAGTTTAGATGGGAATGAAGGCTGATTTTCCTTGCTGCCACTTAAAATTCCCAAAGGCTCCAGCCTCTCCAGCCAACAGATGAGCACTTGTGCTGCTGTCAGTATTGTTCTAATGCTAAAAGGAGGTTTTATTTTGTTTTTTTTTTTTAATCAGGGCCCTATCAGAATGTTTTTGCCACCTCTGACAGAAGCTGTGTTGGTTATTTCTTAGGCCACACAGCACAGTTCAAATTCTTTGAGATTTCTGCTTAAAACTGGTTCCACTTCACTGCTACAACAGTCTGCAACTGGAAGTGGTAAAAGGATATATTTCTAACAGTGCAAATTCCTGTCTGGGTTATCCTCAGGGAATTTTTCCTGGAATGTGACAGGTGTAACTCAGAAATTGAAACAACTGCCACAGCTTCCAGCTGTGTCCTGAGCCTGCGATGTACTTCTTTCCAAAGTGTTCTCCCACCCTCCAACTGCCAAAAAAGTCTTCTTATTTGTCTTGTCCCATCTGTCCCTCAGCTTGAAATCCCTCCACAACCACAATTTAACTCCACCTCACAGGGCTCAACAGCAATGTAGGAAAATGTAGGCAAGCACAAAGAGATATGGGCCAGAAAACTTACAAAAAAAGAAAAAAAAAGGAAAGAAAAAACAGCTCCCACACAATTTTTGCAGAACATTCTGCTTCCTCTCTGCAATGCCATCACTTGATATAAATCAAGGTGAAATAAACAAAATTCCCTGTTTTTCAATCTCTAACACCCCGTGGCCAACTCTGAGGGGTCTCTGCCAGGGAGAAGGGCTGGGATCTCTCACTGACCTGGGACTGGGGCGGGACAGGAGCGATGTTTGCAGCGTGGCTGGAGATGGGCAGGATGTTCAGCTGGTCATCAATCACCAGGCAGTTCTTGCACGAGGCCAGGGACAGAATGAACCTGAGCAGGCAGAGAAAACCCAGTAAAAAACCAGCCCCACTCCCTGGGGGGTCATTGGAACTCTCTCCTGAACACAGAGTGAGTGCTCACAGCTACCCACAGCCGAGTGCTTGCAGCCCAGCTTTCAGAACAGGCCTATTCCAATGGCATCCTGTGGGATGTTTTCCTGCCAGGAACACCCAGTGCTGCTCCTGGTGCTCTCCTTGGGCAGCCAGCCCAGACCCTTTGCACCCTGGGTCACTCACCTCTCGTTGAACCTCCCCACCACGTCCTGGTGGGCCTCTGTCCTGTACCGAGAGTGAACGTCCTGGAAGAGAAAGGAAAGGAGAGAAAAGGTCAGTCTGGAGAAGGGGCAGCAGTGACAGGGGCATTTACAGGACTGTGACACCTTCTTTCCCACTCCTGTCTCTCCCTTTCCAGCCACAGCACATCCCAGACAGGATTCTGACTCTGTTGTGAAACACCCACTTCTCCCAAACCCTTGTTAAAAACCTTCCCTCCCCACCCACGCTTTTTTTACAAGCCTAACTTATTCCTGCCTGACTCAAGGGTCAGCTCTGCCAGAACATTTCAAGCACCTCAGGGGTGCAAAGGAAAAATATTCTATCACTTTAATTCCCCTACTGGCATTATTAAAAGTATTAACAATGGCAGCAACTCCAGACTGAGGTGTAAGCACACTCAGGGTGAATTATTTTGTGAAGCCGACCTCACCTAATACACAAAACACTCCAAGGGCCCTATTTTTTTGCCTTAAATTGCTGATACATGGGCAGCCAGAATAAAGGCTTTCCAAAACTGTCGTGGGACAAAAGAACAGAGTTCTATTTGTGAATGACAGCTGTTTCAGGAAAGATAATGGAAGGAGGATCCCAGCCCACAACAGAAGCAATAAATACCCACTCAGCATCACCTCAAGGTAGCTGCTGGTAGAGAACATCCACACTGTGCTGAACATACCATGGTCATTGTGTAGAGCTGCTTCAGGGAGTTCATAGTTCTCAGGAGAATCACCACAATTCCACCACCTTCCACTGTCTCCACAGTTCTGGCCAACAGGTTTGGAGTCAAGGCTTCAAAATCCTGGGGAGTAAACAGAACTTTAGAGCTGCCCAGAGCCCACCAGTGCAGCTGGCTCCTACTGAAAGGCACAGGAAGCCCAAGAACTTAATTCCCCAAAGTTTAATTCACACCTGAATTTGCACTAACCAACGTCCTGTTACAGCTCCTGCCAACGAGGCCACCTCAGCCTCACACAACTCGTGAGGGACAAGCAAGGCCACCAGAACTGAAGGGACAGAAGCAACAAATCCTATTCCTGCAGCATTCCAACTGATTATTGCAATGCCCTTCTGGGAGCCAAGTGATTCCCCACCTGAAGGACACACATTCCAAAGGTGTTCCCGAGGATCTTGTGAGTTTCATTGTAGTAGCAGTAGCGGATGTTTGTGGCTGCTATGAACAACTCGAAGGGATCATCATCCTTGATGTTCAAAGTTCCACTCTTAATCTTCTTCTGCAGCTGCCTCATCCTCTTCTTCCGGTGGCTGGAGGGCGAAATCACACAGGAGGTTTCTTGGGAAAGGCTTTGAGAAAAGCATGTTCAGGCTGAGTCTGGAAGGCAGAGCTCAGTCCTAAATATGGCTGAGGTTCAACAGCTGAGGAACCCAAGCTTTGAGGTTAAAAAGCTGAGGGGAATTGAATCCAGGGCAGCAGAGTTGGTGTTAGAGCTACAGACAAAAACCAGAGGCACTTTTTGCCGGTGTCAACCCCATCATGGAAGCCAAACTTCAGTCCTGGAAGAGCAAACCTCCCCCAGCTCCTCCAGGAACAAACCTGGCTTCCCCTCACACCCAAATCCCTCAGCCAACAGCGTTTGCTGCCCAGAGAGCAGCAAGGCCACGGGGATTTCTCACCTGCTGAAGCCCAGCTCCTTCTTGTAGCACCACAGCACCGAGGGCCTGGCCTTCACCGTGGCCTTGGACAGCATGTGGTGAAGGATAACGACCTGCCAGAGCACACCAACAGCTCGTGAGGAACACCAAAAAGCAAAGTGGCTTTCTAAACTTAACTTTACAGCTGTATTTTTGCTGTGGAAACCAGAGGGACCCCCTGACACGAAGTGAGGCTGTGTCTGTGCCTTCTCCAGGGCTGCAGGACACTGAGGACGCTGGATTTTACCTCCTGCTTCCTTAGCTCCCTTCTCTGGCAGAACTAACTGCACACACTGACTATTCCAGGCTAACCACAGCTCCTAGGGCTTGTCTCTTATGGATAATCCATGAATAAGGGCTTTCCACTCTGTGCTTCAGTGAAAACATTGAACACAACCAGACCTGGGAGATGCCAGAACCCACCAGTAAATAATGCCAGCATTCCTGTACTGCCACCTGAATAACTCGTTCTTTCCCAAGTTTTTTTATAATTAGTTTATTTTCCCACAAACTGGAAATAAATTAATTATCAGCTGTAGAGCAGTCGGAACAGAATAGCAGCAGCACCAGGGCAGTGATTGCTCCCCCTGCTCAGCACTGGGGAGGCCACACCTTAAATCCTGGGGTCAGTTTTGGGCCCCTCACTGCATGAAAGACATGGAGGGGCTGGAGCGTGTCCAGGGAAGGGAACGGAGTTGGGAAGGGGCTGGAGCCCCAGGAGCGGCTGAGGGAGCTGGGGAAGGGGCTCAGCCTGGA
>VZRS01003357.1:79029-108857 GCA_013398055.1 Ifrita kowaldi | reverse complement strand
TTATTCTTATTTTTTAAAACTTCCAATTTTTTTTTTTTTTTTTAACTTGATCATTCAACCAATGAAGTATTTAAAACCAGGTGACATCATAGGAAATAATGTGTTTAATACCACTGCATGTGTTCGGGGTTGTTTTGAAAGATAACAAAAATCTGATAAAACTACTGAATTAATAATCAGTAGTTAATTAATAATTAATTAATAATAAAGGCTGTGGACCAGTATTTGTTTTTAGGTGAACCCAGGTAAACCCAGTCACTGAGACAAAAGCACCAATGCAACACAAGGGTAGCAAGACAACCCTTTTAGGTATGAAAGGTCTGCTGGAAAGGGAAGGACATAAAACATTTAAATAGATTTATTTTCCAAGTGTTTACATAAGCCATGGACCAATTTGTTTCCAACGCTGTTAAAGAACTGCAAAGACATATATACAGGTATGTTTAAGGCCATCAGAAAATCGAAACCTGACAACAAACGAAAAATTCTCAACATTTATTTCATGGGGTAGAAGCATTACTAAAATTCATTCTAAAATCCAAGAGCTTCAAAAGAGGAAATACATTTTCATTTAAGAAAAGTCTGCCGGGTATTTCCTAAAATGGAGCTTGAGACCAAGATTCCAGGTGTACTCTTGGGTAGAAATGGGCCAGCAGAGTTGGAACCGAGCTAGTTACACCCATCAGATTCTTTTATGAAGATTAAAAAGGGAGGGGAAAAGAATCTGGCTTTTAATAGAAAACTGCAGCAAGAGCAAACAATCAATTTAATTCAGAACCAAATGCCAAGTTAGGCTCTAGTTTCCCTAACACAAATTCTCCCACGTGCTGCTCCAAGTGGCTTTTAGGAAGTGGATTTTGGAAAACAGATTTCCTTCCCTCCATTAAGGCTGGATCCAGAGAGCCACAAATTTTAATACCATTACATTCAGAAAGCCTCTGAAAGTGGTTAATAGAATAGCACCTCTTCCCCTGGATGAACAGTCTAGAAAATTAAGTTTCTCCTCCCGCTCTGCCACATCACACCAGAAATACACCTCTGCAGGGCCTTCCCCACCTCCTTCCCTCTGGAAAAGTGTATTGGCCCAACAGGAAAATGTTACAGTTTAAGCAATTAGCCCTCCCCACGACTGACAAAATAAGGGAATGTTCCCAAAATTCCCTGTCAAAGCTCCTTCCCTCAAGTTGTGCCACTGACTCCAAGATCAGTCTGAGACCAACGGAGCGCCCAGGTGCATTTAACAAATTCTGTCATGTGGAGAAAAACACCACTGGAAGGGAGCTGCACTATGCTGCAGTGCTGGAGCTTCCAGCAAACTTCCAGACAATAATCATAAATATATTTAAGGCCAGATTTAAATAAGGAAATTGTCCTCCAAGTTCATCAGGAGAGTTTTGTTGTTTGGGATCATTTCCTGCTTGCTCTTCAGATGTCCTGGTCCCTCAGTGCAGGACACCTGCACCTTCCCACTGCACCTGTGAAGTTCTCTGGTGCCAGCTCAAGTGATGGGAAACCTTTCAGGCCCATCCATCCCCAGTGCAGATGGAAAACTGGAGGAACAGGTGCCCAGGTTTTAGGAACTAAACCAGCCTCCTTCACACAGTGCCAAACCTCAGCTCCAGCTTGGACCTTCGAGCATCCATCTCAGTACTCTGCAATAGACTTTAACCAAGAACAGTTTCACAAGAGCAAGAGGGATGGTCTGGATTTTCCAGGAGGTGACTGCAGCCCCATTAACAGGAGGGGAACACCAAGATTCTCCAGCCAACTGGTTCTGTATTTTGCTCTGCTGGACCGCAAAGATTTTGCCCAATTTGTTCTTAATCACATGGATTTTAACCACTTTTCCAGTATCATTTACCATCTGTTCAGCATTTATCTACATTTAGAGCCTCTTCAGTAACTTCTCTCTACTCAAATGCCATTTGGGAGAAAGAAGGAAGCCCCATCCTTTCTCCAAGGACCTGTAACACAACCAATCTGCCTCAAAACTTAAGGTCAGCGGGACATTTTGAGAAGACACATTTTTAAGGACACGAGGTTCTCTGAGAGTGAAGTCCCAGCAGGATCCATTGCCTGGTTAAGTAACAAGAAGCCAACAATACTCTTCTAACTACTCTGACTGATGATTCAGAGGTTGCTGTATACAAAAGACAGGATCTGGGGAAGAAAACAGGGGTTAAGTGAAGTTTAGAACCCTCTCCACAGCAAAATCCCCATGCTGCACTGGTGAACTGCTCTTAGCAAACAGCCTGTACACAGCACAAATGCACAGGTGAAATGCAGGAGCAGGGTGGCCTCAGGTGAGAGACAACAGCTCAGGATTTCGGGGTAAGCTCTTCAGCAGGAGGATGTCTGGGAAGGATCCAGGTTTCCCAGACACAGTAACAACACGTACAAACACCTGAAACACTCGAGTGATTTACACAGCACTTGCTCAGGAACCCCTGAATTGCAGCCAAGAGGAAGCAAGAGGCTGAAGGCAGAAGTTTGGTTTCAGACAGGCCCACACACAGCCCTGTCCCACACTCTCCTTCCAGCCACAGGATCCAGCCCCAGCTACCCCATGGGATAAACAGCTCATCCCTACATCCACAACGGGCTTGGCACAACAGCCAGCCCCAAACTGCCACGGCTTTGCTTCAGGATGAACTTCTGCTAACAGTCTTTGCTCAGAATAGGACCTTTTTCAAAAGAAACCTACCTAGGAGTGCCTGGGATCTGGAGGGAACTTGGATTTAGAGTAAAAATTGAGAGTTCCCCTGAAGAGGCCAGAAAAGCAGCAAGGGCTCCGTGTGCCACAGGGAGACTCCAGCTGATGTCTCAGGACAGTTCATTACACCAGGGGTGGCATTAAAGGGGGCTGTGTGAATTCCCAGCTCAGACCTCAGACTTGTTCCACCTCTCCCTCCATCAGACAACAGCAGAGCAGCTGCTCTGAAGGCCATTTTCTAACTTGTCTCTCAATGAAGAGGCCCAGTGTTTTATTACTAAATTAAAGTTGGAGAAAACCCCCAAACCAACCCCCCAAACTTTAGGTGGAATGTTTTGATCCGTTCAGTGGTCTCTGACTGAGTATGGTGCACATTTACTGACAAGCTACAGTCAGTTCCTTAAGGAGCATCTGGTGTGCAATGGAGAAAGCTGAGCAGCTTGTGTTCTACCAACCACTTAAAAGTAAGCTGATGCACAAAGAAAAATAAAAGAATTAAAAGAATTCACTGTTTTCCTACATCAGTTCAACATTAAAAGGTTTGTCATTTTATTTTTTTTTTCCAGTTAAAAAACAGTTGGGACTATTATCTCAGTAATAGCTTCCTAAAAAAGACACAGAACAGCAACTTCTCACCGGACTGCAGTTTAGGAATGTTCTAGGCCTTGACTCAAACTGCTGCTTCCAGACATCAGCCCCGTTTCAGGATGCCTGGTGTGGAATATGGTCTTCACAAGCTTATCACTTCCCGCAGTGAAAACATTTCTCATTTGTGCTCTTCACACAGGACATGGAAAAGTGATTTCCCACCTATTTGTATGGAGTTCCAGACTGTTTCACAACGAAGTCAAAAGTATCTGACTGCAAGTTCTGAAAGTTCAGTTGTGATACAAAGTAGAAATGACCCTCTGAGTGAAAACAACCTTCAGTTTGGTACAGAACAGTTAAACACCACGCAGCTGTTCCTTAACTTCACCTTTCCACAGGTAGGAATTATTTGATGAGCAATACTTAACATATAATATAGCACTTTTCTTCTTGCACGTGCTATAGAATGCAACAGAACTACCAACACCTCTATGGAGGCAGCTATCAAAATATTCTCCCCACTGCAGAGAGAGTGCATGTGCGCAAAAGGCAGGCACAAGTGATTTTTCCAAAGATTATACCACAAGGATGCAGTAAAACTTGAATAAGACTTGGTATTTTCCAGCTCCTAGGCTTATGCCATTTCTTTTATACATCGCTGCCTTGATGAAAAAAGAAAAAAAAAAAAAGGAAAAGTCCATCAAAAAGAAGAAGTTTCCCAGAAGTCACAGCTAGTAGAATAAAACCAGAAAAACAGGAGGAAGGTTTACATCTAGTCAGGAAAAAGAGACTATCGGGGAAAAAAACCCAAAGAAACCTCATGAAATGTCACCCCATCACACTGAATCTGTTTCAGCCGTTGAAAACCAGTGTTCCAGGATACAATTTTTATAAACATGTTTTATTTATCTTGCTTATACCATTAGAACTGTAACTGCTGGCTGTCATTTCCCTGAAAAGGGGAAATCAACTCAAACACAGACTGGTGCTTTTCAAAAGATAGCAATTGGAAGGGCAGCAGCAGCGGGCATTTGAGATTTCTTAAAACCTTCAAGGCTGCAGGAAAGACAAAAGGACATGTGACCAAAAGTGTTATGATTATCCATTAGAGATTTCCATCAGTACCGGCATCAGTTATTTAGGTGATAATACAGCAAGGTCAAGTATTAGTGACAGACAATGTGCAAGTCATAAGGAATGATAGAGAATACCAATCCTTACAAAAGTCATTGCTATCAAAGAAACTTAAAAGTGTTTCAAAGAGATATCTAAATACTTCACATCAAATATACAGTGGCCATCCAGATTATAGCTCAGATTTGTTGCAAAATTTTGTCCAAGTGCCAAATCAAAGCTTTTTTGTTGTTGGTGTTGTTGTTTTTCACCTTGTCTCCTAAAAAAAAATAATAATTACACAGTTACAATTAGCAGTTATGCAAGCTTAACTCCTTAGCCACAGGAATGAGGGCCCTGGTGATGAGGAGTGCTGCAGCTAAGGGTGCCTCTTCTTTGTCACAAACTGCTTCTAAGCCCACCTGTCTATGCAGGGCATTTGCACCACTACACACCTTTAACTGTTCAGTGCTTCGGTTTAATGAGAAAAAGCTGAAATGCAGTTGTTCTACCAAGCCACACTTCACCTTTTCCATCCTTTCATGGGAACATTTAAGTTTTGTCAACTGCCACCACAGTAAATCTTTAAGGATTTGCAGATTTCATCTGAATTTGTTAAATCGCTTTTAAATGTCAGAAGTGAATCTTTGCTTTTTCCTGCCACTTCAGTTAACCATGGAAATTGGATCACCCTGAAAATTGCCTTTTTTGCTTTACTCTTAGCAAGGGTGAGGAATCTGAATCTCATGTGCAAGGCTCAAGATGATGCTTAGGACAGAACATGCAGAGTAAACGTTGTTTCGTTCCTTTCAATATCCAGGGAATATAAAGCTGGCAACTGTAGTCCTGTCATTATGGGTAATGAAAATAGTCCCTTTACAACAAACTTCCTGTAAGGGAGAACAAATAGATAATAACTCTTCTGGTAACATGTATTGTACACTGGCCAGCGTGTTTTTGGCGTTGAACGGAATCCTGTGAACGTGTTTAATTCACTTGCTGAGCGTTCATCTGAGGCATCCCTCTGTTTGGTCTGGGGGGCCCTCCACGACCTAGAAAACACACAGAAAGGGGGCTGAATTCTGCAGCAAATCTGGTTAGTTTGAAAATAGTCCTAAATCTTCTGGGCTAAACTCAGGAAGACTTTGTTGTGCTTCCTAAAACACGCTCTCAGCTTCACCAGAGCCCAATGCTGAGCTCCAGAGGCCTCAGCACCACACCTCAGGGATTTCAGGACAGAGACAGGGACAGAACCCTCCAAAACTGAACTGCCACGTTTTTGGGGTTCCACAGATGCAGGGCACAGCCTCAAGCTGCCCTCACTCACAAGGCACTCATGGCAATGTGTGTATTGAGACAGAACAGTCTCAGCACCAAAAATGGACAAGAGAAAGACCTGAAGAAACAGTGATGAAAATAAAATTTAGAAGCTGAACTACAGCCTCATTATGTCAGTGGGGTTTGTTTCCTAAGGCTCTCATTAATAAAAGACAGTTAAGTAGTTCTGGTGTATCTAAATGTCATCAGCAACTGCCATTTTAGCTTCTTTTCCAGGAATTCCTCATTCAAGAGCCAACTAAACTTCCACCACCAGTTCACAGGATCCCAGTAATTCAAGTCAGCAGGGTCCTCAGAGGTTCTCCAGGAGCAAGCCCTGCTCAAAAGCAGGGTCAGCTATGAGGTCAGAGGAAAGTCAGCTTATTCTTAATTGTGAGCTGCTGAGGAAGGGAGGTTGTTTTTGAAGCCCAGAACTTTAGAAGTTGGCTCAGAAACTTGCACTCAACCCAAATCAATTATTCACTACTCAGGAAATTACCTCTAGGAGCTCCCCGAGGTCCACTTTGTCCAGAGCCACGTTTGAAATTCTGTTGATATCCATCCTGAAGCAAAGAAATTTAGAAAGTTACAACATAAAACCTGGGCATTCTGTTATTAACTGTCAGCAAAATAAGGAGCTTTTAGAACAATGTGCACTGACGAAACACATGTAACTTCAACATGCAACACTGTATTAGTTTAAAATAATCTTCAAAAAATAAATTCTTACTTTCACTAGTGCCTAGCAGCTGTAATAAAATGTGCAGTGACAAATGCTCTCTCCAGTTACAGCATGTGCTGCTCAATATAACTAAGAAATATAAATAGATGTATTTAGTGCTCAACTTTTCCAAACTACACAGAGGCAGCTTGTGTTCCTGAGCAATAAAAGAAGTCCCAGAGAAGTTGTCACTAACAGCTTTGAGTGCTTTTGACAGGTATTTCCCTCCCCTCCACTGGCAGCTTACCCTCTGGTAGTTTGAGTAATCCCGAGGAGCATTGAACTGGGGCTGTGTGTAGCCACTGTTTGGAGTGTTGGAAAAGGAAGGACGGTAGCCATCATATCCCCCTAAGGAACAGGGCACAAGTCTTTCACTTGCAAATCAAAGTTGATTTAATACTTAATACTTGACCTTCTGCTACTACAGAAAGAAAAGCAGGAACAGCATTTTACCTAAACCTTAAAAAACCCCATCCCTTTAGGAAGGGCTGTTTACCTGCAAGTCAGGCAAATGTCTCCAACATCAGGGCTAATGTATTACAAGAAATGAGAATGAACACCTGCTAAGGACTGGGAGGAGGCAGAATTCAGTGCATTTCTCAGAGTAATCTGAGGTTTGATTTACAGAACATTCAGTCCAGAGCTAAGCATGATCCTAGGTAGGATCTAAATGTCCCAGCTGTGCATTCACACTCTCATCAGTTGTATTTCTATTACACAGGCTTCTTTCTACTCCCCAGCCACAGGAGAGGAAGAGAACATGGAAAACAGTACCTGTGTCCATAAGTAATCCCAGAACACCTGACAAGGAAACCATCTCTCTCCTGTTCTAACATAAACCTCTTTGTAACACTGACAGCCACACATGTAAGGCCCAGGAATCATGAACATTCTCCAATCTATCCAGAACTACAGTATCATTCCTCCACTCCTGTTAATTCCCTCGGCCTAGTGACTTTTGGACTCTGGTGTTCTTGTATTTCTACATAAGCCAGCCTATTCTCATTCTGATGAAACACAGAACTGTAAAATACACTGTGGAAATAAAAAGCATTTTTGAAGTATCAACTGGCATCTGAATTCCCTGCTTGATGGCTGGCTATTTCTGCATTTGCTTACACTTGCAGTAGATGCCTAATATTATATTGCAATAGAGGTCCAGACACACACTTAAATTTGAAGTTGCCCATCTACAGCCAGTAGGATTTCCACTCTAAGTGTCACTGTCCCACAGAGATGCTGCCCCAGTCTACCAGCAGCAGGTCAGTTTAACACCTGCCCTCCCGAGCTGGCGTTCCCCCAGTGCCAGCAGAAGCTGGCAGTGTCCCAGGGAGCTGCTCACCTCTGAATCCGTTTGCTGGGCCCCTGTAACCGTTCATGAGGCCCCGGGCCCCGCGGGATCCCCCCCGGGACACCCCTCGGCTGTTGTAGTAAGGCTGGCTGTTCCTGGGAAACCCAGTGCTCTGCTGGGGAGGCTGCTGGTGGTTTCCTGCCACTTGGTGGCTCTGGTCCGGGGAACCGTGGTAGGTACCGACCACTGCAGGGGAACCAGGGGAAAAACAAGGATAAAAGTCTGCATTTCTTTATGTTCCCACAAATCTCTCTTTAAACCCAACATTCGGTTAGGTGGAAAAGGATGAGGCTCTCTCTCCTTATTCCACATCCAGTACTGGTTAGCACTTCAGTGGAAGGTGAAGGCAATGCTGAGAGAAGAACAGCTCTGGATATTGACTTTTGTTTTTTCAAGTTTAACGTGGAAAGCATTTTGCCTACTGAATTCAAACCACATCTTGGCTGATTTCAGCAAAGCATTCCAGACCTTTGTGAAATCTTACATCAACCAGGAGAAGCAGTCCATATTTGCTCTCATTTCTGCCTCACTATTTCCTTTATAGAATGTCACCTCAGATTGCACTATTTGTTTAAAGCAACCTTAGCATCAGCAGAGCAAGTACTTCACTCTACTGCTTTCACCTTCAGAATAACCCTGTTCATGTCTTTATTTAAACTCATATAAAACTCAGTCAAGTGGTTTAACAGCTGGAGATAAATATACTGAATTTCACTCCCTGCTGGATATTCAAACCCAGAGAAACAAAACCTGGTATTGCTCAGGGGAAGGGTTTGCAAGGGAACCTGTGACATGCTTTGCTCCATCATCTAGGACTTCACAAGAATTTTACCTGTCTGGAGTTGTTCTTGCTGGAGATCTGATTGTTCTACTTGGTGAGGTTGATTGGAGAAACTCTGGTTGTAACTGGCCTGGTACTGGTTTTGTTGCTTAAGGGTTTCTGGCTCATTAACAGGAGGAACAGGTGCATTCATGTTGAATACCTGTAAGAGCAGAAATACATTTTTACAGCTCTTCATTGTATCATGTAAAGAAGCATCGAAGTCTGAGAAATGTGAATAACCAAAGACTATCACAGGTAGCTACAGGACTGATTGCAGCACAAGGAATGAATGCCAAGCTGCAGGGATGCAGCAGTGATTTCCTACTCACTGTTTGCATGGATTGGAATGGAGCTGCGTTAACATTGATTCCGCTGCTATGCAAAGGCTTGCTGGATCCAGCCTGGAACACCTGTGGCTGGGATGCAGTGGGAAGTGATGATGAGGATGGGGTCTGGTCTGCATTCAGTGACATTGAAGCCTAAGAATTAAAACAAACAACATTTTAGCAGCTTTTGAGGTACCAAAAATTTAACTTTAAAAACTTTGCTTAAGAAACAGTGGCAATGCCTCAGCTTCACCTCTACAAAGAACTGTTTTCTACTTCGGCTCAACAGCCTCACTCACAACAGCAACATGAGAGGAAAAACCTAACCATCTTCTCCCTCATTAGCTTGAAACACAACTAGAAAACACTGGAGGGGGAAATGAGTAAGTTTCTAGGCTAATTGCTGGCCAATGTAAAAAAATAAATCCCATTTCCTAAGCCAACAACACTAATACTGCCATGCTGCATCTAACTAAACAAACAAGCTTCCAAATGAGCAGTCTTACTATGGAAGACTTACTAGTCACAGACAGGCTCAGAATTTTGGAATCAAAGAGAACTGAAGCAGCCCTATCAATAGGCAACTCAAAATAATGTTATTTATGAAGGAACAAACTAACATTTGATGTCACCTGCAAACAGAGTTCTTCCCACCCCTGTGAAACCTGACTTGCCTGAATCTGGTCAATTGATTCTTTCTGTGGCCATTGCTCTGCTGTGTGAGAAGGCTGGTACATGGTTTGGGAAGCTGTATACCCCTCACCTGGAGGAGAAACCAAGGGAACCTGACAAAATAAACCCCAAAGCCCCTGAAAGTCAGCTGATGCTCACACACAGTTTTGTAAAAAGCATCAGAGAACTCTGGATGGATGGCACTCTCTGGTCTTCACAACCAGTACAAATTAATTACTTTACACCACCAGCATTCTAACATGACACAACTCCAAGCTCAAACACAAGTGGACAAGGGCTGGCTTCCAGTGGCCTGAGTTTTACATTTCACAAGCTCTGCTCTCACGTAGAGAGCCCAGGGAAAACTCCAGCCAGCAAAGCAGAGGCTTTGCATTAAAGGCTGCACTGGGGAGTTTAGGAGGCAATGGGTAACAACTGATGGGGGTGTTCACATCACACTGGAATGTTCCAAAGCCAAGTAAGTTTAGCTACTGCTTGCAAGATCCTCAAAGAGAATCACTGGCAGCACTGGTTGAGGTAAGGGAAATAAGAAAAAAAAATCCATTGGATTAAGTCACAGACATCACCTAACAGTAAAATAAAAACTAGTGCAGAGAAAACCCTCTGCTCAATGAAATTATTCTACTCATACAAGACAACAAAACTGTGGAGAGCACCAGCACTTCAGGAGGCACATACAGAGGAAACTCAAGAAATAGTTCCCTCACTCCTGCTTCTATGTAAGTGTCACTTAAACCTTGCAGACCTAATCCGGACAAGCCAAAGGAAGCAATTTATACTGCCTGTCCTGTGAGATCCATCATCTATCCAGGTTTTTTCTGGTTTGCAAATACCTACAGGGATCAGACCCATTACTGAGACCAGCAGAGTCCTCAGAGATGCCACACATGCTTAACACAAAATTAGGAAGCTCTTTCATCACCAGACAACTGAAACATCTTAACAAGAAGGTGACTACTTGAATTACACTGGAGAAGGAAGTTTAGGAGATCCTACCTAAAGCTCAACTGAGAACAGCATTTAACTCATCCTGACTGCCCTCCAACTCCAGTATAAAATCCCAACCCAAACAAGCAACCGGGAGTAATCAAACACAACACAAACTCTGTAGTTAATGCACTGGATCTATTTGTGCCCTGACACTCACTTGAACAGACACAGGCTGCCCTTTAACCAAGTGATTTCTGTTGCAAATAAAAAACAAACCACCTGCTTCTAGCTAAACTGGAAGTACTACTACCCATGGCTTAACATGGAAGAGAACACAACTAAACAAAGGTAAGATCCCATTACTGGAAATTTGTAATGTCTGCAGAGAATGGAACTAGGAATGCTTGTAAGGAACAATGGAGACCACCAATTTCCCAAAACTGGAACTTCAGCTTCTTCTCTGCGTTTCTCATGTAGTTAGGAATTATTAACTCAGGCCTAATATCAAACTCAAATCCAAACCAGAATTTACTAAGCATTTTACCTGTGTAGCTTCTGGTTGCACAGGAACTTGGGTAGGCTGGGCAAGTCTTGACTCAGCATGAACTGAAGGAAAATAATTTCACTTATTACATAGTAAAATCAAACCTTTTACAGAATAGCATTACTATCTTCTCTGATCAGTTATGTGAGAGCTGATCATCATGAAGATGATGAAGCCTTTAGCATGGCAAAGCTATACTCAAAGTACCAATTCCTGTTGCCATGCAAAGAACATTTTTTCTAGTTGTCCAAAATAATCCAAAGCAAAACCAAAACAACTTTACATGTCCCAAATTTCCAAGCAAAACCTATAAGCAAGTGAGAATTGGAAGTCTAAAAACAGCACAACCACGTTTCTGAGAAAACCACACTTCAACAGGACTGTGCTATTACTTGTGGGGACCCTTTTACTACGCAGCAGTAACTGAAGCATTTCTAAGAGATGACTTGCAGGCTTCCCCAGTATTTATGTTTAGGATTTACCATTACAAACCTGGAGGGCAAACCATTTGGGGCATGTCCAAACTCTGTGCTGGGTTCATGGGCTGTGCAGATACGATGGCAGGATCAAGCGTTTGGTTCTCAAATTCCAGCATCGAGTCCTGGGGAGAAAAAATAAAAACTAATAAAAAATCAAATCCACATTGCTGTGGGTTAACCATATGAATGTTCAGAGTACAGAAATACCTGCATGAAGTTGTAGGGGCCCTGCATCTGTGCCATGAGGTCCTGTACTCGCTGTCTCCTGACCAGGGGGTCTGCCTGAGCCACAGCAGTGAGCGTGTGAGGTTCCGGGACGGGAGGAGACGTCGCCTGTGTCTGTTGCTGCAGGGAATTTACAACCTAGCAAGAGACAACAACCAACTGCAATTTCAGCTCAAGGCAGCACTGCACTCCCAGTGACTCAGGAGTTCTTGGCATTTCTGGCTATTGCCTAACTGGTTATGGATGATGGAATTACTGTAGTGGTGCTGAAGGACAATATTACATCCCACAGACAGGTCAGTGCTGGTGGCCAGCTACTCATCTGAGCACTCACAGGACTACAGAGTTCACACTCTGCTCTTTTTTATTCTCCATCTACTTTCTTCCCCATGAAAAAAGTATTTGTTCAATATTACATGGATTTTTTTAGAGCAGGATTTGACACAGCAATTTATCAGCATTTGGAAATTTAAGGGAAGTGGGGGAAGAGTAAGCTTCAAAAATACACACGAATAGGGAACAATTATTTTCTCATAGCTTTTTGGTAAATGTTAAGTGGAGTCAGAATTTTTTTGTCTTTCTTAAGACTTCATAAAGCTCAATTTTCACAGCCACTGAGTTATCCTAGCTCCCTGGTTTACCGTCTCAGGGAACAGCAGGCAGCATTGCATGACAAGGATTGCCAGAAAGCACTGCAAGGGGACACCAGAAGCCCAGAAGCAGAAGCACAGCTCACAGTGGGCAAGAAAGCTCAGATTTACCAGACATATTCCAAAGTGGCAAACATCAACAAAGGAACAAACTGCCAAGGGCTTTCAGATAGCACCTGATCAGACAGCACAGCAACCAGCAAAGCTGGACATCAGCATCTCAAACATCCACCAGCAAATAGTTTGAAAACAGACAGCAGCAAGGATGGTGGAGCTGCACTCTGATGGCCCTCACCAGTCCCTACCCTGCTCTTTAGGCACGTCCCATAATCCAGAAGTGCCATTTTCCACGTCAACAAATGCCCTTTAAAAATATCATTGTCAATAACTTGTTTATTGCTTCTCTATTTCAATGAACTTCTAATATTAGAAGTCTCCCAGATAAACAGCTAAGCCTTAAAACTTACAGTTACACAGGACATAAATCAGCATACCTGCACCTGGAAGTTCAAAATATTGATGTAAAGTACCCAATTTCTTGTTAGAACTGCAGAAGACAGATTTCTGTACAGCCATCATGACAATTAACAAACCAGTCCTATTTCAGACCAGTCCTATAACAAAGGTCTGAACTTTAAGCCTCAAACTGCCACTATCCACCCTCAAATCCTGTCCATTTTTTTTTAAATTTCTTCAAGAAACCTACAGCATCTTCCAGAATTCCTACTGCTTGCCCACATTTCCAAACCTTGTTTGTACAGAGCATTCTGCACATGCAGTTGCCTCACCAACTCCAATGGCTTGTTCCTTGACCAAATCCCTGACAGAAAATCTGAACAAAACCAGAAGCTCACCACAGCATACAGTCCTCTTCGAGGTTCCCTTCAGAGCCAAATTACCACTAGCAGCAATTCACAGAGAAGCAATTTGACAATTCCCATGAAAAATACACCCTAAGGCAGTCCACACTGGAAACCAAGCACAACTGCTCTGGTCTATCCCCAAATTTCACATTATGGATTGTTTTCAAGTTAAGAATTAAGCTCTGTGAGTGGACAAAAATTATCTAAGCACATATAGAGACCTTTTGCACATTACAAAGTTTTAAAATTGAAGAGAAAGTGCAAGCCAGATCAGGTGAAACTCCGAGTAGTAAAACCAGCAGCTACTCATTTCCTGCATAATTGTTACCAAAAACACTCTCAATTATTTGAGCACTACCACTCAACTCATGGAGTCCAAGTCATTCACAACAATTCAGTATCTTCAAGGAAAAAACAAAAGAGTTGATGGAATCATCAAGAACATGTAACAGTGACAAAAATATCCAACACTTTCTTTTTTCACAAACAGCACAGTACTAACTTCAGATGATGTTGCATATTTTATATTATCTTTTCCAATCCTCTTTTTTTTTTAATGTCAAAAGAACAGTTTAGGATCCATTCTTTCAACCTTATTAGCACTACCAGGTACTCTGACCTAGTACAACCAGAGCAGGATGAAACTACTGAACAAATTTCAAGCTGTGTGGATTAAGTTAACCTTGGCAGCAGGCAGAGCTGCCACACACAATGCAAGGGAGACTGACACGGGACAGGAAAAAAGGAGGAGGAAAGGTAAGACCACAAGTTTAATGACATCACAAACCAACAGAATGAACTTGTATTCTGGCAAGAACAGTTTTCAATTCTGCACAAAATCCATCCACCCAAAGTTCCACAATCTAAGACACAGTGAACTTTGTGTACAACCAGACTCAGGCACTTATTACAGAAGCAGCAGTTAAAAGAAAATGAAAACCCCACAAAACAACAATAAAAAAACCTCCATAAATACTATTACCTACAATAAAGGACATCTTCACCAAAATTAAAACATCACATAATCCAAATACACTTGGAAAATTCACAAGCAAATCCTGTAGTTTAAAACTTATGGAAGGCCCATAGAAAAAACATCCTTGTGAAGACATCATCACTTCCCAAACTAGAAACACACCACAGAAATCCTGACTGTATCACATCTACTCGAGGGTTACTGGAAAAGAGAGAAGTTTATGATATCCTCCCCCTTCTGAACAATTATGGAGCTCTTCTGAGCAAATGTTCTCTTTCAGATTTCAAAATTCACAGCTATCAGTGTACATTCTGTGTCATGATCTTACCAAGGCACAATTCAGCTGCATTCCCATGAGAAATGAGATTGTGGCGCCAGCAAGAATAATTTTACAGGCAGATATTCTCAATTTCCCTTTTTTGTGTTATAGCTGAGAAAATAAGGTTCTTAATTATGAAGAAACAGTGATCTTCAACTCTAAATTTTTCTAAATTATTCCTTTTTTACAATGTCCAAGATACTGGGACAGAAAGGACAACTGAAGCATACATTCCTTGTATTGTCCCATGAAAACAAAGCTGATCCAATCCCATATTGGATCTAGTACAGATGTCTGAAAAATGAGGAGTTTCAGAAATCTGTCTGATACCAAACTACAACCTGAGTTATGCCTTTATCCATACTCCTTATACGAAGAACTACAGAGAACTGAACCACTCTGGACACTTGACAGAAATACAGATATAAAAGGGGTATAATTGAAGCCAATCAATCACTAATTTTAAAATGCTGTGCCTTCTAAGAATACTCCAACCAAGCACGACTCTAGTGTGTGGGTTTGGAGGGTTTCTTCAGTTTAACTGATTTCTTAAAACACATTCAACAGCAGTGATATTTGAGGGTTTTTTGAGTAAGGGAATGAAATACTATGACAAGAAATGACCAAACTCATTCACATACATGGCAAAGCTGTCTTAGTTCTAGAAGCCTCACACCCATCCTCAGCATTATTAAATCTCTCAGTGGTCTTTAACACTGTAAAACATGAATTTCAGCCAGACCCAGTGTAAATCAGCTGGATTAGTTCATCAGATCAAAACAGCTGCTCTGGTTTTTCACCACTTCATGAGATGTTGAACACTTTATTCCTACACTTAGAAACAGCCCAAAGGCACCAACAAAGTCTAAAAACCTGACCACCTGCAATTTGCTGCAGCAGAAGGCTAAAATCAATCAAAAATTAACTCTCCAGCACCTGAAACAAGCTGCTCATGCTTGTTTTTAACAGACAGACACAACTCAAGCTCCAACATACCCAACATGGGGCTTGTCCCTTCCCGTACACGAAGAACACAAACTCCAGTGCAATAAAACCATGGACTTGTACATGTAGCAAAGTCTGAGTGCAAATCACTGAACTGGGAATGGATCCCAACACCAGTGCACCACAAACACCACAAGTGAACAGCCACTCAAGTGCAGAGTAGTAACAAGTGAAATACTTGGCAGAACTGTAGTTCTGGGAAGCAGAGACGTACACACAAGCATATTTTAACATCAAATTATGCACATAAGCAATCTGGAGCAGGTATTAGTTGAGTTACTCATCTTCAGCTCCCTCTCCAGGGACTTGCTCAATGAAAGCACAACTACACCACACAGTCAGCAGCTGGGGAGATAAACTTTTTAAGTTCTACATTTGCAGCTACGTTCTCAAAAAAAAAAAAAAAAAGACTTCAAAAAAGTCTTTAAAGTCTTTTTAAGCCTAAGACTTTTAAGTCCTGTTTTCCCAAGTCAGCCACTAATGAAGAAAAGCAAGTTCTCTGCAAACTTAGCCAGACTAAATAGATTTTATTTCTTTTTATTTTAAGTACTCCTGAGCTAAGTATGTAATTAAAGAATCGAGTAGTGAGTCCAAGCCTACTTAAATATATGTATTCTTTTATATATTGGGGGAGAAGGGATGCAATACTAGAACCTATCATGAATTGTGAGCCAGCAGAAACAGGGATTGCAATTTTACCTGCAGTACACAAGATCTTACCTCAACCGTTTCAACTGTCCACTCATCTACCTGTTCCTTCTCACTACTGCTGAACTGAGTCTCTGCCATGAATTGTCTGTTTACATACTAAAATAAAAATAAGAAAGGGTATGAAAGTAAAAGTAAGTGGCATTAAAGGTATACAAAATGACAGTGTTTCAGTGAATAATACCTCAGTTGATTCAACTTCAGTTGGTTCAGTAAATTCTTCTGCTGGATCGGGTTCTGGAAGAAAAAAGAAATAAACTATTTGTCTGGGAAAACCTCAAACCAACAACGATAAAGACCCCAACCACTCTCATGTTACAGATCTAGAAGACACAAAGTTAGATGAGAAAATCTGGTGTCTCAGAATGAAGAATAAATGCCAGGGGCATTAACAGAGAATTAGTAATAACAAATATTCTCAGAGCTTTGAATTAAAAAGCAAAAAACCCCTGACATTAAGTTCTTGCTAGAGAGAGTTATGTTCAGCTATGCCTTCTCCACAAAAGGGAAAAATGTCCTGAGCTCTTTCTTAAAATTGGATACCACATTCCCAACTGTAAGTATGTAATCACACTGTCTGCTTCAAAAACTGCTCCCTTCCAACACAGCTTAAACTGGTGGGAACCCCTGAAAAGTGGCAAAGCCTCAGGCAGCCAGAACTTTCATCCTGGATGGTTTCAGTACTAGAGCTGAACACTGCATTTGCAATTTAATCACTCTGAGGTCTGCAGAGACAAGACAGAACAACACAAATGTGTCAGTCACGAGGCATCTCCCCCTTCTCACCAGCCTCTGCTGCAGTGTCTTCTACTGCAGGTGCAGGTGCTGCCTCCTCTTCCTCACACAGCCCATTCTGGTGGTTGTGGGTGCTGTCAAAGTAACTGGTCTGAAGAATCCGTTCTACAACCTCCTTCAGTGCTTTGTCTGGGAAAATGGAACAGGGAAACATCAGCACCAACTCAGTCCTCATCATCTCCTCCTTCCTTCCCAAAGATTGCACATTTTTCAGTCCAAAGATCGTACATTTTATGACTCTTTTGCTGGGAAGATGTTGCTGCCCCAAGCCAATCCATGATCATTACTAGTACAGGATTTCTTCTTTTACTAGGTCACATTCAAAAAATCCATAAATAATCCACTGTCATTCAGAAAAATCTGAAGGGCAAGGAGGATCTTAAGAGAATACGTAAGTCTTCAGAAGATTTGTGGAACACTTCATGGTGAGGTTAAGTTTATGAATTTAATTACTAGACTTTTACTCCTGTTATTGAAAACCATTACTGTAAGACAATTTCTTACAAAACAACTGTCAGTACAAACAAATGACCACAGGTACCACCTGATTCATGAAGGCTCTTCCCTGAGGTGAAGTGGCTCAAAAGAGCCTTTGTAAGCAAAGAACACCTGCCCTCAGTGCCTCAGATGAATGCTGGGGCATCTTAACCCAAAAGACATCAGCCCCATTGGCAAAGCAGCATTACTGGCTGCCTACGCCAGGTATTTGAGAATTATTTCTGCAAAAAGCAGTCTGGCTGGCACGGTCACACCCTGATCTGCAGTTCATCCATGAAAACAGGGCAGAGCCACAACACTTCCTGCAGGAGCCAAGGGGGAGAGAACACCCCACTAAGGATGGCCATGCCACTTCATGTATCAGGTCTTATCACTGACAAAGCTCCTTGTTCACACACAGGTTTCCAGAAAACAAAGACCTGCTACTGAGCACCAGCAGAGTACTGCTGAAATAGCAGGAATGGACTGAGCTTCAGTAGTGAGTAATGCTGAGCCAGTGTAAAAAAAACCCACCACACACTGAGTCCAAACTTCACAAGGCACTGTTACAGTCCAGCTAAGAGCTGAGAAAAAGCAGTTACTCTAACAACTCAGAGAAAATTAACTGCCCAAGTTCTCTCACATCAGATGTGTGTTTTAGTTCAGGCACAAATTCAATGTGCTGTCTCTTCATGCAGAGACTGTACTTACAGGTTGTTCCACAAACTGGTTTTTCCTTCCCTTCCAGTAAGTCCCACAGGTGAACAGATGCTTGCTCATACTGCTCATTCAACCTTGAAAATTAATTAGTAAGAGTTAATTTCTTACCGAGTCTTTAAATTACCATCCTAAATACACTGTTAACCGACTGGCAATTAGAAAGAGATGCATTTTGCTCTAACCCTACCTCATGTTCATGTCTCGTTCAGGGTAAACCAGCTTGTAAAACTCATCCAGCATTGTCAGCTCCTCCTCTGTCAGCACTGGCACCCCATTGGATCCTTGTTTGAGGTCGCTGCGCACTTCATCATCACCCAACTTCTCCAGAATGAACTGCAGCTCCAGCACAGTCTTTAAACGCTTCTGCTCAGCCTCCTCTCGCATCAGCTGCTCCCTGCGAGCTGTCTTCTTTATTGTTTTCTGGATCTGGAGTGGGCCCAAGGGAAAAGCAGATGGGAAATGTCTTTAATTGCTAAGAAAAGGTACAGGAGGGCAAGAGCAGAGCCTAAGTGTTGGGCTCTTCCACTGGGCAAGAGCACAGCCCAAGTGTTGGGTTCTTCCATTTGGAAAGGCTTGGGTAATGCACATTTTTCACACTGGCCACATAGAGAACAGGAACAGAGAGGTTATTCACCATATCCCAGGATAGTAGGAAACATTCATTGGCACTACCAGGAGATCAGCTTAAAACAGAGAAACAAAAGTACTTTTGTTTTTTTCACGCACTGCGGGAGGGAACTCATGGAATGTTTTGCCCTGGAAGGCCGGGGAGATAGACAGGATCAGCAAGTTCAAAAAAGGATTTAACCAAATTCTTGGACATGAGATCCCCAGTGAGACACCCCAGAGAACCAGCCATGTGCATCCACTGCAGCACTCCCAGTGTGAGGAGCACGGATGCAGGGAGGGAGAGGATGACACATCATCATCAGCCTTGAGCTCTGCACTGAACCTTCCACAAGACAGGTCTAAATGCAGCACCAGTCTGAAACCACAGATGTTTCTTCCATTATTCATCTTAATCCAAGCATCCAGCATCCCAAATTCAGCTGGTTTACCTTGTAAATTCAATATTCTCTACCAAAAACATCTATCGTGGCAGTAACTTTCTCACTCTGAAACATCTCAATTTCCTTTTCTTAAAATCAAAGACATATCTTAAAATCAACTGTATGTGAACCAACTCCAGCCAGGAAAAACTGCAATCAAGTTTGAAAGCAGAGCACCAATCTGGTACTCCTGGATTCACTGGCTTCTTTTAGCAGTCAGCTGACCAGGGAAACACTGCAGAACTGACTTGTCCAGAAAAGAACGTTCCCCATTACCAACATCCCATAAACACAGATGGAACTGTGATGCCAGAAAACAAAGAACCAGGTTGGCTTAGTCCTACAAATTAATTTACAGCCACAACCAATGCAGAAAGCAGTTTTTAGCACAAGGATGCTGCTGCCCTCCAAATTATCACAGCCCGTTCACAAGCTAAAACCACTCATTAGAGCAGTCAGCTGCACCAACATCCACTGCACAACCAATTCCTCCAATGCTGCTGCTCTTTCCAGAACCTTTTAGAATTTAATTCTTGATCACAATGTTATTTTGCCTCCTTGATACAACACCAACCCAAAAGACTACCTATTTTATAGTATCCAGTTAATTTATCCTTTACAAAAATATGAATTGCCCCATGATGTAGTTTCAGACTGTATTACTAAGAAATGAAAGCCCTATGAAATCCATTTAAGAAAGTTACCAATGGCAGCAAGTGACCATCTTTAATGTTGCATGGCAGACCTGCTCTGTGATCACACTGTTCTCAACACTTGTGTTGTGTCAGAATATTACTACATTATTCTTGTTTCCATACATTTATGTAGTGCATCAGAAATTCTTCAGAAAACCTGACACCAACGAATAGAAAGAATAGAACAGTCAAACAACAAGAAATCAAGGGCAATTCATCCCTGTAAATAGAGGTGACTACTGCATCAGTGGAAGAGTTTAAAGTGTTGGGATAAACCCACATGGCAATGCTTGATCTTTACTTACATCTTGGCTCAGAGCCATGAAACTCCTCTGCAGCTCCTTAGCAAATTCCAGATTATTTGTCACTTCCTGGTATTTTGACACCGCATCCTTAAAAAAACCCAGAAAGACCACAAATGTAAACCAGCACCAACAGAACAGAATATATACTTCCAATAAATAAATCCCCACGTGTTCTAGGTCTGAAGAGAGACACAGGACCCCTGAAAGGGACTGCAACTATGTTAAGGCAAATTTAGATTTTCACTGGCCCAGATATCAAAGACTTGTCTATGTCCTTGGGGCCTCTAGTTTCTTTAGATATGCTAAACATATATAAAACTATGCCTTTATGTGCTCACATGAATGATGGACTGCTTTCATGGTTGGCTGTAGCCAGTTCCTGACAAAAACTAACAAACAACTGGGAGAATGGGGGAGAAGAACATCTGACAACTCAGAACTGCTCAAGAGTTTGAGAATGAATGATTTGTTATCTCCACTCAGAGCCCAAATCAGAATATACAGAGCATAATGTCCCCTTGTCCAGAAATCTTTGCTTTTGCTATTTTCTTAAACCTAATACTCTGATTTGCACCAAAGCAAACCAAACTCCTCAACCCATTTGGTAGTACTGAGAAATTACATCAAATCAGAATCAAATCGGGGGGATATGGCTGAGACATTTACACCCCTGCTGTGACAAAATAATGGATTTCTCCAAACAAAGAAGATTTTTATCTTCTGATGGTAGTCAGGCTTCATAAAAAACATGTGTTTCCCTCCTCAACATGATGTCAGCTCTCTTCCCTGCTCAGCAAACAGAAACTTTATCGTGGTTCCTCTTCACAACAGGCTATTCCAAAATAAAAATACACAGATCTGTGATATTTCAGTTTTCAGCTGGCACAGAACCACCCAAGAGAAGATGAAATCATCCCACGGACCAAGGGAAGCAGCTCATTCTTTTAAGTGTCAACAGCTGCAATAGTTGGAGGGTACATTTTTTTTCCCTTCACTTTCTCAGTGATAAAAATCATCAACAAAACACTGTTGATTACTGAGCATCTGGTGATCTCTTGAAGTATCAATGTGCATGTTTGCACCATACAACTGAATTTAAATTGATATTTGCTTTTTATTTACTACAACTGCAAAACTGCTGCTGAATCAAGCTCCACAATAACCTACTTTAAGAATCAGCCCCAACAAGGAGAGAGGCAGCACAAAACTCCTCACCACAAGATGACAAAACAATTTAACAGAGATCTGGTTAGGATTTTTTTGGTTGTTTTTACCAGTTGATCTTGATTCAGACGTTCTCCCTTGTTCATTCGTTCCTGGTAATCATCAAGTTTGCTCTGAAACAAAAGAAAAATGCTGTTATGAAGAGCCAAAAATCAGTTTAAAGCTTTTTTTCTACTTGGGTTAACAAAATTATGCACTGTACTATTACAGTACACAGACTGTTACACAAGCACGTAACTGTCCTGTAGGAAGAGTACATGAGAAAAATTCTCTTCTGGGTTAAAACATAAATATTTTCCCAAGAGATAAATATTTTAACCCTGTTTATTTGGCTATTACAATGTCTTCATGGCTAGTTGGAATTTCCAAGGAAATTCACATTCCTCCTAAGGGAAAACCACTCTCAATGGACATTTCCTTCAGTCCAAACACCAGAGAGCTGAACTGAGGGCTGAGGTAGAGCTTATCACCACTTCATCACTACAGTACCAAAACCTGCCTGCAAACCCCCACTGTCAATGCTATTAAGATTCAGAACTGTAATTTCCTGTAGCTGCATCACTTAAGAGAGTTGTAAAGAATTTTAAACAGTTTCTAATCCTCTGTGCAAGAATGCCCACCAACACGATTCATATTAATAGCTCTGTAATAGTTTTGCTCAAGAGCATTAGGATTTTTTTTCCACAGGAAGAAACTGAAAAAAGCATCATGAGGCTACTTTGCAGCAGGATCAGTTTTCTCATCTGCTTAAACAGAAAACCATGCAGAGTGACATCAGCCAAAAGCAGGTAAAACTCCTGTGTGCCCAAGTGACAGATTCCACAGGCTAACTGACCAGAAAGGGTCTTCAAAAGGAAGCAAAGCCTGTAAGGATAACACACCTAATCATTAAACTGTTTTCACCATTTCTGTATTATCACTAATTACTGTATTTTGAATGAAATTAGCCTTGATCTGATTTTAAAAGTTATTAAAATGAATCCGTAACAATTATCTTCCCAATCTAGGATAATAAAACATGAAAAGGAGGAGAACACTGCATTTTGAATGTCAAAGAATCAAAACCCTGATGCAACCATTGTCTCAGGGTTTACATTTGCCACTGAGTGACACCTTGTTCAGCTGCTGTTGCTCTTTGTTTCAGACTTCTCAGTTAAAATATTTTACTGATATTCTTCTAGTTAATTCAACTTCCACGCTCAGTCTCAGATTTTTTGGAAAGATCAAAGTCTGTGGAACAGTTCACCAGGCAAGCTCCTCTTCCAAAGTATTGGATGCCCATCATTACTTCCTGAAACCCAATCACTGCTGTGAGGCTTGGTCCTTTTGATGTCACTGGTGCCCACAGTCTGGATCTTTGCAAGTCCTCCAGGTCAGATACAACATTTAACTACTTCACCTTCCAGTGGCTGTTTTCACATCATTTTTATGGCCTGGGGTGGGTTGTGATTTGTTTGGCCTTTTTTGGCCTTTGGCCTCCACCTTCCAGTGTATCAGAGCCAGCAATGGCCTAGGCAAAGTCAAAGCAAGAACTTCCAGAGCTCCAAAAATATTTTACTGGGAATTTCGTGCTGGGGACAGAAACTACAGGTAACAGTTGTTAAATGCAGCAGCCACAGTTCATAACAGATCAAAAAAGCAGCCCTGGAGAGCGTCTGGCACACTGCACATCTATCTCAACAGGAAGCAAGGTCAGGTTACTCTTCTCCATCCCAGTTTCAGAGCAGATGATGACATGCTTGGACAATCACAGGACAGTTCTCTTGCTGTGGGAGAGTGTGGCTGAGCTGTGAAGCCAAAGGGAGGTGAAAGTGCTGAACCACTGCAGTGCCCCAGCACAAAGCCAGGTCAACCCACACCTCTGATGGCTGAAACCCTACAGCAAACTGGCTTTGCAGACGAGGAAATTTCAAAGGAAGTTCCTACTTGCTCAAGTCATTGGCTCCCCTGCTGCAGATTACAATTCCCTTGGTCACCCTGATGCAATTGTTTGTGAGGCTGCTCAGTAAATAGACTGCAAACATGAGCCAGCTTGAACACTGTCTACAAAAATGCATTAAAACAAGTTCTGTGATCCAGTTTCCAACACAAACCCATAAACAACAACAGTAAAACAAACAGGGTGGAACACTGTATTCCAGAACACTACTTTGTTCAACTTTGCCGAAAAAAACCATATTGCAAAATTACACTGTGAAACACTCACAGAATCCATTTTGGTGGCTGAGGGCATAAGGGAGGGAAGAGACAAAAATATCCTAAATAACTACAATTTTTTCTGTATACTTTTTCCATGCATGGCTGGTCCTTTCAGATTAAGATATTGCAGTAACATACTGAACAATGCACAACCTTTTTCTTGAATGGTCAAATATTCTCAGGTCTAATGTAAATGCTCTGCTTATTTCTATTCAACCAAAAAGCAAAGGGCAATGTGTCTATTTCCATTAGGAATAGAAGACAAGTTACTTGTCTTCACTTTTTCTTCTTTAAAAATATTCCTATTGGGAAGGTAAAAGCAGAGGAAGGAAAGTCCTGTCAGCTGCAATGCAGAGGACAAGCCAATGTGCATTTAGTTAAATGTTACCACACAGATTTCGACTGCCAAGTAAGCATTTTTCTATCATCCCAAAGACACTTTAAGATCCAAAGCTGCAATACACAGAAATATTAAGTAAAATGCTTTTCCTTTTTAATCTGCACTGTCAACTAACAGCAATCCAAGAGCAGCATTAGTGCTGTAAAACAACTGCAGTAAAATTCCTGCTTTAGGAACCTACTGCAGTGCCTGCAAGAGGGGAAGACTGCCTTTATCTTAACCCCCCTACACAACTTCACCCTCACTCCTCACAGACAGAGATCTCAGAGCACGAAGACCAAACCAGCACGAAAAAAAAAATCCAGTGGCAAAGTGAGCACATAAATTGAGTATTGAACAGCTCATGAGTCAGCAGCTCCCAGTTCTGCAGGCAGCAAGCCACCCTGCTTCAGCTTTTTCCACTGAGATACCTGAAGTGCTTTGGAGTTTCCTGGGGAAAAAGCACCAAACCCAGGCTTCTGGGGCTGTGGTGTTCATTGCTTAAGCATGCCCTGGATTCTACTTCAATAGGAATCCAAAACTGAGTTACTTTACTGCAGTAATAGACAGTTCTCTTCACCTCCTCTGAACTGTCTCAAAAATGTCATCCTAAAGTGAAAAAAAAATGCAGTTACATGGCACTACCCTCCAAACCAACACTGGTTTTAGAAATGCCTGACCACTGAGCTGCCACTTCCAGTGCTGTGCTACAAACTGGATCACTGGAATCATCAGATTAAAAATAACCCTTAAAAAAGGGGGTCAGGAGCAGGAGGGAGGCTCTATATTTAACCAGATAATTTCAATGCTATGGTTCTACCAATTACAGCAGCACAAGTGTGCATGGCAAGCTGCAAGGGGACAAGGTAACCTCTGTGAACAGCTGGAGTAAACCTTTTGGAATTCAAACTCTACTACGAGCTGGGAAAAGGTGGAAAGGACATTCCAAGTCTGTTTCCTGAGGCATCTCAAAAACTGCACGTTTTTGACAGCACAAAAGCAATTAAGATAATCCAACATTTAAAACAGCTGTGTAATACCATTTGTACTGAAGTCAAATAAAAGCCAAGTTACAAATCAGAAGTTTATTAACCTGTTTTATGTCTCTGCATTGTCATTTGCCTGCTCTCCACCATCACATCCACACTCATTCATTGCTTTGCAGCAAAAACTGCCCAGAAATGAACAAAAAAACCCCACAAACCAAAACCAGACTTCCTATTTTCTCAAACAAACAGGCAGAAAAAAAAATCAAGAAGGTAAAACACTTTTAAAGGAAGTTCTGAACCTCTCAAATCCCACCAGTTCTGAGAGGCTGTTTCAGTCCTGAGCTGGAATCAGGAAGATGGAAGGATGCAGTAACACCAATGTTGCAGAATACAAAACACTTACAGGTCTTCTGTTTAAACTGAATTTATTTTTGAAATAACAGTTGTAGATATTCTGGTGGGTGGGTGGGTTTTTCCCCACAGTCTGGGAAGTCTGATGGTTTAGAAAAAAATATCTGCATGATGCATTAGTTTTTAAACAAATGACAAAGATACATCAATTCTGAGACTGCAGTTTCATGGTCAGTTAACCCCAAAGGGAAAAAAAGCTGCTTCAGTAAGCAGAATTAAGTCACAGAAGAGTGGAACCCCAAGTTTTGGTGACTGCACAGAGATGCTCTTTCCAAACCACCACCACACAGGGTTTCCTACAGAAACACTCTGAATTTACAGGGAAGTTGACTACATTGCAGGAGACCTGGATTTTGCTCTACACACCACTTTTGTTCAAAAAAGTTACTTTTACAAATGAATTCTACAACACCAACTGGGCTGCAGAACACAAACCAAGGTCTCCCAACACATTCTGCCTTTTTCTTCTGAAACAAAAAACATCGTCCAAACCCCAAAGCAGCATCTGAAAAACTGAAACTAGAAGGTGTTTCCAGAGCCCCTTGGACTCATCATGCATCCAGTTAACTGACCTCACTGGGAGACAATCCCTATTCTACAATAACCAGTTAAAACCAAAACAGACCTGGCAGAAACCTCAAAACACCAACCACCACATGATTTCACAGATAAACTGCTTGGGTTTTCAAGACATGAAGCTTGATATCCAAAATTGCTACCAAGAGAGGTTTCAAAGAAAGATTTGGGTTTTTAACGTACAGTTTGAAATGAATTTTACCATTTGGTCCAAAATCATGTTTAATCTCCAAAGATAAAATTCAAACCAAGCCTCACAAGGAAAGGTTCTGCAGACACAAGCCTGGGACATCCAAGTGGCCCAAACCATGGACAAAAGCCTTGAGAGAGGTGCTACCAATGGGCAGCTTCAAACTTGCTGCTACCACTGTCTGCACCTGCAAGAATGGAAAACTGATCCCAGCTTTTACTACAGGTTCCTGTTTCCCATGGGAAATCCAGCATTTTACTGAAGCACATCACATCAACTTCAAATGTCCATCTGCTGTTCCATGGGAGTTCTGGTGCAGCAAGGACAGCAGCACCTGTGGACTGCTCATTTTGCACCCCAGCCAGGGTTACACTCAGGAGGAAATTCAGACAAGCTGATAAAGTGACGGCAGCTCAAGTTACCAGGCACAGGCAACATGTGCCATCTTTCCAACTCCACACACCAAGCTCACACCAAGTTTTTAAGCTCCCATGTTGCCCTGTGAACATCTGCCCACCCCCTAACCCACGTGTTAGCAAATTAACTCTCTGCCCCTTTCGCAGAACATTTGTTTGATAAACTGTTCTTACATGGCTCATGCTCTATTGCACAAGTTGAAAGCAAAAATAACTGAGGTTTTTTCATTCAGCCCTGAAACAAAACCAGAGTTTGATCTACATTCAATTGGCTTAAAATTTGGAAAGGATTTTCCTTCTAAAAACAAAAACCAGAAGAGCCAGGGAGAAGGAGAAATTGAAGGTGAAATATTTTCTCCTAGGGAACGTGGAGAGCTGGCAGGATTCTAACCCCAGACACCTGACAAAACACCTGGAGGAGTCCAGGTAACTTTTAAATTAACTAAGCTTGTCAACATAAACTCGAGTTGCACATCTGAAGGTCCTGTTGAGAAAATACTCCTTTAATTACCCCCTTCCATGCACACACAAATATCCTGTCATCTAAGAACAGAGAAGAGCATTCCTATCATTTCCAAATATAAAGAGATGAGGGGAACACAGACGTTTTCAGGCCATGCTTTCACATCCATTTCTGAACAGCAACTCCATTTATCCCAGTCCCTTTTAACACAAGCAATACTCATTCTTTCAAATGAGGTCACGTTTAGGAAAAGAAAATGAAAAGTGTGACTAATAATCTAGTAGTTTTAGTTTATACAGAAACATTCAAAACAGTATTGATCAAAGTTACAAATATTATTTCAGTTTGTACTTTGGTAGTCACGCTATTTTATTCTGTGTGTTCAGAGGTAAACGTGACATTAAATTTACTCCAAAAATTCCAATTTCTTCATGAAGAGTGACCTTTCCTCAACCAACAGCTGCACATTCCCTTTATTTAAAACCTAAGATGGTACCTCTTCAAGAGCAATCATTTTTCATCCTTCAGAAACGTTGTGTCTAAGTATATTTTTGTATTCATTCCATGACACAAAGCTCTGAAAATCATCTCTACTGGCCTTCATTACCAGCTGCTGACAAAGAAAGGATTAACTGTCCAACTAAGCACAAGTTCCCACTGAGATTTACTGCATTTCTCACCCACTCCTGTCTGTGCAGTATCCAGCACAATTTTACTTCTGGATGGTTGGAAAAATTTAAAATGTATTCTTAGCTACAGATACAAACTATAAGGAAATACTGATGTGTACAATGAGCTTTCTTTTCAGACACAAAGCATGTCACGCTCTCTTTATTAAAGAGCATTATTTACTACAGAACTCTTGATTCCCCACCAAGGGAGGGGCTCAAGCCCACAAATGAGTTACTCTGCTGTACCACACCAAAACCCATTTCTCTCACGACTTCTGTACTGCTTATGAGTCCTCCCTCAGGAAGTTTCAGAACTTCAGGCTTTAAGACTTAGGAATCTTTGAACTTTAATTCATCAGTGAGAGACAACAAGGAGCTTTTCCTGTTCAAGCCCCAGCCCTTGCCTCTTCTTTTAAGTCCACACTGCCCAGCAGAGAGTATTCAAAAAATAAATGCTTTCAGTAATTTTCATGGAACATCTTCCAACAAATGCCATGTCCAGAAAAAAATGGGCACTTCGTCCCCTCTATTCACTGGGTAGAACATTACAGCTGACTAAAACTCAACTGGAACAGGATGGAATGGCAAAGGCAAGTGTAAATTAGGTGCAAATGATTTCAAAGTAAATAAAAATACTGCTCCCAAGGAAAGCTGACCCTCGCACCAGTAACACTGTGCTTTACCCTCTTGATTACTCCCAAGTACAGAACAGGTCAAAATGTTCACCTGCTAATTTTGGTTTTTTAAATATACATTTTTAACATCATAAAAAATATTTTCAGAGGATTTTTGTGTATGTCAGCTACAACAGTTAGACTTCAAACCATTTTTTTGTACTGGAACAATTAGAGACAGAAAGATCTGCTCCCTTTCTCAAGCTGAGGATCACTACTACGTGTGTACATATTCCTGTGTTTTAATGACAAGTTTAACACAGACATCTTGTCCTGTCTACACAAAACAGACATGGAGGAAAAGCTCCTCTGATCCTAAAACTTACCTAAAAGGTCCTGGCTTGCTGCTTTTTGCCATGTCATTTTTAAAACCGAGGAAAATCCCACACCCAGTTTTTAAGTGGGAAGCTACACTGTACACAGTGAATTTATACAGTGTATTATCGATACACAGTGTATTATTTATAGCTAAAGCACAGCTTCTTTCATTTACAACCCACCTGTACAGACTAATTTACTGGTAATATTTCCACCTTATACAACATGGAATACTATGAATACGATCAAAAGTGCCAGTTAAAAAAATTATTAGAACAGTTATTATGCTTATTCACGCCTAAAAATAAGAACAGATTTAGGGCTCTGGCACGAACATAAAATTATTTCTCAGTAATCCCTAATTTTAGCTTGGCAATGTGGTGTTTTGAGGCAAGTTTTGAGGCTATGCATTAGCTCTTTTTCTGACGGACGCCGCTTGCTCTGTGGGTTGTAAAGCCCTGCGAAGCTCATCTAATCTGCCACCACCGAGAGGGTGCAAAACACGCCGCGAGTAACCACGACACCCTTCTCCTCTTGTGCCACAACTCGAACCGTCCGAGCACCACGGATTTAATAGCTGCTCCTTCTAAAAATAACCCCTGAAAGGCCGCTTCCAGCTGGGCTCGGGCTCCCAAAGAGTCGAGCTTAGGGCGATGGAAAGCGAGCGGTGACACCGGGGCGGGGTGGGGTGGCCCCGGCTTTGTGCGGGCGGCACAATGAGCTCCGCCGGGGAGGCCGGGCCGCCGCCATGTTACAGCTCCGCGTCCATGTGCCCGGCACCGGGGGCATCGCAGCCTCTGCCCGCCAGCTGCGCCGGGCGCGGGCACCGGGAGCGCTCCGGCCACCGCACGGAGCGGGGATGTGGGGAGCCGATCCCCGGGATGGCGCGGCTGGGAAAGGCCCCGCCGCGGGGAACAAAAGGCGGAAGGAGGG
>VZRS01003357.1:40580-78357 GCA_013398055.1 Ifrita kowaldi | reverse complement strand
AGACACAATGGTGGGGCGGCCCTCGGAGCCCCCCCGCCGCCGCCGCCTGTTCCCGGCACTAATGTGCCTCCTAAACACCTTTTCCGTGCCCTAGGGCCAGTCCCTGAACCGTGGGGGTGCAGCAAGGCTGTAATTGAGCCCTAATAACCGCAGTCCACTCGCCGGGAACAGTTGTTTCGTTTGTCTTTCAGGCTGGGGTCTGCATCTCCAGATGCAGTCCCTGTGTATCCCTGCAATCCCCGCGTAACATTCGTCCTACACATTACAGTCGCAAAAAGCCGCCCCGTGTCTGGCCACCACTCAGTAAACCTTTACTTTATGCTAGCAATTAATTATTTCGGCATTAATTAATCGGTGTTAATTAAAAGACGCTGCAGTGACATAACATGGGGGGTTCTGTGGGGCAAAGGAAATTTTGGGATGAATGCTCCGCCTGCCTGGCGGGGCACAGCTGGAGAATGAAATGCCGCTGCCTTCAGCAGGCTGGGAGCTAAATGAGAAAGGATTTGGTGTTCAGTGAATTGTCCTCCTGGAATTAATGGACGGAAAACTTCGGGAATATAAATCCCTGAAAATCCAGTTCGCAGTAGTCGCCCACTGACATTGGAATTTTTGGTTATAATAAACAATTTAAAACTGTATTTCCACCATTGTTTTCTAAAGTGATTTTTTAAAAAAAATCTCTTTATTCGTGGGTCCTCACCATCAGTGACATTGAAAAGAAGGGAAAAGCCCAATTCTTTGAACTTTTGGTTCCTCATCACCAAAAGGGAGGTGTCTCATGGCCTCTCCTCACCAAATCCTTGCCCGTGTTTCCATCCTGCCTCTCGCTCCCCAGGAGTTCATTCAAGCTGATAATCCAGCAAGAAGCTGGTTTCTCGACGGTCAGATTCTTTCCCTCTGTTCCATCTGTAAATATTGCTCCTTATGTTTCTGCTTTCCGTGTATTCCTGCATTTTCTGGAGCAGCTCAATGCTTTGTCATTTTGTGTCAGATATTTGCTGCACAAATCACCTCGTTTTGCATAACAGGTTACAGGACGTGTAATAAATCACCCATCCCAATTATTGCAGTTGAATAAATGAAGTGTAAACCAAAACCTTCAAATATTGAAAGTCCTTTTCACTGTTCACCACAAGGATTTTGGTAATACCATTGTATTTTGTTAATTCCGTTGTATTTACAAGATTTAATTTCTATGGATTTACTTCTCCAAGCCCCATACACAGGGCTTGAAATGCCCTTTTTCTCCCCAAGCAAAATGCAGTTTTTCTGTCAACATGTGAAGCACTTGAGGCTTTTTGACCACAAAATACAATGGTTTAAAATAACACGGAATTGTGTCACTCATTCTTATTTATTTCTCCTTTTTCCTCACATTGCCATTGCAATTCTCCATAAGCTCTGGCAAATTTTTCAGCCAAGCTCTGATAGCGTTTGTACTCAAAACCTGTCTTGCTGAAGAGCTAAAAAAAAAAAATCCACAATAAAACAAAAGCCAGAGCAGGTGGGAGAAACAGGGACAATAAATTAAGAACATGTGATGGATCAATAAAGCCCTGATCAACGGGAGATGTTTGTTTTTCAGGGAAAAGCAAAACATGGTCTCAAAAATAAAGAGTTCCAACGCTGCTCTTGAGAGCAGTCATTGGATGAGATTACACAGCTGATCTCAGCTCCTGGAATCTCTCAGTACTCAACGTGCTCATAATTTCAGGCAGGTCTTGCTGTGGATTATTCATCTACCTCTTTCCCACCATTCCTGCAGAAACAGCGACCACAAATTCCTCATCCTGTCCTGTGCCAACAATATTGATCATCAACTCCTGGCAGAGGAAAACCCCACAGAATTCCCAAGTTTCCATAAGAGCTGAGACCTTTGCTTGGAGGAAGTGGTGCTGAGCTGTGGGTAAACTCCATGCTGGCAGCTCCCAGCGTGACGAGCTCGTAATTAGCATGTGGGTCTGAGCATTTCCATCTCTGGGAGATAAATATCCCTGCACTTCACGTTTGGGAGCTTTGCAAATGAAGGTCAGCTGCAGAGCTGCTGGGTTTGGAGTCACATTTGTTCAGGCACCAGAGGAAGTCCCCCCAACAGAAGCACTCCCACAAATGTGAACCTTTAGAACACAGAATTGCTCAGGCTGAGGGAAATCACATTCCCGACCCTTCCCATTTCTGATTCCTTCCCTTTTGCCCACTTTGCTCCCCTTTGCTCGGGGACTTTCGACCAAGCCAAGCCTTGCCACTCCCTCTGGGGAAAATCCTACAGGGAAGTACTGCTAGTCCTCTACAGCCTTGTCCTTTCTCCAAGATAAAATAAAAAAGAAAAAATTATGGCTTTCTTTTTTTCCCCCAATGCCCTAAAAGCTATTTCCAAGCAAAAGCGATGTCTCAGGTTAGCTCCTGGTGAGCTCCAGGGATGAGCTGTGTCTCCCTGCAGCTCTGCCAGGCCCAGATGGAGATGCCAGGCACACAAATGGAGATGTGCTCCCGTCTCCCCAAACCTGGCATCCCAATCCCTGTGCCCTTCCATCTTGTAGTTCCCCACTTATCCAAGCAGCAACTGGTTCTACAGCTCGCCAGCCTTCCCACCCTGCTGATCTGTTCCCTGCTTCCCCAAACCAGGAACTCTGACCCACGCAGTGCTCCTTCCTTAATTGCCACGTCTACTCCCTGGTCATACTCAGAATTACCCTGAACCATATAATGAAATTAATAGAATTAATAACTTCCATTTTTTTCTAGGCTGGGTTGTTTGCTTTTGGGGTTTTTTTTTTAATAGGCTCCATAAGACTGAAATGAAATTTCCTTCCTGCACATTATCAGGGGTCCATTCATCAAGCAGTTCCCCGCCTGAGCTCATGGAATGTTATGGGATTTCAGTATTGCCAGTGCTCTGTCGTGTCCTAGAGATAACCACAGCTTGAGTTGGAAAGCAGATCCCATTCCACCGCTGGGGCACGGAAAGTGGGAAGGACCAAGCTCTGTTTCCAGTTCCCGGGTTTGTCATACAGGGATTGTGGATATTAGGTTTTGAGGGGGGCCCAGGCTGCACATTTCCGAAGCTGGGGTGCTTATCAGGCTGTTTTAGAAAGGTATCGCTTTGTTTTTATTTAGGTTTCCTTTCCCCTTCCCCCACAGGAATTTGCTCAAAGGAGAGAAGTTCCCATCCTAGCTAAGCCTAAAGGCTGGCTAACTTTCTTAATAAAATGAGACCCAGACAAAATAAACTCCTCTGGAGAAGGACTGAAAGCTCAGTGTATGTTTTTTGTCTGAATAAGATTAAAATACGAGGTTTTTATCAGAAATGTTAAACATTGGTGTTTTGGCAGAAAAGTCAGTAAAAAATTCAGAAGGTATTTGAGTTCAAAGGAGATTAAATGAAGTCTAATGGTATGATTTGTCAAAACTAGCATAATTCCAGTCCAATGCAGCATAAAATTGATTAAATGCTACCAAATGATAGATTTCCCTACACAGCCATCGATGGGAGGTCATTACAAAAGGTATTTCTGTTTCAGTTCTTCGACCCTCTCATGAAGCAATTGTTTACTGAAGTCTCCAGCTGCAGGACCAGGCTGGGACACTCCTTTGCTCCACAAACTTTATGCAAAGCAGATCAAGCCTTCGTTTATGGACAAAGCCCTGGCACAGGAAGGGAGGAGGTTGGTCGCACACGCCAAAGGAGCCTCAGCTCTGGAAAGCAGCTCAGAACTGCCCGGGGCTTTATATTTGCCTGGCTCAGCTAATTTGGATGGGCCCAGCTCACCACACTCTCCAGGATGTTTCTGCCTGTCCTCCCTCTAATTTACTCTTTCAGTCATCTTTTTGTATTTGTAAATCAGATCAAGTGATTCTTTCTTTCCTTCCTGCTAAGGAAAATTTTGGGTGGTGTTGTGACAAATGCTGCAGCCCCAGCCAAAGCATCTTCTTAAATAACAAAATTCTGTTCAATTTTGGGGGTTTTTTTTCAGCCACTTCAGTGTATCACAGCCATTTAAAGGAGAGTATCACGAGGCTGTAAGTCAAATTTAGGCTTATCATAGCCTGGGTGTCTTAGATCCTTAATTCTGGGGAACACCTACAGAGGTTGTCATCCCAAACTTGTAATCACCTCAGAAAATATTACTTTTTTTCTTCTCAAAGAGATGTGCTGTGTAACTGTGGAGTGAAAAAATGGCTCTTACTGAGGGGATATTCAACCCAGTGCTGAAATGTGTCATGAAAATCAATACTTGAAAGGCAAGGATGCTGCCAAGGGCCAGGTTTTACTGTAGATGGAATGGGTAACATGAGGCTCATATGTGCCTAATACCAACTTTTTACCTCTATTTCTATGAATAGAATCATGTTATCTTTAGTTCTATGACTCTTTCTATGAATGGAGGAGTCCAAATAATTCCTGATAGATGAGCAGATCCACTGCCTGCCCTCTTACCCGCCCAGGAAATCTGTGCCTGAGCTCTTCATCTCTTCAGCTGATTTGGTCAGGCACAGTCATTAGAGAAACAATGGGTTTTGCTAATTATGTTCACAATTTATTCATGGTCACGACACCTGAAAATTGCCATTTAAACCTCACACTCCCCAAGGGACACATCAGAATCTTCCTGCACGTCACATACGTAACAAAGGTAAAGGAGGAGTGAAACTGGAAGTAACTGAAGGTGAGGGATGACTGGCTATTCTAGGGAATCCACAATGCTGATATAGGACGAATTTCCCTCTTGATACCTCCTTTCCTTTTGACTGGGAATCCCTGGAAATGATTCTTTACGTAGACTGGCTTTGCACCCACTTTACTGTGGTTTTCATTTGGGTCATGATTTCTCAGGCTGCTTCTGAGTTGTGTGAGAGAGTATCAGAAGCCTTATTAAAGTCAGGAGATTTTCCTCTGATTTTCCTCTGCTTCTCCTCTGTCTGTCTGTGGAAGGAACTGAAATAGTCTGGCACAGGTTGGTTGTGGCAAATTCATGTTGCCTGTTACCTCCTTTATTTCCCAATCACTTGCGATGTTGAATGAATAAAGGTAGAGCATCTCTAACTTAATTTAGGCAGACCCAAGCACACAGCTTAATTTGGAAGTGGCCACATCAACTTGTTGCTTTAATTTTGTTTCCCAATCTATTAAGAGCTTTGAAATGGCAAAGTTTCTCCCAGAAACAGCTGAGGTGAGGGGATGCCTCTCTGCAGTCTGAGTTCTGTGCTTGTTTGTACTGACCTGCTCAGCTCAGGCTGTATGGTATAATTTACATTTCTTAACCCAATGTCTGTTTGCCAGGTCAGAAAGGGATGGGAAATACTTAAAACCTCTCCTACAAAACAATCTTGTGTGGGGAATAAAAGTGTTCTTAGTGAGCATGGCTGAAAGAGCTGGGAGTAAACAACCCTTAACAAGGGGCAGGTACAGGTTGTACCTCCCAGTTCCTCTGTGCCATCTTTATAATGTAACCATGGAGCCAAAGAGAAGAAAATCACAGGGTGTTTTACCATTTTCTCTCCATTTGTGTATCTAAGCACAAATCTCCTGTCTTTCCGAGATTCTGAGGATTTCTCCTGTGAGTCAGGTGTATTTTAAGGTTTGTAATGTATTGACTATATTTGAGTACTCTTCTGCCTGTCTGTTGGATGGTGGAACCCACCCATCAGCCTGTTCAGCAGATAAAGTAACAGCAGAGATGTCATTTCCTCACAGTGAACAGAATTACAGCTCCCAGTAAATACTGGCACGAGGAACGCAGATAGGATAAAAGACCTGCAGCCCAGAGGAGAGCAAGGAAGGGCTGACAATTCTCACACTCCAGTCAGTACTGGAGGCTCAGCTGGGCTGTTTTGAGGAAGACTAATCCCAGACCCTATGCCAAACAGCAATTAATGGTTGCTTTAAACAAGTATTTCCAACCCTGTTGGTGTGACAGCTGCCTTCCCAAGTGTGCTGTCTCCAGGAGTGCCCGCTGGCACTGCAGCCCTTTTCCTTCCTGTGTGCTCAGCATTCTCAGAGGAAACACATTTCTCTGTTCCTCAAGGCCATATCCAGCCCAGGGAAGCTGAACTAAAGAATTCTTCCACTAAAACTTCTACTAAAGAATTGCAAATGCTTCTGCAATGAAAAAAGCCCCAAATGGACCAAAAAAAAAAAAGGCCAAACAAATCACAACCCCCCCAAGCCATAAAAATAATGTGAAAGCAGGTGAGGAGATCACCTACATAAACACAGATTTATTCCTAATTTTTGCCTGTGCTTCAATAGCTTTTTACTTGAAGTCCACACTCTTCAAGTCCACTGGGCAATTCTATTCCCCAGCACCCCAGTGATGAATGGATCATAAATGTGTTTCAGGAGCTCTAGAACGATCCACCAGGCATCTGCAAACACACGGGGTAAGACCCTGCTGCAGCAGAGGAAATGAGAAATTTGGGAACAGCTCTCCCTGAGGAAGCTGTAGCACACCTTGCTGAGGGGCAATGAAAGACTTCAAGTTAAAAAAAACCCCAAACAATGTAATTTTCATTCACTGACATTAGTAACTAACATAGTGCAATAATAACACGTTACACCCCGAGAATTGCAATGGCAGAACAATCATCTAATTAGAACATAAAATTAATGACACCGTATTTTAATGACTTAATAAGCGACAAGTTTTTGTCAGGCTGGGAAATGTCACGAAAAATTAGCAGGGAGAGCAATTTGCTGGCTAACAGGAAGTTTTCCTGGCCAACGTGAAGTTTGGGAGCTGCTTTGCATCAGCTGCTCACGGAGCCACCACTGAGCTTGGTTTTATGCCTCCACATCAGTCTGGGGACAGGAGGGCTTGGTAGAGCTGAAGAGCTGCAAAATGGGGGATTTGGAGGAAATATTGGGGATACAATCCTTACAGACCCAGGGTTTTGAGTGCAGGATTGTTGCTGGAGCAGCTTCCCACTCTACCTGGAAAGCAGCCTGGTGTTTAAACTGATGATGATGATGATGAAGGAAGCAGCCGTGAGGAGAAAGGCAGGCAAACAAGAAGGCACGGCCTCAAAGTAAACAGATAGCAGACAAAACTAAAGGGATACATTCAAATAATGTGTGTCTGTGAAGCAGGGTGTTTGTTTCTGCTGGACAGGTTGCAATTAAGCTGTGGAGAGGTATGTAAATCATGCTCCATGCAAATATTCCCGTGGACACGGGCCTGTGATCTGTGAATGATCCCAACCCAACGCCAGGGTTTTGTCATCGCTGTCTGTGGCATGTTCCTTGCTTTAATCTGTCCTTTGGTCTGGGAGCTGCCAGATTGCCATAACTGGGTCACCCAGTTCTTTCCTGACTTTGTTTTCTGCTGCTGCGAAATGAAAAATTAGCATTTTCTGTGACATACATTCAGGGCTTCTGCAAGGACCTTGAGTGGCCACTCTGGGAATCAGGCATCCTGAAACAGGTGGGAAAATAGGCAGGAAAATATTCATATTTGTGGATAGGATGAATTTTCTGTGAGCAATCACACAGTTTGGATGAAAATTGTTGGTTGGTCAAGAAGATAAATGTTATTTTGATGCACAGGAGTGATGTTAAACTCTCTCAGCACTGTGCATAGTGCAAAACACCACTCCAGTGCCTAAGAATAAATGGTAGTAAGATCTTATCATAATTACAACCATAGTTATAACCTTAATTTGAAAATCTTTTTTATCTCTGAGAGGCATGAGTCACTGCGAGTGACTGATTGATTAACATTGGGAAGGTGATGGAAGGTGCCATTAGAAGTAGTTGCTCTTTAACCACTAGAGAGCGTTCAAGACCTGCTTTAAAGCCCCATTTCCAGCTCATCCCTCGAGCTCCAGGATTTATCGGAGGGACACGGGACAATCCCGGCGGTTTGAAGGAGGAATAGGGAGACATCTCAGTTCTGGCCCCTGCTGGGGAGGAAGAGTGTGATGAAGGAAAAGAGGCAATCCTCGATTTTTGGGCGTTTTTCCATTATTATTCCCACCGGGTGTGTCCATCCCTAGTGGCCAAGAGCACATCTGAGATGGGAAAAATCATCTTGGAAGTGTTAGAGAAGGTGAAGCTTTTGGTTTAGTTTAATTAGGAGAAGGTCTGGATTGCCTATTCCAAGGATGAGTAAGCAAAGCCATTTTATTAACTCGGTGCTGATAAAACTTTTTAATTATTTGTAAAATTCATCATCCTATTAAGAGTTTTGGCTAAAACTGGAGCAGGGTGCCCAGAGAAGCTGTTGCTGCCTCATCCTTGGAAGTGTCCGAGGTTGCTCCAGGGCCTTGGAACAACTTGGGATAGTGGGAGGTGTCCCTGCCCAGGGCAAGGGGCTGGAACAAGATGGTTTTTAAGTTCCCTTCAACCCAAACCATTCCATAATCCTAAGATTACTGCTGGGACCTCCACAGAGAATTTAAAAATCCATGGAGCCCTTCAGTGCCGTGACTCCTGCCAGGTGCTGCACTTTGTCCTTCCTCTTCCGAGTGCATTTTCCAAAGGGGTTTGTACCCTGGCAATCCATGGAGTCAGGGTGGGAAGTGAACACAACAGGCATTGCTACAAGTTAAAAAAAAAATACAAGATTACTGCTGGAATCTTGTTAATAGTGATATGGAGGAATCCAAAGGCAATTCTCCCTTCAGGAATTCTCTCTCCTGCACTGCTCTCCCGTCTTTTCCCCACTAGAAGGCAGAAGCGAGGTTTCACGAGAACATTTACCAAAAAAACACATTGTCCAGCAGGAAGATTTACAGCCAACTGACTGCTGCTGGCTTTGGATGGTTTCATCACCTTCTCTCTGCCGAGCACTTCCCAATTTCCAGGGTGCCAGGGCCTCCCCAATCCCGACCCGGCCCCAGGGCTCTGTGATGGGCTCTGCCTCCTCCAGCCTTGCAGGGCATGCATGGAAGGATGTATTATCCAGCTGAAACTTCAGGGGGAATTTTAAAAGGAGGATTGTAATTAATTGAGTTGGAGCTTGGCCAAGGCAGAGACTTTAATATGTCTTCTTTCCTGGCTCTTTTTTTTTTCTTCTGCAGGCACAGGAGTTGTATAACACCCTTGTCTAGAGCTTTGACAAATTCCTGGCAGTCCTATTCCCATCAGGAAGGTCCAGCCATGGGGCTGGGGATCCATTCAGCCCTGTGTGGGTGCAGGAATGTCTCACCCGGGTCCCTTAAAGACAAAATTGATGTGTACAGCGTGTATTTAGTGAGAGCCTACGGAGTGTTAGTGCTCCCTTTCAGCACATTGATGCTTTCATGTTTGAAGCTCTTGGCTAAGCAAATCTTTGTACTTTTTTCCTCCTTTTCCTTAGCACCAATTAAACTCCCCGGGCATATTGATACAAAAATCCCTGCTCTTTCCAAAGCAGAAACACTTTCTCTTTCTTCCCAACAGATTTTAAACCTCAGGATTTCGACTGCGGCGGCTTTGCCAGTTAGGGAAGAAAAGCAGCGTCCCCTCGTTCATCTGGCAATCCTGCAATGCCATTTGCATAATGTGAGGTTTAGATCTTCCCCTGTCACATGCTCCCGCCCGTTTACCACCCTAATGTCCACTGGAAATGCACGATGGAAGTGCTGGAACATTCCTAGCTCTTTGTTTCATACTAGGCTCGGATTGAAGCAGTTGCTTAATTCTCCCCAATTCCTGCAGCACTGCAGGAGTTCCCAACATTTGTCCCACCAATGTGCTTGTCTGAATTGCTGTGTCGTTTTTGCTGCCTTCTCTAATGGCTCCCTCCCAATAAAATGCCTTTAGAGCATCAAGGAAAGTAACAAGAGCTTTAAAACCCCTTATTCTTCCTTATTTTTTTCCCCCCTATAAACTGCAAAAATCTGCATATCTGATTGATGCAACTGCATCCTGATCTGAAGCCACGCTGCTCTTCTCTCACCACTCCCTCTAAAACCGGCTCTCATCTGCTGGCTACGATTTTTGCAGAGGTTTTTTTTTTTTCCCTTTGTACTGACAATAAACTTTCACCTCCATAATTATTTTGATCAGCAGAGTCACCTTTTGCCAGGATTGAGGCAAGGATTGCCTTCAGCCAGGCACCTGCGAGTCTCTCACTCCCACAACTGTTTGTAGTGGTGTTATTTTTGTGCGTGTTCCGCAGCCTTTCCCGATTTTAACTGGTTCAGTGCTCTGGTGTTCCTGTGATCCCGGCTAAATATGGATTCAGCACTGCCTCACAACCTGACAAGTCCCTTCTTGCAAAGTGTTGTGGAATCTTTCGTGCACAAAGATATGCTGGGTCTGGTCCCTCATGTTTAATATACGAGCACAGGGTCACAGAATCACGGAATCACAGCAGGGTTTGGGTCGGAAGGGACCTTAAAAATCATCTCATTCCACCCCCTGCCACGGCCAGGGACACTTTCCACTAGCCCAGGTTGCTCCAAGTCCCATCCAGCCTGGCCTTGGACACTTCCAGGGATCCACGGCTTCTCTGGGCACCCTGTGCCAGGGTCTCACCACCCTCCACAGGGAAGAATTTCTGCCCAATATCCAATCTAAAACTACACATTGGCATTGCCACGTGCCTTTTATAGGCAAAAAAGCCCCAAACATTAGCGCTAACTTTTAATTGATACATATATTAGATATTTAAAACCTGAGTTTAAAAGCCCTTCTGTTTATTGCCCCTATAAGCAGGGTTGATGACAAAAGCAGATGCACTCCATTACTCCTGTGACAGCAAACCATGTGGCTTCTTTGTGTCCCAGCTACATTTTGCACTTTAATTAAATATAGCATCCCATTCCTTAGCTTTCCTCTCCACTGTGTCCCTTCGCATCCTTTCATTTTTACTTTCCCCTTGTCTTCCCCCCCCACCCATATTTTCCTTTTTAGAGCTCTCCCTCCTGCGAAGCCCTAATTTATTATATCCGTGTGTGCCTGGGGTGAACCCTGAGGCTCCCACAGCTCTGAGGTGGATGTGATCAGCACTTGCTGAGCAAGGATTCGGGTTTCCCAGAGCTCAGGACATTTTGTACACTTCCCTTTTCTCCTGTCAGTGTGAAATATATGTGACACATAATGTGAGACGTGATGGGTGGCTGTACAGGGGGGCCCTTCCCCAGAAAAACAGAGATACCCTCCGAGGGGCCTTCAGGATGGTTTTAGAGGGGAAAAAAAAAGGGGGGGGGGGCAGGAAATAAAAAAAGCAGCCCTGAAGTTTTTGTTTTTAGCCCTTTTCAGGGGCCATGTCTCGGTTGGTGCCGTTGCTATCGCTCCGAAGGGTGTTTTACACGCCCCTGCGAAAGGGGTGTCGGTGCCTCTGGGCAGGCCGATAAGGGCGGCTCGGGGGTGGTGGGCTCGCCCCTGACCACACAGCCTTTCCCTTCCCTTCCCTTCCCTTTCCTCCTGCTCCGAGGGGCCGCGAGTGTGGGAGGAGGGATGGCCGTGCCCCCATTATCACCTCTCTGCAGAGGAGCGCCGGCAGCCTCTGCTCATCCCGGGCCTTTCCAGCCCCGCTGTTCAGGGCCTTTATCAGCTCCCGCAGGGACTCCGGGAGCGGCCGCCCGGGACGCGCTGTGGGCAGCTCCGACCTCGGAGCAGGCACCGAGGCACGGCCGCGGCTGGGGGTGCTGGGGCTGCTCCTAAGCATTTCTGTCAGCTCACCTTCAGAAGACCACGTTGCCTTCCAGCAGTTTCCTTCAGCAGTCAGGGACGTGCCAGAAGTATCTTTTCATCCTCCCACCAGCCCTCTTCAAAAGCGTTTTACCCTCTGAGGAAGGAGCTCAAGGGAATACCATGCACGGAGCTGATTTCCTCCCGGCTTCCCCCAGCTGGGATGCAGTGGGAACAACAAGCAGCTGTCCCCTGGGAGCCCCCGCCCTGCCAGGTGTCCATAACCCTCGAGGGGGGCCACTTGGGATGGCTGCTGGGCAAGCAGCCATCCCATATCCCCAGCGACACGGCCCAGGCCCTCTGTGTTAATCCACAACATTTATTTCACCTTTCTGAAACGCTCCGCCGTGGAAATTCTCCGAAATGCCAGTTTTGATTCGAGAAACTGGTGTTCTGCTTATGGGTGTGCTGCTGGCCTGGAACCACTCAGGCACGCAAATATCCAAGAGATTTTACACAGTCCTGTTGAGCTCCACCCGAATTTTTGCATGTTTTTGAGAGTTTTTTAGGACCAGGTTTTCGTCTGCAGATGTTTTAGGCCGGCAGCTGGTTTTTTTGTGGCATGGCTGCTGTGATAGGTGAACAGCCTCTGCAGACTGCTGTGATGGTGTATCGTAAAATCATGGGTAATTACAGATGTATGAAGAAACTCAGGGAACAAGGGAGGAGTTGGAACATGGTCCAGGTGACAAATCCCACCCGAGTCCCTTCCCTGCTGTGTCACAGACCATGGGGAGGGGATCTGTGTTACTGGATGCGTGTACACGTTACCAGCCTGCACTGGAAAACCTTTTATTTTATTCTCAGTTTCATCTCCCAGTAATCTTTCAAGTATTTCTACAATTGAGCAGATGTTTAATACCCAGGGACAAGCCTAGAATTGAAGGGAAGATATTTTCCAAGTAATTTGGGGGAACCTGACAAGAATCCCTTAGTGCTGGCTGCTAACTGTGTTTTCTTCCTCTTTTGATAGATCTGGTTGTGTCAAGGAAAGTCTCCATGGACTTGGCCTAACAAAGGCATGATGGATCTGACCCTTTGTAATCTTTGCCAATAAAGCTGGGAAAACCTTACTTTTTTTCCTCTGTTGCTATCCTGCCAAACATCATTTTGCTCCCAAAAAACTGGCTTTGGATCATGCTCAGTGCAGTAGTTACCCACCTGGGCTTGTATCTTTTACCCAAGCATGCCAACTATTTTTATTTTATTTATTTTTTTCCCTTTGTATTGCCAAGGTTTTTTTTTTTTTTTTGATTTATCGTGCCTCTGCTCTTTCTGAGGTAACATTATTATCTGGAAAGAAGATTTTCCTGATCAGTTGCCATAATAAACAGAGAAAATCTGCCTTGGGTGATTGCAGACATTGAGCACACTTGGATCCCTGTTGCTCAGGATTTATTGTGGGCCATAATGTATCTATGGGATGCATGGATAGGAAATTCAGAGGGGAAAAAGGGCTCCTATCCCAATTAGGCTGGTGAAACTTAGGAGGGGAGAATGGTGAGAGACGCAGAAATAAGGATGTTTCTTCTGATACTCTAATGAAGAAGGAGAATCTGTTCAAACAGCTCTCCCAAAATTTCACTGTTCACTTAAAATGTGCTTCCTGCTTGTTAGGAACAACCTGCCAGGCTTGCTGGTACTGCTGTTGTTAATTACTGACTCAGAAAGCTGCGTGAAGGAGGTTGAGGATTTAGATTCTTTGGATAATATAGAAATTCAGCCTTTTAATAAGGGATGTGCCACACAGGTTTATGGCTAACGGAGGCATAGACTGCTTTGGGGTGGAAGGGACCTTAAAGCTCATCCTATTCCCGCCCCTGCCAGGGGCAGGGACACCTTCCACTATCCCAGGTGGCTCCAAGCCCATCCAACCTGGCCTTGGGCACTTCCAGGGATGGGGCAGCCACAGCTGCTCTGGGCACCCTGTGCCAGGGCCTGCCCACCCTCCCAGGGAACAATTCCTTCCTAACTATTGACCAAAATCTCTCCTCTTTTAGTTTGATTTGTCTCTGATTTTTTATCTCCAGCACAGCAAGTGAGCCCAAAATGACTCAAGGATTTAAAATTAAGAGTCTTAGCGCAGTACAAAGTATTCTAATGTCTTTCTTTGGTTGAACTGCTCATTTTATAAGGAATATTTCCTAATTGATGTTCTTCCCATCAAATCACTTGCTCCATTCTTTCAGGTGTCCTTCTTTGTGCCCCAGCTGGGAGCGCAGTGCGATGGATGCTGTGCAAACACAGGTCTGGGATGGATCCTGCACAAACGGCTCCCAAGGGCGAGGCAGGCAGAAGGTGCTGGGAAGGAAGCAGCATCATTTGACTGTGCAAGTGGAAAACTTCCAGAGGCAGACAAGGCAGTCTTCCCAAGAACACCCTGGGAACCCCTGGCACAGCCAAGAGCTGAATTAACATCTCCTGAGCCCTTCAAAGATGATCCTTTCTGCCCAAATCAGTTTTATTTTCTACCACAAAGCCCGTGGAAAGAGCCGTTTGATTTCAGTGATTTAGGCACACTCCCAAATGCTCCCAAAAATCCATTGCTGCTTTCCCAAGCCACCTTATCCAATGCAGAGAAGAATTTTAACCTCTGTTTCTGTCGAGTTCTGACTAGAAGTCAGGTAAAGGGTGGTGGCTCAGCAAGAGCTCTGCCCCCTTGCTGGCAGTTCTATGAAAATGATTTATTTTTGTCACTTCTTGTGATTAGTCATGTCTCACATGGGGTGTGTTGGTACCATCTCTCTCTCTCTCTTTTTGCTCTGCAGTTTGAATTCAGACATGAGGTGGGGGTTTTTTGTTTGCTCAGCACACATCTTGTGTACAGAATACTTCAGGGAAAGTCTTCCTGACAAATCCTTGTGATGAGAAAACCCAGTGTTCAATTTTTATCATTCCCAGTAAGCAGAAACCAGTGGAGGCAGATGCTAAAAGTTTGTAGCCCACACTTCCAAGAAAAGCAAAGAGCCACGTTCTCTTCCTCTGTTCTATCCTTGTCCTAATCCTTGTGCATTTGCAAAGGCTTCAAAGCAAAACCTGTGGAAATGCCCATGCCGAGTCTGGTTATCAGCTAATTCATTCTCAGGAGAAAAGCCCACACTGGTGAAGTCATCCTGGGTAACTGGGCATCCTGAAGGATTCTTTTTTTGGTCAAATCACTCGCTGAGTGATTTTTTTAATTTTTTTTTTTTTTTTTGCTTTGTCAGAGAAAACAAACAGGCAGCTTTCAAGTTTCACTCGGTGGGATTTGCACGTGTCAGCGGAGGTTCCTTTACATATTTGAAAATTCCCACATCCAAATTAACTCATGCAAGGATGCTTTTCTTTCAGGGTTTCCAGAGGGGGACTTTGAGCAAGGGTATGGAGTGATGGGAGAAGGGGGAATGGTTTTAAAATGAGAGAGGGTGAGTTCAGATTGGATATTGGGAGGAAATTCTTCCCCATGAGGGAGGGGAGGCCCTGGCACAGGGTGCCCAGAGAAGCTGTGACTGCCCCATCCCTGGAAGTGCCCAAGGCCAGGTTGGAAGGGGCTTGGAGCAGCCTGGGCTAGTGGGAGGTGTCCCTGCCCTGGAACTGGATGATCTTTCAGGTCCCTTCCCAGCCAAACCCTTCTGGGACTGAGGGGGAGTTGGCCTCGAGGCTCAGGCGCGGCGGTGACTGATGGCCAGAGCTGGCGAGGGCAGAGCAGGTCACAAGTGGCCTTTCCTTGTCACGCCATGAGCTGCTCTCCTGTCAGATCCTAGGAGAACAAAAGGGGCCATTTGTTGCTGAGCTGCTGCCCAGCTGTGGCTGTGTCTAATCAGAGTTAATTACGGCGAGCGGCGTCTCTGCAGCGCTCCCGGCCCCCGGGCTCCCCAGGACCCACCGCTCCATCCCGTCGCCTCCGCTGCCAATTTTGGGAGCTGCCCATTATCAAGCACCAAAAGGTAGAGATTGCACAGGATCCCTGGCAAGCAGCACAAAGTATCCCAGCTTAATGCTAAAGCAATGACTAATCGGGGCATCCCAGGAGGAAGCTTTGCAGTAGCTCTTGCAAGGGTAATGAGGACAATTTCCATAGCTATGACACTTGCAGCCAAGCAAAATGCCACAAATCTTGTTTGTTCTTGTTTATTCTCTCCTGGAGCAGCAGGTAACAGGGAGCCAGAAGAAAAGGACTTTTCCTGGGGGAAGGATTGCACCAAACGTTTTGCAGGAGGAACAGCCAGGGTTGTTGTTTTATCATGGCAGCACTAATAGCTAAATTCTATTAATTGCTGAATGCTGTTTTGTTTGGCAAATACAGGAAGCAGTTTACATGGCTACGCAAGTGCTCTGGTTCCCAGTCCTTCTGAAATGGTATTATTGTAACGGGATAATACTGATTAAGGACAGTTCCCTGAGGAAGGAGGGCCTTTTGATGACTGAGTCATTTCCTCTCCCTGCTCGACTCCAGGGCGATAGCGCTTCTCTGCCACAGGCACACACCCTTTGTAGCCAGGGACTTCTCCACAGAGGAGGTCCAAAGCACGGCCTCAGCCTTAGGTGGAAGGCCATGAGCCCTAAAGAAAGCACTGGAGCACCAGAAATACGCCAGCAGTCCAAGCAGAAACTACTTATCCTCCCAAAAATATTTCTGTTGCCAGTCCCTTTTCAAAACTGGGGGGTAACAGTGTCTTTGGCTATCCCACTCTGCTGGAATAACCTGTCAGCCCCTTAAAACTTGGATTTTTGTTCCCACAGAGGTTTGGCAAATTAATTTGCTAAAAGGCAGTAACACCTCTGCAAACCATGGCAGTGGAGCCTTCTCCTTCTGGACGTGGTCACCTGCCACCACTGAGCACCAGGCCAAGGCCACCAGGTCAATTAGCACAGGTCACAAATCAGCAAAACTGTTCACTCCTAAACTACAGAAAATTCAGACGAAGGGCCTAGAGGGAAAAGATTCCATGTCCTCTCACAACTGATGGGCACCAATGCTTCCCAGCCACGCAAGCACCAGGGGATCTGATCCTAGTGGAACGTGGTACACAGGAACAGCCCTCAGCCTCTCCTTTCTCTTCGATTTTTGTCACGTATTGCCATGGGAGATGCTCGAAGGAGCTCAAGTCTAACCATGGCTTAGCAAGAAAATGCTCCTGTTATCACTTCCGAGCTCAGCCTGGGCTCTTCTCAACATTTTCCCTTTTGAGGTACAGTAATTGCTCTCCGATTAGGCAGGAAACTGTACCAGGGTTATTGCTCTAAAGGAGCCAGTGTTATCAAAAAACAACACATCAGGGCCTGTCCTCACAGGAAGGGAATCATAAGTAATCAGCAGCGCTATAACGCAATTGGCTGCTGCTCCCTCCGCGCTGAGCGCAGAAAAAAACCAGCTCAGGACATTTTTTTTTTTTTTTTGTAGCCAAAGTGTTTTAAAAGAGCCCTGGTTCCTCTTTGCCTCCCTGTTTGGCTTCTCCAAACATTGCTGTGTTTCCTCAACAGGACATAAAAAACCCTTGGTGTGTGCAAGGACGGGGCGGGGGGGCCTCCCTCCCGAATGTTTCAGACTGGTGCCATCCCTTCCCTGAGTGCCCCCCCAGGTTGGGAGAATGCTTGTCAGGGGGAAGAACTGCCCTGGAGTAGAGAAATGATGAAGATCCTTGGGTGACGCCCTTCCTGCTCTTTATTCCCCTTCAGGTCACCTCCCTTGGAAATTCTTGCTAAAAATAGCTGCTCCCCAACACACGTGGCGGGTGTAACGTTGGTTCTCTTGTACAACTGCTTGCCATAATGGCCTTTTAACCCTGTCCAAAGGGGCAAGGCAAATTAATTTCATCCATCAGGAGCTGCATCGATATCATTTCATTGAGCAGCAGCACCTCCATCCATCCATCCATCCGTGAGCACACCCACGCAGCCCTCAGTCCACAGGACGACAGCTGTGCACAGGGTTTACATCTGGATAACACAGGCAGTCGTTCTGGTTTCTAAAAGGAAACAGAAACACTGAATTTGGTTAACAGTACAGAATCCAGCTGGAAGAGATGGCCAGGGAGCAAAGGGAAGGCAAGTCAGAAAGGATTTCCCATATTGCTGGGCCACGGGTGAAGACTTGAGGGTCCCACCCTGGTCAGGTGGGCCAGGGGATGTGGGGTGGTGGTGAAGGAGAAGCTGTGAAACCTGAGAAATCTGCGAAAACAAATTCTCCTGGAGGAGAATTTTAACAGCTCTTCCTGCTCGGCTGAGTCTGCCCTCAGCGCAGAGCTTCTGACAATCCCTGATGGATGAGGAAAGGAGGAAATAAAACAGAAAACAAAAATTCTGTCAATAGACCATTTTGGGATGTTCTGATATTTTGCTGTTTGGTGAGTTTAACCATGGGTAACAAGAAGGAAAATACATGAACCTTGAGCTGTCAGAGGAGAGGCTGGAAAATCAGTTGGTATCAGCAAGAAAGGTCCCAACGTTTTACGCTTATCATGTGTCCCCAGAAATAGAAATATTTGTCCTTTGGTCTCTGCTTTTCCTGTCTGTTTTTCCCCCTCTTTTAAACATGGAAGTGCTCATTGCTTAACTGAGTCCCTGGATGAGCTGGAATCTGGACCCACAGGGATGTGATCACATCCCCCAGTCCCACATCCCCCCCACAACCTCCCAGCCTCCCTGGCAGGAGCCTGGGCTGCTCAGTGCTCACAGATGGAAGTCTGAAGAGCCCAAGTAGGAACATCTGCTTTGCCAGGAGTCACGATTTCCCCGTTTGGTCTGATCCAGGGCTCATGGTCCTTCAGACCTCGGCAGAAAGTTTTTACCTCAAGGGGTACTGCGAGTGCTGAGCTGCTTTTACATCTCAGCTGCTCTCCCCGAAACGACTTTTGTCAGTTTGGTTGTTTGTTTTAGTGGTGATGTTTTTAAACTAAAGCCTATGTGCCCAGAAGGCACATAAAATAAGAGGCTTTTAAAAGCCAGAGGACAAATAAAACACAACCTTGAATAAACAACAGGCTTTTGTCCTAATTTCCTCCCATTCCTTAATGGATGCTGATAAACTATCTGAATTTCTCAGTGTATTAATGCCACAATGACAGCAACACCAAACCCACAACCTCACTATAGCAATGGTTTGACCAAATCGTTGCCTTTGAGACAAGCAATTGTTTCATTCCAAGTGGGTTGTAGGATATCGTGGCCTTACCAGGCTGCTCCTTTCTCTACCCCATCACAGGCTGTTTCAGTGAGAGGCATTTATCGAAGAGAATCCACTCAGGGCTCACCCATTTCATGGAAAAAAATATCTTGTTTGATCAGGTAAGATGGTGCACATCATGTTTCGTTACTGATTTTATGCTCACCACTCTTACAAAGTGAAACTGCTTAATTTCACCCTCATCGTGCCGTGCTGCTGTGCCTGCCAAAGTGCCACGACGGCTCCAGTAGAGCCTGGTGTTCTCCACAGTGACTCCCACCAGGCAGACCTTGCCTTTGCTGTTCCTGGTCATGTGGGTCATCCCTCCCCTCACTCAGGTTTGTGTATTTATGGACTTCTCCCTGTGAGGGTGGTGAGGCACTGGCACAGGTTGCCCAGAGAGGTGGTGGATGCCTCTGGAAACACTCAAGGCCGGGTTGGACGGGACTCTGAACAGCCTGGTCTAGTTGAAGACATCCCTGCTGACTGCAGGGGGTTGGACCAGATGAGCTTTAAGGTCCTTTCCAACCCAAACCATTCCAGGATTACAGATCCATGAGCTGTGTTTAAGCACAAGAACTACTGCGCTGTCAATAACAAGGAGCCTTTTTATCCCTTCAGCCCAGTGGGGATCGGAGCCTGAGCCCAGGATTTCTGCTCCCAGCAGCTCCCATCCACGAGTCCACTCACAAAATGCTCTTGACTTTGCACCAAGGGCAAGTCAAAACAGCCTCAACACCCACCCAGAGCTTTGTTGGGAGAACATTCCCAGGGCACGTCACACCCAATCCATTTTTCCTTCGGAAAGCCTCGGAACAAAGCGGGCGATGCTCCGTAACATAAACACACACGCACCAACTGTGGCCAGAAACAGGCAGCAAGCAAAAACAAAAGTTACAAGCAAAACAGATTCACAGAAAAACACAGCTTTGAGCATGTCTAGACACAGACAGCACAGATTTGGCGAGTGGATGCACTTCATCTTTATTGCTCAGCGAGGGAAATTGTTCCTCCTCCATATCAATCCATTCCCTTCTGGTTTTCATTTCAGGCCATGTATAATTTTTACTGAAGGGCGGCGATAATTTTCACAACCAGATTTAATTTTGCTTCAGAAGCAAGCAAAACATGAGAAGGGGCCAATTCATTAAAATGCACTAAAATATTTCACATAAAATGGCTTCACCTCCAGGAGTGAAAGCTGAGGATTCAAATGGAAAGCACAGTGGTTTGTTACCAGAGGAGCAGATGGGCATCATCCTAAAGAGCAGGAATAGTTGTCCATCCACTGATTTTTTCCTAAAGGATTATTTTCTCGTGTAGCAAGAAGAGAAGCCAGACTTTACATCATCAGATGCAATCTCTGGGCAGCCACGTGAGAATCAAGCAGGGCATGGATTCAAGTATTAAAAAGAATAGTGGGGGGTTCTTCAACTCTGATTTTAGAGAGAAAAAGGGCTGAAAAAAAGAGATTTTAAATTTATAATTAATAGGCATTCCAATCTCCCAGGCAAACTAAAGTACTCCTGTGCTCAGGATTATCCCAAACCCAAAAGAAATGGAAGCTTTCCCCTTTTCTCTTTGATCCCTGAAAGCATCCTGGTCATCACAGCATGCCCTCAGTCCATCCTTGGGAGCTGACAGCCTGGCACAGGAGCAGGGCTGGGAGCACCAGGCCTGGCTGTGTTATGATGAATTCTCTGTTTTAATGATTTGGAGAAAAATATTGTTCGTGAGCTACATAAACAATTTTAATTGGCTCGGGCGCCCAAAATGTGCTTTTTTTGTTTGGCTGCCAAGGTTGCTTTCTCGCTTGCTAATTATGTTTCGCTTTAGCTTTCAGCAAAAACAGGAAATAAAGCATCCATTACTCGAATGACAACTTTTCAACAAGCCAGCATTTCAACATCCATTGTGTAATTTCCGACCCGGAGCCAGCTAGGAGCTAAGTGCCTTTAGAGCCATATATCCCCTCCTGCGAGGGCCTTTTGGGCCCCTCGTGCTCCTAAATAACATTTGTGTGTCTAAAACAGGCCAGACGTGTTTGCTGCTGCTACCCACTGCCCAAAGAATTCCCTTTCCTACCACAAGATTTTGAGGATCCTGAAGAAGACCATCTTTTTTTTCCCAGGTTGTGGAGTGATGGGAGAAGGGGGAATAGTTTTAAATGGAGAGAGGGTGAGTTTAGATATGAGGAAGAAATTGTTCCCTGTGAGGGAGGTGAGGCCCTGGCACAGGTTGCCCAGAGAAGCTGTGGCTGCCCCATCCCTGGAAGTGCCCAAGGCCAGGTTGGACAGGGCTTGGAGCAATCTGGGCTGGGGGAAGGTGTCCCATGGCAGGGAGGTTGGAATGAGATGGTTTTTAAGGTCCCTTCCAACTTAAACCACTCTGTTATTCAGTGATTCCATGTGTCAGGCCAAAGGCTGCCCGCGTGTCTGGAGATCAAACTGCAGAGACTTTAGGAAAAGATCAAATGATGGCTTCTCCTCCCTCAGGTGAAAACATGGTGGTCCCAAGCCACAGCAGCACAGAGGAGGGCTGGACTGACGAGTGTGTGAGTGTTTTCTTTTTCCATCTCTGTTTCTTTAGTGCTGATATTGACTCTAAGCTCTGATTTCTCGGGGGTTTTTAACAAGTCTTGCGAGTCAGGCTTTTTTTCCCCCTCCTGAGATGCCCTGTCTTCTGTGGGTTCAAAACACCCTTTCAAAAGCATCCAGAATGGATGCTCTGGGCCATTTCCCAGCTCAGCTGTGGAGGAAAAACTCTTCTTCCTCGTGTTCAGCCAACTGAGCTGTTCCTGGCAAAGCAAGCAATAGGTACCTATCACATGGTGGGGGTGAGTGAGGGTGCCCTTTAAATTACCTATAAAACCCTTTGATTCAAACTGCTGATGTTGCCATAGGCAATTTGCTAAGCTTATTGATCATCTTCTGTTTAAATTAAAGTTTGATGTCCTGGAACCAGGCTATTCAGCACAGAGAGCTAATGGGATGGGATGAGATACAGGGAGCGAGAGCAACATGCACATGGGGGAAATGGATTGTGGTCAAAAAGGAAAAAAAAGAGGGTTATATGCTGAATAGGTTCCATGGGTCAGTTGGCAATAAATATTGTGGTTGTAAAAGAGTCCAGTGTGGATGGTGGAGGTGGAGGTTTGTCTGTGTCATTAAAGGGAAATGGGCAGCTTGGTGGAAAACTAAACATTTCAGGGAAAGGAAGCGAAAAAATGAGCGCTATGATTTATTATAAATGTGTGCTTAGTGATATCTGCCAGAAATTCCAAGTTTTTGGTAAGCTGGGTGAGATTTGAGCCAGTACAGGCAAGAGGTGATTGAGGTAAACATTGGCCAAGGCAAGTCAGAGAGGTTGTCCCTGGTAGATGTCTGTCTGTCTCTCTGTCTGTCTCTCTGTCTGTCTGTCAGTCAATCATACAAGCATTCCTACTCAAGCAAAATAAAGCTTCGGAATGAAGGAAAAATCAGGCTTTCATACAGAATGAAAGATTCCTTGCCGGAGCCAAACACAGCAAGACTGAGGCTTTTTTCCTTTCCCCATGAAAATCAAGGTTGATTTCCTGGGTTTAGAGTAGTTTTCAAGCTTTTCAATATTTTCATTCCACTCCACCACGTTTGTCCTAAAGTTAATGGAACATAAGGCACTTGCTGAAGGAATATCAAGATAAATTCTGTGGCTGAGTTACCAGAGGAGTAACTGAGAGAACAACTCAACTTCTCCAGCCTAGGCACTGAATTCTGCCCACACTGACCTAGGAAGTAATTTAATAACCCCCCAAACTGATTAAAGCTGAAATAGTATTGGTAAATAGTGCTCCTGTCAGATGTTCACCAGCAACCTGAGCAGCCTGGGCTATGGAAGGTGTCCCTGCCCATGGCAGAGGGTTGGGATGAGATGGATTTGAAGGTCCTTTTCAACCCAAACCATTCCAGGATTCTGTGAACATCTCGAGATAAGCTGACTGCTGCTGCTGATTTTGGTAGGAAACTGTCAGATGTTCTCCTTTATCTCCAATATTGCTGTAAGCCCATGAATCCTTTGAAAAGGAAAAGCTTCCAAGATATTACTTATGAGCCATCCAAGCATCCAGAAGTTTTGTTTCTGAGCCCACCCACTTGGCATCCACAGCTTCTCTGGGCAATCTGTGCCAGGGCCTGTCCACCCTCACAGGGAAGAATTTCTGCCCAATATCCCACCTAACCCTGCCCTCTGTCAATGTGAAGCCATTCCCCTTGTCCTGTCCGTCCAGGCCCTTGTCCCAAATCCCTCTCCAGCTCTCTTGGAGCCCCTTTAGGCACTGGAAGGGGCTCTGAGGTCTCCCCAGAGCCTTCTCTTCTGCAGGCTGAGCCATGAAGCCTCCAGAGCTGCTGTGTGTTGGGGGGACCTGGCGGGCCGGGAGGAGCTATCGCAGGAAGCCATCTGTGCTCTGCAGGAAGCCCAGCCAGCCCAGCACCCAGCTTTTATTATTATTTCCCTCCCTGGCAGTTTTTCTCCTTGACACTTTCCCCAAACGACACCGGGGAGGAAGTGAGTTGTCAATCGAGCATCATCGCTTGCTCCCAGCTGTGGAATGCAGAGTGCTCTAGTTAAGAGCCCGTGCCTATTTATTGGGCATTTATTTCCTGTAGGCACAGCTAACAGGAAATCTACCGGAAACAGAAATAGTTAGAAAGCTACAGTGGGTGCTTTTAGAATCATAAAATCACAGAATCATTTAGGTTGGAAAAGATCTTTATGATCATCAAGTCCAACCGCCCAAGTTTTCCTGAGAAGGGTGATTTTGGTCTGGCCAGAAATTCCTGCTCATTGTTTTGGTGAGTTCTCAAAAGCACAGAAAGTTGTGAAACAGGAAAAAAAAAATCAGTTAGTGGACAAAGCCTGATAGAAACTTTCAACAGGTCAGAGAAAAGCGATAATGCAGAATGTACCTGTAGGATCTCAGTGGACACTTCCCTCCGGAAGCAAAGCCAATCCCACCTTTCAAATTAAAGTTATATCTTTTCCATGGCTAAATAATGACTGAAATTGCCATTCATTCTGCAAGAATGGCCATTCATTCTAAAAGAGCCACAGGGTGGTGGGAAGAAAACACAGAAAATGTTGCTGAGATTGCAAACCATCCTATTGTTCCTATTGTCAGTGCAATATCGGGGCATTGATCCCACCTGGAAAATATTTTTCCTCTGCCTAGGCCACTGGTTATGCAATTATTACATCTCCTATTATGTAAAACAACAAAAATATCTTTAGAACATTCTCTGAACAGTTGATAAAAATCTTCGATTAAAACTGCAAATCTATAGAACAAATCTAAAATCGAAAAAAAACCACCCTAAACAAGGTTTATCAATTCAGTGTAGATAATGCTATTCTAAGAGTCTAATGATTCTACTTGTGCTGTCTTTTTAAAAATAATTCAGCCTTTCCCCAAACATAAGCTCAGAGTAAGCTTAAAGCATGTCATTTCTGCCCTACCCTGCTGTGGGGAACACCACTGGGTTTTGTTTCACCTGAGGGAGGCAGCAAGAAACTCCTCGAGAAGATGCTCCAGAACAGGCTGCCCAGGGCAGGGCTGGAGTTCCCGTCCCTGGAGGGATTTAAAAGCAGCGTGGATGTGGCACTTGGGGACACGGGTTAGTGATGGCCTTGGCAGTGCTGGGGGAACAGACTTGGAGGGTTTTTCCAACCTAAATTATTCCAAGATCTAAGCTGAGGCTGCACAGTCAGGATTTTGCTGGGGCGGTGTAACAGCACAGGCAAATATTCCCCATTTAGGTCTGTCCCACGTTTCCTACTCAGCAGGTAGCAAAGGAAATAGGAAATCAGACCTCAGGAAGGCAGAGAAGACATCTCCGAGCCTGAAGGAGAAGCTCCCAAAGCAGAAATCCCTCCTTTTAGCATTGTGTCCCCCACCAGGGATGTTGGGGACTGTCCTGCCCTGGAGCAGCCCTGCAGCTGCAGCATAACCCGGCTGCAGGGGCCCGGGGGGGCAGGAATTGTGCAAGAAGCTCAATCGGCGCTGAAATGAGGAAGGAAATAATGTGTTAAATGATTTAATTCTCTGAGCTCACTTTGTTCCTTACAGATAGACCCAGAATCGGGGCTGATTACAGTGCCTTGTTTTGATTAACGGAGGGAGATCTGAGACGGGGACATTTCTATCGGTTTCAAAGAGTTCCCACATTTTGTATTTCATTTTCACAGTGGGGTCAGGAATTCAAAGAACGTTTATCTTTCATTCTTTATAGCTAAAAAATTATTTTCAACGATGCCAGTTTAATGCTAGTCAACTCCACTGACCTTATTATACTTCAGTGGAATTACTCCAGATTTACACCAGTGGAAGTAGGTGGGCTTTATCTGATGGTAAATGAATTTATGGGCTTTGAGTACTCTGTATGTGCTTGTTCCACTTCTTGGGGAGTCTGATGGGATTTAAGGGTAATCAATTATTTTAGTTGTGTTTCAGCTCTACATATTCCATCAGTCAGGTAATGCAGCCAGACTTTGGAAGTTAATGGGCCAAGTGCAGCCTCAGATGCTGCCTGGGATGCTGTTGAGACCAGATCCCTCACCAAACCATCACTCCTGCTGCCAGCACCTGACAAATCCGAGCTCCTCTGTGCTGCTGCAGGAGATTAAAGCAACATTTCTTTTGTACTACCCAGTAATCTTTATGTTGGGTGGTAAAGTTAATGTACGGGATTGTCACTCAACCCATTTCACACCAAAGAGCCCAGAGCAGCTCTGAGCCAGCAGTCTGGAGGTGAGAGCATCACCCACCCGCTCCTCGGTCTCGGGGGATGTGTGGAGCCGCTAAATGAATCATTAAAAAGAATTGAGAATTCCTGAACTGCTGTTACTGCTGAGAACACCTCCACCCCCGCCGGTCTCCAGCTCTCAGGAATGGCAACTCTCTCTCAGCTCGGCGGGAGAAATGTGTCTTAAACACCTCAGTTCTTTAGTGCGTGTGTTCCTCTTCACAAGGAAGGGAGACAGGCTCACAGAGCCCATTAGCTGTTCCACATGCACGTCCACTGGGAAGGGGAATTAGTTTCTGGCCAGCACAGAGCCGCTGGGTAACACAAAGGACAGACTCCTTTAATCTTCGGCAGCAGCATAGCGGTGTCCAGGCCTGTCAGAAGCTGCAGGAGGAGAGATGCAGGAGGCTGCTGACAGCCTTCTAATTGGGTAGTAGAAAGCAGCTCTAAAGGATGTGTTTGTGCCAACAAGTGTGGCTTGACATCAAGAGAGATCTGCCGAGGAGCCGAGGGGGGAGCGCGGCAGCGCTGGATGCGCTCCGAGCCCGGCGGGGCTGGGGTCTCTCAGCCAGCAGAGCTGAGCTTGGCTGTAGTGCTGGAAATGTCCAGCACGGAACACATTGCTCCAGTGCAATCAGGAGTGGGTGGCCTGGCTGCTCTGCCAAAACCGCGTGTCTGTGTCCTTGAGCTCCAGAGAAGCATGGAATGGTTTGTGTTGGGAGGGTCATTAAAGACCATCTCGTTCCACGCCCTGACACACCACAGAAGATGGGAGGTGTGAGAGCCACAAGCACTGGAAACCATTTGCCCGCCATGGGTTTGTCCACTGGTCCCGATTCTCTCGCTCCGTACCCCACAGCCACCAGTGCTCCCAGTGCTGCCGGCTGTACTGCTGGGATCCAGCAGCCAGGACCTCCTGTGTCAGCCCCTGCTCCTCCAAATCCTCTGCAAAGCAGCGCCAGGGCTGGCAGAAACTCCACGCTGAAAAACACAGGCGGCCGTGTAACACTGCCTTCACTTAAATATTAATAGGGGCTGCTGAATAATTCCACCTTGAGACTTGGACGGAAGGCTGGCTGATAGGGAGCGTGTGATAGGAGCTGCTGCACCTACCTGTCACTGTGCTGAGGTGACTCTGCAGCTCAGCCAAAGGGGAATTGAAACCACAAATTAATCTGAGAGTGCTCAGCCCCTGTGGTTCTGGAATTAAATGCCTGCTCTAAATATAAATAAAGGCTGACAGACTCGCTGCCTAAAATATCTGGGAGAGAGCTGTGGCACAGGCAGGGTGAGAGGCACCTGGCCACAGGTGCGGGCTCTGGCTGGGGCACAAAATGCAGGGAAGCATGTCCAGGCTTCCCCAGGCTTCGGTGTTGTTCCTGATGACCAGGACGAGAAGCTGAAACTTCTGGGTGGTGACATCAGTCAAAAGGTCCCCAAAGGGGCTAAGAAACCAGAAAGGAGATCTCCAGGGAAGGGTGCACTCCAAAGTGGATATTTTTCTTCTTCTGGGCTTATTTCCACTTGAGAGTGGCCGAGTGGCACCAGGTCCATAGACGAGAGAATAAAACTCAGCAGTTGTGGATGGTGGTGAGCAGATGGGGTGGGACAGGACGGGATGCTCTGCCAGCAAACCGCTCAGCATCCCAGCTCTCGTCCTCTGGCACAGGTCCTGCCAGAGCAGGGACATGGCACTGCTGTGGAGGCGCTCCAGAGGCGAGCCAGGGCCTCCAGGGGTGGCTGGTGCAGAGAGAAAAGGCGTAAGGACTGCAGCAGGAGGACTTCACAGAGACTGTCTTCTTTTAAAAACCCGTCAGGATTGATGAATACTCCATCAAACAGGGTTTTGATAGGGTCACTGTAAAGAGATGTAGTAACAGCGTGGAGAGACCCCAGTTGTGCTGGAAGCAGTGCTCTTTTCTCCCTGAAATGACACTTCTCCACAGACTTGCGTGTGTGGGGAGGGAGCCAGACAGCTCATACCCATGGCATCCAGAGGCAGCTAATAATTCCCTCAGTGGTGGAGTGCAGCGTGTTCCACTAACATCTGCAGTAACTGGAAATTTACCCATCCAATTTTCTCCTCTCCCCCAGCCACAAAGGGAGACCACTCCAATTATTTTTCAGACAGAATTAAGGCTGATGTTTACCATTATCTCCCTGGTAACCCTCTCCTCATGACTACATTATGCAACATAATTGTAAAGCCGCCTCAGCTCACTGGGGTTGCTATTAAATGCACTCTGCTGCTTTTTTTTTTTCCCAAGGTCAAAATTTGTAATTGGGTGGCTGGTATGCTTGGGACAGAGGTAGGAAAAAAATTAGAAGGAATTTAAAGGATGCATCAGGCATTCCCAAGTGATGAAATTCCATCAGCAGAAGGTCGGCCAGTGAAGGAGGGTGAATTAGGGGATGTGAAGTGGCCGAGCACACAGGTCTGTGGATGGAACTTGGACAGACCCACGGCATGAAAGGCGTCGGATGAATTTCCACAGGGTATGTGGGAAGGCAAGCGCTGATATTGCAAGCTGAGCTCGAGCTTCTGGAGCGCAGAGGTGAAGGTGGCTCCTCAGCGCTGCAGCTTTAACTGGAGCTGGTGGAACAATAGTGAATCGAGCTGTTTGTTTTTCTTCTGGCTGGTTTCTCTCCAAAGGTCCACGGTGCTCCCACATGAAGTGTCAGCACCTCATTGTGCGTGGCAGGGGGGCTGCAACGAGATGGGACCTTCAAGGTTCCTTCCAAGCCAAAGCACTCCATGATTCTATGACACACAGCCCCCAGGCCACGTATTCCTGGGGATTTGCCTGTGCAATGGGATGGGGCAGCCACTCAGCAGGAGTTCTCGCTGTTTCCCTGGTCCGTGTGAGCTGGGTGACACCAGACTTCCTCATTAGATCCACCTCCTAACACGCTTAATTAGGGAATATTGCTTCACTGCATGTTGAACACTGGAAGGAATTAAGAGCAGAAATAACGATGTTCCATGGGGGAAGGAGAGGACTGATGGGTTCCTGGAATGATGTCAGATTTCCTGGTAATTTTGCTGGTTAGTGCCAAGGTTGTTGAATCTACCTGGTGACTCTCCCAGGTGGTAACATGAAGGAGTGTGTTGACTAGCAGCCTGTAATCTGGAAAAGCTGCTTTTGTTGGGAAACAGCTTGGAAAGGAGCAAAAGATGAAGACCTGCAAGTCTGCAAGTGTCTCTGTGTTCACAAATGCGTAATTATATACATGCTACATAGAAATGTGTAAAAAAATACATATAAATACATAAATCTATAAATATACACACATATCTGGGTCTGTGTACATACACAGGAGAGCCTGAGCTACAGCCTCTGGTTGTCTGTGACTGTCCCTGAAATTTTCCCTGAGGGAATTGCTTTCCCAAGTCACTGTTTATTTTCTGAACTGGAAGTCTTTGTGGGTCCAGCTCAGAGCCCACTTTGGTTCAGATGTGTCTCTCCCTTGACATGAATGGGTTCGGAGGAGATGTTTAATGCCAAAGTCAAAACTCTCCCCAGTGTCCTACTGGGGTCATTCCCACGCATCAGCATAGACAAGAGTATTTACCATGGCAAAAGGAGGAATTACTTGAAAGGGCTGCACTGTAGAGCAGTAGCCTTATGAAAACTGTGACAGAGTAATTGGATCTGGCTTGCGTGCAAGGCAGCAAGAGAAATCAATAAAAGAAGAGGGAGGAAATGGGGAGGGGGAACCTTTCACATTTTTGCAGTGAAATATCCCTTCATCTGACTGCCTGTAACTTACTTTTCATCATCCCTGATGTGATCTGCAGTTAAAGATTTCTCTGGGCTATAACCACAGTTGCTGGGCTGGGTGGGTTTTTTTCCTCTCATCTTTATTGCTTGTGGGAGAAAATAAGGCAAAACAACCCAAAACTTTGTAACTGCTGAGACCTCTTTATGCACCAGGATCCTTATCTAACGTCTGGACCTCACAGTCCCAGGGCAAACCTCACCCTGAGTGTGGTTTTTATTGTTCTGGTTTGTTTTCTTCCAGTTCAAAGGAAGGGATAAGCCCCAAAAAGAGAAGTGTGTCCTTGGTCAGGAGTCTGTAAGTTCTCTGAGTCACACTTCACCAAAAGCCTCTAAAGTCTGTTCGAGTCAGAGCATGTGGTCATCGCTCAGTGACAACTCCTTATCCTCTCTATCCACCTCTGTCCTCGGGGAGGTTAGAAAATCTGCTAATTAAGAGAATGTTGAGGAGGGTTTGATATGAAAAAAAACCCCAAAACCCAACAAAATCTAAACAGCTCTTGTGGAGAGCACATAGACCAGACCAGAACTTACTGGCTGGAACAAAATTTCCAGATTCATGAAAAGGGAAGAAACACAATTTTTTTTTTTTTTTGGTCTTTGAATTACGTGGTGCCCTTCGTGCCATTAATATGCCACTGTGGTGATGGGAGTAACTATTGATACAGCATTGATTCTCCAGTGGCACAGTCCCATCTCCTTGGCAGCATCTGGTTTCTACAGATTCATGGAGTCACAGAATGGTTCGGCTTGGAAGGGACCTCAGAGATCCTTCAGTTCCAACCTCCAAATTCCTCCTCAAATATTCTGTGTTCTTTGAGACCAAGGTTCTTGTTCTGTGGGGTGCAAATTTGTATTCAAGAAACCCAAATCAACCCAAAATTTCCATTTCTTCAGAGCCTCATCCCACAGGATGTCAGGTCAAGGCTTCAGTCCAGTGTGAGGTGGGAAAGAGGAGGGTTCTGGCAAATAGGTGGATTGGGGTGGAGCGGTGCTTCTGTCACCAAATGGTGGCTCAGCAGCAGAAGACAGCCCAAATTACAGAAATCCTGATTCCTTTATGCCAGCTTTCCTGTTAATTGTTCACCTTTAGTCACGGTCCTGGCTTTTCTCTCCCACAGAAAGCATTAACAGAAAATCTAGGCCACCGTCGCCGAGATTTAATTCTTCCATCTATGCAGAGACTTCAATCTTCATAAACTGCATTTTTAGGCAACCAGCATTACTGGCTATTGAGGGCAGCAAAGTTAATCTTACTGAACACAGACTTCTCTAAATGAGGGTGACCTGAAATAGCTCAATAGTATCCATAAGCTATAGGGGGGATAAAGCTGGGATATACCAAAGGAATAAAGGTAGGAACAACCTGAGGCTGAGTGGTGATGACGATACCGTGGCCTTCCAAAACCAAGCTGAAAATACTCCCTGAGTGCAAGAGAGGATGTTTCTTTGGAAACAGGCACATTGAGCTGCTTCTTTAGATTACACCACTCATAGAAATGATGAGGCTTTACATTAAATTCCTGTTGAGAAACATCTAGAAAAGTCCAGCTGGCTTATTCATGGCACATTATTCCAAGCCCTGAATGCTAAATGTAGTCTCTAACAGCAGATTTGACCTCAGCTGTGCTCCAATAATTAGTCTATAGCATGATGGTTATTAATAAAAGTTAATTGAAACCAAAACTCATCCCTCAGGATTTTCAATCAATGAACACATACACACACACACACACACACACATACAAGAAGCCACACTAAAGAGCACTGGAAAATCCAGCTTCACAGAGAAAGGAACAATGGAAAGAAAAGCCCTCACTAAAAATAGTGCTGGTCTTTTTGTGCTTGGGCAGGAAATGTCGGCACCACCAATTCCAGCGCTGAATAACGCTTTGTCTTTGGGAACGTTATTCAGCAGGAGGCAAAAGTAAATCAACAGCCAATTCTGCTGAGGAAAGTAAACATTTGCAGATGGGAAAATTGAGGCAAAGAGTTATTAAGGGACTTACTCAAGGTGAAGAAAAAGAAGTCCTTCTTGATTACTGGTCATCTGTTCTGGTGGGACAGAAAGTCCTCAGCTGGAAAGGCCAAATTTCACTGTCCAGAGCAAGAGTTTATTATATGTAAACCCAATAAATGAAAATGGAATTCTCCCAAGAAGGTGTATGGCTTTGTTCCTCAGAGGTATTTGAAGATGCAGCTCCTGGTCAGCATTCTGAGGACCTTCTTGCTGAGCTTTTTGCTGCAAATCCAGCTTTTTTTCCCCAATTCTCTTTGCTCACGACTTTGCCTGGCATCTCTCCTTCACAGGATGGAGAGAAAACAAGAAATAATCTCACAGTTTTAATTACCATTACTGTAGATGAGGAGACAGATGGTGCTTGCAGGCCCATGGGGTGATCCCAGCACTATCACGAGTTCTGTGCTTAAAGATCTGACTTCAGCGAGGAAAGTTTGTTCTGGATCTGAGTGAAAAAACGAAGCCCATACAAATTGTCCTCTTCAGCTTCTACACTGCACATTGCTCCACTGCTTTTATGCAGAAAAGCTTTCTTTTCTGCATAAGGTGAAGGGATTGATCTGGCAAAGCAGAGAATGATCGTGGTCTGTCCATCAGTGCACGAGTTCAACTGTGAATATGAGAAATATCTCATTATCTGCCAGACCTGAGGTGGTCTGAGCAAAGCAAAGAATTGCAAAACCTTAAAAATTGTATTTCCCTATAATCTCTGACCACTGTGTATTGTTAGTCCTCATTTTGATGTTGTTTTTCTAAGGAATTAAGTAATTCCTTATGTGCCAATGTTGATGCTTTTGTCCCTCACCAAAACTTTTGAACTCTTTTAGATACACAAAGGGACAGAGGTCTTAAATATATTACTTTCCTGTGAATTTTGGGAAAATAAATAGGAGCGGGGCAGCAGGCCAGTGCATCTGCAGTGTGTGCACATCTTCTGAGACCAGAACATTTACTGGCATTATGGAATTGCTCACATTACTCCATCAGGAGTTTATCAGAATATGAGTACCCCAATCATCAGGGAAATTTTATATTTTAAGAGTTTGTATTTTATTAAACCTCGAGACACAGGAGAAACCAAGCTCATAGAAATGTCTTGGGTTTTTTAAAACATGTTTGATGTCCTTCTGCATGTTTTTGAGCCACCTTTAATTCAATTTCTGATTCTTTTTTTAACCAAGCAAAGTTCCTGGCAGATTTTTTTTTTTTTTGTGGAGTCTTACAATACTTTAGTTATTCAGTCTTCTGGCAAGATTTACATTTATTTTACTTTGCTGATCACAGGGTAAACACACCAGAAATTAAATGGTCATCACATAATTCAGTCCTCTCTGTGAAAACCTAACAAAAGAGCCTTTTCCATCAACAGAAATGAGAGTGACTGTCCTGCTGTAATAGCTTAAAATACATTGAAGATAATGTGTTTAAAGAATAAGAAAGATGTGTTCTAATGACCAGTGACAGCTCTAAAGTATTTCAAGAGCTTGGTTCAAAGCCCCTTGAAAGGAATAACAGTCCTTCTGCTGACATTACTAATCTTTGGATCGGGCTCATTAATGTATTGCAGATATTATATCCCCAGCTGCCAAAAAGCTGGGAAAAAAAGGAGAATGTAGTCATAAAAATAGACATCAAATACATTTCTCTTCTGGGAATTAATATAGAAGCGAAATATTGCTACTGCTGCTCTCCGGGGCTTTATTACAGACATTTCTTTACTGTTTTTAAAGGAATTAACAGGGCAAGCAGTTCATCTCATCCAGAACTCTGCCTCCAGCAAGGGCCAGTGTCTAATGCCACAGAGACTGGCAAAGGCTCGGGTTGCTGCAATAGTTTTCACTCCGGCGCTGTAAATCAGTCCTTTCCGGGATGTGCTGTGCTGATGGAGAGGAGGAAGGGTGGGAGGGAAAATAGACATTTTCAGGCAAGACTTTCCCCATCTTTAGCCTCTCTTGGATTAATTACAGATCGATACTTGGTACTCGCCGGCTCTTATAGCTCATTAACATTACACGGTGTCAGGGTGTAAATTTGTTACACAGCTTGCCAAGAACCGGGGGGTGTCTGGAAGCAAATGTTCGCTCGGGGCTATAAATGAGACAACTGAGCTGACCGCTTTGAACTCTGGGTGGACAAATAATGCTTGGGATCTTTACCTGTGGCTGTCCAAGTGCCGTACAAACCCATGTGTGCGTGTGGGCATGTGCGTGTTCATGTCAGAGAGGGAGAGGGCGACGAGAGGGATGGTGAGTGCCGCTCCTGTGTGCCGCTGAGAAGGCGGCACAATCCGGAACCAGGCGCTTATTTTTTTTCCAGCCCTTGGGATCATTCTCAGGTCGCCCACCTGCCTGCCCACAGAGACAGCGTTAGTAAGGAATTAATAACGTGAGAACGCCTCGGCAGCCCCCAGCCCCGGCTCCGGGGAGCCCCGCTCTGTCTCTTTAAGGAACCCAGCGAGTCGTGATGCTGCTGTTTGTATTGCCGAATCCCCAGGAGTGCAGTTAAGAAACGGGCAGCTGTCTCTTTAAGTGTGATTTCCTTCTATTGTATTTGAATCGTGATCAGGAAAAAGGAAATGAAACCAGAGAGCCGGGGCTGAGCCACGGAGTAATAATAATCGCGGGGATGCGGCTGCCGCCGCTCGCANCGGCGGGGCAGCGCGGCTGGCGACAAGGCTCCGCGAGCAGACAGCCTCTGCGGGGGCGGCGGGGGCAGAGCCCACCACCGGCACGCCACAAAGGAACCGGCCCTGCCAATGTCATCGGCCATCGAGAGGAAAAGCCTCGATCCTTCCGAGTAAGTGCGCGCTTTTTCTCCCCGGTGCCCCCGCTCGCCATCGTCCCCGGGAGCCTCCCGGTGCCACCCGTCCTCCCCGACGGAGCCGCCGCCGCCGGCATTGTGTGCCCGGCAGCCCCGGAGGGCTCCGGCGGCAGCCCCCGCCGCTCCGACCCCCCTTCCCCCGCACCGGGGACACCCGGCTGCCCCGGCCCCGCGAGGCTGACGGCGTGGGGGGGCTTGGAGAGAACCCCCCGAGTTGTGAGTAGGAGCAGCCGGGAGCAGAGAGGCGCAATTCCCCCCGAGCACGGCATCTCCCACTCGCTCATCCCACCGCGGGGTGGTGGGGATGCTCGGCGAGAGACAGGGCATCCCACTTCCCAAGCTTGAGGGTTTTTCATCCCGAGGGACCCTCTCTGCCCCATCCCCGATCTGCCCAACTCGCTGCAGCCGATCAGCGAAAGGTCAGGGCTGTTATCTGCGGGTGCCCAACTTCCACGTTTTCATAATGCAACTTCCAAGAGCTCGCAGAAAGCTTTGGTGGGGGCTGGGTGTTCTGCTGAGGGCATGTAGACAGACTTGATGGACGGGGTGTAGAAGATGAGAATTTCCCTCCCTGGATTTCCCACTCAGGGAAGGGACCGGCTCCCGTGCCCAGATCCAGGCTCTCTCCCGGGCTGTGCTCCCGCTGTCCCGTCCCTGCTGCACATCCAGGGATGGTAGCTCAACACAGACCCAGGGTCACTTCAGCCCTGTACGTGCTAATTAACTGCACTTAGGCTTGTCTGGGATCGCGATAAGAGAGAAGAAAAAAGAAATAAATTATAAAATCTCCGTTCCCAGATAACGCTTAAAACATCGCTCTCAGTAAATTGAGTCATTCGTGGTTTGTTTCCTGTGAGATACTAAAAACGCCATCGCTTGGAGCCCGGAGCGAGCACATGGGAACTGCTGCTTTTGGGCACTAAATCACTTCATTCCATGATGTTTTACATGGTACATTTTCTTTTACGCTGTTTTTTAAGAAACGCTAATCCCAGCTCCTAATGATGTCCAGCTTTCAACTACAAAGTTTTTTTTAATCTTTATTTATTTACCTGCCGTGTGTTCTGGTGGCTTAAGTGCTGGCTTAGAAATCCAGGGACATCAAAAGCCTAATGCATAAACCAGGAATGCTGTTCTGCATAAACATCCGTCGGGCTCTGCCGGAGCTTAGGGCTCTCAGAGAAACCTGGCTTGGGATTCCCAAACACCCCTCAGATGAAATATCTTGGGGTACGCTCTGGAGTTTCAAATAATGGATAATAAAGGATAATGATGTGTGCTTCCTCCTATTGGAAAGCTCTCAGAAGTTGCCAGTGTGGAGCCCACGTGTTAGGAAAGGGAGCATGCAGCCCAAAAGGATAAATTTGGAAAAAGTAGGGCCTAATCATGAGTTCCATGTGATTTTAATGAAAACTCACAGGATGGAGAGCTGGCAGGACAGGGGTGTTACGACATAACTTGCAGGGCACAGCAATTTAAACTTAGAAGGGAGAAACCAGAGCAGAATATAACCAGATAATATCTCAGAGCTCAGCTTGCCTAAATAAAAACTGCAGGATCACTTTCTCAGCCCAGAAGTTCTTGACCAGAGGTCGTTCCTCCCTGCTGAAGAAAGTAATTTTTGCCCAGAAAACTGCTGATGCAGTAAATGAGCAGGAGTAATACAATTTTTTTCCCTGTTGCCTGCTGGAAACTGGGAGCAGAGCTTCTTCATCAGTGTAGGTCTCCTCTGCCCCCACCAGCCCAGGGGAGGACAGACCAAAGACAGAAGCAAATTGCTCGGGGACTCTGTGCTGGAGCACTGATCCAATAATGTGAAAAAATTTGGGGTCCACTCTACTGGCCACAGGTTTGAAATGAAGCAAGGGCTTAAGGGATGGATCCAGTAGATTTTTTGATTGACTTCTCTGGGGTTTGGGTGAAGCCAAAACATTACCAAACTGGGTTCGGGCACCATTCTTTGAATTGTTTGCTGTTCTTTTTTTTTTTTTTTTTTTAAAGTTGTAAAAAAAGACACATTACACCTAAAGACACAGAAGTCCTTAAGAGGATAGCTTTGAAGAAAATTCTCACTTCTTTTACCAGAATTATCCTAGATCTCTAAGCTTTTTAGAAAAAGGAACAACATAAGGTGCATAAAGAGTCAGTGCTAATATCACAATAAAGATTTGTGCCTCCTTCCACTCATGGATGTGTAAATCCCACATAATTGAGGGTTGTTGGCATAGACCCATCCCAGGGGATTCATGTCCTTAGCTAAGGGAAAAAAGAAGTCCTGCAGCAACAGGAGGTAAAATTCTGGCTTTATTAAAACCAGCAGTGAAACTTAAACCAGTCAGGCAACAGAGTCAGCTGTTGTGTTTATTCATTTCGTGCTGTTCTGAGAAGTGACGCCCTCAAACTCAATCTCCAAATTTCCATTTCCCAGTGGAAAGTGTGAAATCCCTTGGGTGCCTTTCTTAGTCCTGGTGCAAACGAGCAGAAACAAGGACACAATCCCTGTCCTAACCTGTCCGACCTTGTGGTTTGTTTTGCTTTTCCTTCTCCCTCCCGCGCGGATGCCCTGGGAGTGGGATTCCCTCATCCAACAGTTGTCTCGTTCCCGCAGGGAGCCGGTGGATGAGGTGCTGCAGATCCCCCCGTCGCTGCTGACATGCGGGGGGTGCCAGCAGAACATCGGGGACCGCTATTTCCTGAAGGCCATCGACCAGTACTGGCACGAGGACTGCCTCAGCTGCGACCTGTGCGGCTGCCGGCTCGGCGAGGTGGGCAGGCGCCTCTACTACAAACTGGGCAGGAAGCTCTGCAGGAGGGACTATCTCAGGTACGCGTCCCACTCCTCACAGCCCTGCCCCCCTGCACCCCTGAGTGCAGCTAGGAATAAGGAATTCATTTGGAAAGGCTCTCAAAGCCTGGCAGCAGTCACGGGTGTTACAGCGTCTGCAAGCTCAGGTTTGCACTATGGGCTCCTGTCGTGGAATGCCTGAATCGTTTGGGTTGGAAAGGGACCTTACAGCTCCTCTCGTTTCAGCCCCCCTGCCACAGGCAGGGACGCCTTCCACTAGGACAGGTTGCTCCAATTCCCCTCCAGTCTGACCTTCCAGGGCTGGGGCATCCGCAGCTTCTCCGGGCAGCCTGTGCCAGGGCCTCACCTCAGGGAAGAACTCCTTCCCCATATCCCAACTAAACACCCCCTCTGTCACTTTACGCCATTCCCCCTCGTCCCGTCCCTCCATCCCTTGTCCAAAGTCCCTCTCCAGCTCTCTTGGAACGCCTTTAGGCACTGGAAGGGGCTCTAAGGTCTCCTCAGAGCCTCCTCCAGCTCCCTCAGCCCGTCCTCATATTTTTGGGATTCATATGCAGATGCTTTATAGTATTGCTGGGATTCTTCAGTAAGTTATGGATAAAACTAGGGATTATCTGTGTTGATTAGACAAACAACTTAGAGATGTCTATAGCTAAATCTTCAAAAAATTGGGGGGCAAAAAGCATTTTTAATGGAAATGAAAGCAGTGCTACATGTTGTGGACAAAGCAGAATTATTTGATCATGTGAAGAATGTGGAAAGAACTTCTAGGAGTCAGAGTTGTTGGCATATGTCATTCTGCACAGACCTAA
>VZRS01003357.1:0-40485 GCA_013398055.1 Ifrita kowaldi | reverse complement strand
TTTTTTTTTTTTAAAGTTGTAAAAAAAGACACATTACACCTAAAGACACAGAAGTCCTTAAGAGGATAGCTTTGAAGAAAATTCTCACTTCTTTTACCAGAATTATCCTAGATCTCTAAGCTTTTTAGAAAAAGGAACAACATAAGGTGCATAAAGAGTCAGTGCTAATATCACAATAAAGATTTGTGCCTCCTTCCACTCATGGATGTGTAAATCCCACATAATTGAGGGTTGTTGGCATAGACCCATCCCAGGGGATTCATGTCCTTAGCTAAGGGAAAAAAGAAGTCCTGCAGCAACAGGAGGTAAAATTCTGGCTTTATTAAAACCAGCAGTGAAACTTAAACCAGTCAGGCAACAGAGTCAGCTGTTGTGTTTATTCATTTCGTGCTGTTCTGAGAAGTGACGCCCTCAAACTCAATCTCCAAATTTCCATTTCCCAGTGGAAAGTGTGAAATCCCTTGGGTGCCTTTCTTAGTCCTGGTGCAAACGAGCAGAAACAAGGACACAATCCCTGTCCTAACCTGTCCGACCTTGTGGTTTGTTTTGCTTTTCCTTCTCCCTCCCGCGCGGATGCCCTGGGAGTGGGATTCCCTCATCCAACAGTTGTCTCGTTCCCGCAGGGAGCCGGTGGATGAGGTGCTGCAGATCCCCCCATCGCTGCTGACATGCGGGGGGTGCCAGCAGAACATCGGGGACCGCTATTTCCTGAAGGCCATCGACCAGTACTGGCACGAGGACTGCCTCAGCTGCGACCTGTGCGGCTGCCGGCTCGGCGAGGTGGGCAGGCGCCTCTACTACAAACTGGGCAGGAAGCTCTGCAGGAGGGACTATCTCAGGTACGCGTCCCACTCCTCACAGCCCTGCCCCCCTGCACCCCTGAGTGCAGGTAGGAATAAGGAATTCACTTGGAAAGGCTCTCAAAGCCTGGCAGCAGTCACGGGTGTTACAGCGTCTGCAAGCTCAGGTTTGCACTATGGGCTCCTGTCGTGGAATGCCTGAATCATTTGGGTTGGAAAGGGACCTTACAGCTCCTCTCGTTTCAGCCCCCCTGCCACAGGCAGGGACGCCTTCCACTAGGACAGGTTGCTCCAATTCCCCTCCAGTCTGACCTTCCAGGGATGGGGCATGCTCAGGTTTGCACTATGGGCTCCCATATCCCTCTGCACTCCTGTCGTGGAATGCCTGAATCATTTGGGTTGCAGGCAGGGACGCCTTCCACTAGGACAGGTTGCTCCGGGACCTTACAGCTCCTCTCGTTTCAGCCCCCCTGCCACAGGCAGGGACGCCTTCCACTAGGACAGGTTGCTCCGGGACCTTACAGCTCCTCTCGTTTCAGCCCCCCTGCCACAGGCAGGGACGCCTTCCACTAGGACAGGTTGCTCCGGGACCTTACAGCTCCTCTCGTTTCAGCCCCCCTGCCACAGGCAGGGACGCCTTCCACTAGGACAGGTTGCTCCGGGACCTTACAGCTCCTCTCGTTTCAGCCCCCCTGCCACAGGCAGGGACGCCTTCCACTAGGACAGGTTGCTCCGGGACCTTACAGCTCCTCTCGTTTCAGCCCCCCTGCCACAGGCAGGGACGCCTTCCACTAGGACAGGTTGCTCCGGGACCTTACAGCTCCTCTCGTTTCAGCCCCCCTGCCACAGGCAGGGACGCCTTCCACTAGGACAGGTTGCTCCGGGACCTTACAGCTCCTCTCGTTTCAGCCCCCCTGCCACAGGCAGGGACGCCTTCCACTAGGACAGGTTGCTCCGGGACCTTACAGCTCCTCTCGTTTCAGCCCCCCTGCCACAGGCAGGGACGCCTTCCACTAGGACAGGTTGCTCCGGGACCTTACAGCTCCTCTCGTTTCAGCCCCCCTGCCACAGGCAGGGACGCCTTCCACTAGGACAGGTTGCTCCGGGACCTTACAGCTCCTCTCGTTTCAGCCCCCCTGCCACAGGCAGGGACGCCTTCCACTAGGACAGGTTGCTCCGGGACCTTACAGCTCCTCTCGTTTCAGCCCCCCTGCCACAGGCAGGGACGCCTTCCACTAGGACAGGTTGCTCCGGGACCTTACAGCTCCTCTCGTTTCAGCCCCCCTGCCACAGGCAGGGACGCCTTCCACTAGGACAGGTTGCTCCGGGACCTTACAGCTCCTCTCGTTTCAGCCCCCCTGCCACAGGCAGGGACGCCTTCCACTAGGACAGGTTGCTCCGGGACCTTACAGCTCCTCTCGTTTCAGCCCCCCTGCCACAGGCAGGGACGCCTTCCACTAGGACAGGTTGCTCCGGGACCTTACAGCTCCTCTCGTTTCAGCCCCCCTGCCACAGGCAGGGACGCCTTCCACTAGGACAGGTTGCTCCGGGACCTTACAGCTCCTCTCGTTTCAGCCCCCCTGCCACAGGCAGGGACGCCTTCCACTAGGACAGGTTGCTCCGGGACCTTACAGCTCCTCTCGTTTCAGCCCCCCTGCCACAGGCAGGGACGCCTTCCACTAGGACAGGTTGCTCCGGGACCTTACAGCTCCTCTCGTTTCAGCCCCCCTGCCACAGGCAGGGACGCCTTCCACTAGGACAGGTTGCTCCGGGACCTTACAGCTCCTCTCGTTTCAGCCCCCCTGCCACAGGCAGGGACGCCTTCCACTAGGACAGGTTGCTCCGGGACCTTACAGCTCCTCTCGTTTCAGCCCCCCTGCCACAGGCAGGGACGCCTTCCACTAGGACAGGTTGCTCCGGGACCTTACAGCTCCTCTCGTTTCAGCCCCCCTGCCACAGGCAGGGACGCCTTCCACTAGGACAGGTTGCTCCGGGACCTTACAGCTCCTCTCGTTTCAGCCCCCCTGCCACAGGCAGGGACGCCTTCCACTAGGACAGGTTGCTCCGGGACCTTACAGCTCCTCTCGTTTCAGCCCCCCTGCCACAGGCAGGGACGCCTTCCACTAGGACAGGTTGCTCCGGGACCTTACAGCTCCTCTCGTTTCAGCCCCCCTGCCACAGGCAGGGACGCCTTCCACTAGGACAGGTTGCTCCAATTCCCCTCCAGTCTGACCTGCCAGGGATGGGGCATCTGCAGCTTCTCCGGGCAGCCTGTGCCAGGGCCTCACCTCAGGGAAGAACTCCTTCCCCATATCCCAACTAAACACCCCCTCTGTCACTTTACGCCATTCCCCCTCGTCCCGTCCCTCCATCCCTTGTCCAAAGTCCCTCTCCAGCTCTCTTGGAACGCCTTTAGGCACTGGAAGGGGCTCTAAGGTCTCCTCAGAGCCTCCTCCAGCTCCCTCAGCCCGTCCTCATATTTTTGGGATTCATATGCAGATGCTTTATAGTATTGCTGGGATTCTTCAGTAAGTTATGGATAAAACTAGGGATTATCTGTGTTGATTAGACAAACAACTTAGAGATGTCTATAGCTAAATCTTCAAAAAATTGGGGGGCAAAAAGCATTTTTAATGGAAATGAAAGCAGTGCTACATGTTGTGGACAAAGCAGAATTATTTGATCATGTGAAGAATGTGGAAAGAACTTCTAGGAGTCAGAGTTGTTGGCATATGTCATTCTGCACAGACCTAACCCCACAGCTCCAGGTGAACTGTGCAGGGTCAGTGTGGCATTCTGGCAAGCAGAAACTGGGAGAAGGGGCTGAATTCCAGCAATCTCCCACTGAGCTGGCAATGAACTGGTTCCCTGAATGGTTTTAAGGAGTTCTACGCTTTTCCCAGCATTGCCTTGGAGCTCAAAGGTGTTTAAACCCAGGTAAGAGGTGAAAGATCCTTTGGGTTTTTAGCGTTCTTAAGCCTGGTGCTGAATAAGCAAGATTTTGCCCATTTTGCAGAACCAGATCCTACAAATACACTTGTTACAGGTGTTTTCATCAATAACTCTCTGCTTGCCTCTTTCGCCAAAATTTGTAAGTAAGGGACTAAGTGGAGACTAAGATATTTCACAAAAATTGGTAACAAAGGATCTTTACATTCTTGACTGAAATGTATTGATCTTTGCTGTGCTGGTTGTGTTCCATTTCTTCTCACGGATCCCCAACGTGTCAGGAGGTTTGTGGAACAGAATAATGATATTTGGTATTTTTCCAGCCTTTTTACTGAAGGCTAATTTACCTGCCAATAAAAACTAAACCAAAATCTCAGTGGACTTCCTAATTATGCTGTCCCTGAGCTTTGCTGATGGGAATTTTGCCGAGCAGAAATTAAGGACTGAGTTCTGCTAATGGGACCACTTGTAAATCCAGCAGTGATCCGGTGTTAATTACACTTCCCAGCTACTTTTCATCTTAAAATGGAAGCTACAGGAAGTGTGGCAATACAGTTAATGCATTTTCTTGCAGTGAAATCCAACGTTTTTATTTATTTAATAATGCAACAGATAATATCTTCCCTCATTAATGAAAAATTTGGCAACCTTTGTGTAACCTTAGCATTACTTTCACTGGGCAGAAGTAAACACTGACATCTCCTGGTAGACAAAAGGAATTATGTTCTTTCTACTTGAAGGTCTCTTTTAATTTACCAGACCTCCTTTTTCCAGTTCAGAAGATGATATAAATCAGGCACAGCACATGCAGGAGACATGTAGGAGGTGGAAAAGCTCTTTCCAGAATTAGTATGGGAGTTTAGAAGCCAAACTCAATGGGTGTATACCCTGAACACATCACCTGGAGCACTCCTCCCTTTTAAGAAAAAAATACCAATATATTCATGCTTCTTTATTACTGATTTGACTTAATAAACTCTGCAGGGCATTCATTAGAGGCTCCTTTTCATGGACAGTGTCATGAGGACCGCAGCAGGGTTTCTCCATGTGCATTAAGGAGCAGTCCACTTCATAAAACTGTTTGGGCTAGCATGGGTGTCTAGGAGGTCTTAGAATGTGTCCTTCTGAAACCCTTCAGGAGTGACTTCATGGATCAGGAGTGCCTTCATGGATATAGAAATGATTGAAAGCATTTCCAGTGTGGAGGCATAGACAAAAGGCAGGAGAGCCTTAGACCATGAGTTGTCTCAACTCCTTTCCGTAAACTACAGAGCAACATCTTAGGAAAGGCAAAAATTATCAACAAAAGGTAGTTTCTGTAGATCACAGAAGTGGAAGTGTTAGTATGGCACAACTTCATGCAGTGCTCTGGGGAACCTTTGCTCCTCCAATGTCAGTGATCAGTGCAGTCAATTATATTGATAGATTTGAGTAGATGTAGATTGGATATTAAGGAAGAAATCTTCCCCTGTGAGGGTGCTGAGGCCCTGGCACAGGTCGCCCAGAGAAACTCTGGCTGCCCCTCGATCCCTGGAAATGTTCAAGGCCAGGTTGGACAGGGCTTGGAGCAAGCTGGGATAGTGGAAAGGTGTCCTTGCCCATGGCAGGGGGTGGAACTGGATGGACTTTAAATTTCCCTCCAACCCAACCCATTCTGTGATTTTATCCAAGGTGAGTACCTTAGATTTTCTGTTTCAGTTTTGGGTGTTGCAAAGTTTCCAGTTCAGCTCGGCAGCCTTCCACGTGACCTCCCTCTAACTCAGCACTGGTCCTAATGGATCAAGGATGTTGTGCTCTCGTTGTGACTCGGTTTTCCCCATCTGGCCAGCCAAGGAGCTGTGCTCACGTCCCTGCCGTGTCGTTCCAGGCTCTTTGGCCAGGACGGGCTGTGCGCCTCCTGCGAGAAGCGGATCCGGGCCTACGAGATGACCATGCGGGTGAAGGACAAGGTGTATCACCTTGAGTGCTTCAAGTGCGCCGCCTGCCAGAAGCACTTCTGTGTGGGGGACAGGTACCTCCTCATCAACTCGGACATAGTGTGCGAGCAGGACATCTACGAGTGGACTAAGATCAACGGCATGATCTAGCGCGGACGTGCCTGGCGCTCTGTGACAGACACCTCCCGGGCCCAGCTGCACCGAGGACATCATCCCTTGAGCTGTGGGCTTTGAAACGGGGGGGAAACACCACGCAGTCGGCCCTTGGCAGGCAGTGCTCCCTAGAATGTAAACTACACCCAGGTGAAGGAGGGAGAGCAAAGCAATAGTAGCTAGACTGACTTGTGTTCACAGTACGGACAGTAACTGACATCAGCTGGCAGTCGGGGACAAACACAGCACCATAACCCATCCTCCCAACTGGAACAGAGTAGGGACTTCTGTAAAGAGATGTTATGACGTTGTCACCTGCAGACTAGGATTGTGCAATTCGGTTTTCTTTCTGTCTTGTTTTAATTACTGAGCTTAGATGACAAGCTCCCACGGAAGGCGTGACGAGGAACACTGGAAGGAAAGAGCCATCCCTCACGTGGTCATTCCATATGGCCTCACGCTTTGGGTGGGAGAGGAAGCAGCAGGAGGGTGGGGGTTATTTTTGCATGGATTTTTTCTTTTTCCTTTGAGAATGAACAGTGCATCCTCAAGTCCCAAACTCTTCTTTTAAAAAACCCTGCTGAATAGTTGTTTTTGGGCACTGCTGTCTCAAGATGAGATGTTCCCCAGATCATTTCTATACAAATATAAATCTAAAGAGTTGTTCAACTATTTTATTAACTTAGATTATATCAATAAAGTATTTGTTGTGTGTAGTAAGACTGCAGCTTTAATAAAAATAATGAAAGATTTGAGTGTTGTTCTTCATCTTTGACTTGTACTGGGTTTTTTTTGTATTATTAATTTTACTCTTTTGGAGCAGGGTTTCTATTCTTTATCTACAGCTAGATCCACTTCAGGTTGCCTTTCAAAGCACAAATGTGAGAACACTGAGGGCTCAGTAAATCCTGGGCTCTTCATGCTAAGAAATTAGATTGTGCTGTAGGAGAAATTAGTGTTGTGTGACACCAAGGCTCTTTGGTGTTTATAAGAATGTTTTGAGGCTGGTTCTGGGTGTTTTGCAACAGATTGAGTCTGTCTGATCTCAGGAATTGTGTAAGACTTGGGTCTTTTAGAAAGGCAGCTCATCCTGATTTTGGTCTGGATTATGGAATCCAGGATAATATCACAAGAGCCAATAAACGTATTTAAGAAAGAATTAATTTCAGTCATCTTTAAGGTCCCTTCCAACCCAAACCATTCTATGATATCATATTCTCTCCAACTTATTTTTCCTGAGGTGAATAGTCTAAGTTTCTTCTTTCCTGAAAGCTGTTTCATGCCTCTGATAAACTCTTATTTCGCATCTCTGGTTCTACATTATTCTTTCTGCAAGTTGTGTTGAAAGGCACTGAAAATTAAAGCTTTTCCCTCAACTGAGCAAGTCTGGCACCGACGCAGAAGGTGCTCGGCAGGCCCATTCACTCCACCACTACTGACACATCAGGAATAGCACCAAACCCATGGGTGTCTACTTGACTGTTCTCAATAAACTTGTCACCCAGGGGATGTCCCATCCACTGATCAGTGACAACATTCTGCATTTCACAATGGATATTCTGAGAGCTCTTTTCTTGCTTTTGTTGTCACCAGTAGAGTTGGGAACAAACCCTTCAAATCTTGTTATCAGTGAAACTGGAAACTACACCTAGTGAGACCATGCTTGGAAAGTATAGTTTGAGGGTGATGATATTTAGCTGTTTTCCAGTGATATGCTGACCTCTGGAGGCCACAGGCAGCTGGTTATAACTATAATTATTAGCCTAAATTCCTGCCAGCAGAGGCACAAGGAAAACACAGCGATCAGCTCTCTTGATTCCCAGAGGCTCCTTGCAAATATTCTGTCCAGCTAGAAAGAAAGCCTAAGCTAACTGATGAGTTCATTTACACAGCTTGGTGGGTGTACTCAGGATGCTGAGCTAGGGTGGAGGTGCACAATGGTCCTTCAGGTTGTGTGTGTCACACGTACACACAGTGTGAGCAGTAACAGGGCTGACTTTCATGATTCCACCTCACAGAAAACTTTGACTGAAAATTTAATGCAAGGGCCATCATTTACATCTGGGCTGAGATCAGGGAAGAGTGTCAATAGCTCAGGGAGACCTTGTAGTTTCGCACTAAGTAGACCAAGACTTGTGTTTTGTTCTCACCTCAGAAAGTGACTTTTGGCAAGGTAGTTCAATATTCTGCTTTTCATTTACCCACCTGTAGAATGGAGATGTTCTCACTTATTCCATAAAACTTCCTAATGCAAGCACACACATTATTTTACGTAAGGTCTAGTTTACACAGGGATAATGTATTTTTAGACCTACTTGTAAAAGAAAGGTCCACAGTGAAAATAATTTTTTTATAAGACCGCCAGATTTATTCAGTCTTCGGACTTCAGAAACTTCAGAAAGAGCTTAAGCTGAACTGGAAAGTGCCAGAAGAGCCTCCACTTGAGCAGCAGTATTGCTCTACGCAAACAATTATACCAGTCTGTTGCTGGACTTTTCCCTGACACATTCCCAACGCTCGCTCTCCGAGTCCAGGAGGAGAGAGAGTGGATTTCTCTTGGAATCAGTGCAAGCAACACTTTACCTCATCTCAATTATGTTCCTCACAGTGAGGACTCTCTCCTGGAACAACAAGAAAATACAGTGTTCCAAAAACAACCGCAGAAATGAAAGCCAAGCCGATTTAAAGTCCGAAGCAAAAAGCACAAAAATCTGAATATGACTTCATCACTGATACCCAAACGCGTCATCCTTTCCGTGTTTTCACTATCAGCAGTATTTTAAAAGGCGTATCATCCGTCAAGATTCCCCTTCTTTGTCCCCATTATTCAGTGTCATGGCAGGAAGATGAGAGCATTACCATCGATATCACTTTTTTAATTCCCTGCCCTTGAATAAGGGCAATAAGAGCCCTGCATAATGGAGTTTTCAGCGGAGAGACTAAATGGGAATCGGTTGTTAATTCAATACAGGATCCAGAAGCCATCTCTCCCTTCTCTTTTCTCAAGGTAATACTCTGCCTCCAATTGTCATTATAGCCGAGAATGAAATTATTTGAATTCTGGACACATCAGCACAAAACCCAAGACTCCCTGCCAATTTCGTTGCCTGCTTGGAAGAGAACATCAGAGAGCATCACTCATTTATACGACTGCCAGCCTGAGACTGTAAATTCAGAAAACAAGGAGGCCTCAGGTGCTGCACTTTAACAGGTCTTTCTGCTCCTGAATCCCCCCGCCTTTGGCACCCCCATCACACACAAGGTAACATTTTATCTCTGAAAGGCAAAGCTTTCAAGCATCTGCCAGAGCACACGCTCTGTACGGCCTGAATGTGAATTGAAAATGAGACTATTAAGTTTATTAATTGGTATCAGTGACTCAAGGCTTTGAAGGAGATTCATGGCACTCGGGAAAATAATCTATAAAGATTTTTGTTGCTCTAAAAAGACAGTGCAGCATCAGCTTATTTCACTTGCAGCAGGTTCATCTCTTTTATGGAGCACATACTGCACTGCAGGCAAAGGGAATTTTAATGGACACTGGAAAAAATTATCTATTCCTCTGTCCCCCAACAACTAAAAAAACCATAAAAAGACACAGAACAGAGAGATTGAGATACGATATCACCAAACATTTAAGGCACTATAATTAAATTAAGATTCAGAAGTCTGTCAGTGAGATGAAGATTAAACTGGCAGAAAGTTGAACCGTGTTTGAAGCAACGTGTTCCCTCCTGCTGAGGGTTGCTTTGTACCAGGCTAATGAGAAGGCACATCTCAGAAAGGTTCCTAACACACCAGCAGATCTCTGATGGTAATTAATCAACGTGGTTTGCAGGAGCATACACCATGTGCCATTTTCAAGTGCCTTGCAAGCATTAATTAATGTGTTATTGTATTTCTCGCTCCCATTTGAAGCCACAAGCCCTGCCCCATAGCAAGCCATGTGTGACAAATTCTGATTTTTTTAAGATGTTAAGATGTTTAAGGGAAGATATTTTTCTTTTTTTAATGAAACAATTGAGTGCACCTTTCGCTAAGTGCTCGGTGATCACCTCTGCTCTGTATCTGGCACATTCGGGTTACATTTACAGCTTGGCATAAGGCAGCAAAGCCTGTAACCAAGGGGGAATGGGCTGCAAGAAGGTTTATTCCTGTGGAGGTGCTGGAACTGGAGGAGAGGCAACAAGGAGTGCTGCAACAGGAGCGACTAGGGTGATGGAAAGCTGTTGCTTTGTGATGTTGAGAGAGAAATAACTTTTGAAAGCCATGACCCAAGAGAAATAACTCCTTCTGTAGTCCAGTAGCTCTGTACCAGCTACATTTCATGTGATTCCTGAGATGTTTCCTCTTCGGGGCTGCAACTTCTTGGGTCTGTTGGTAAAAATTCACAGGATTTTGGTTTTCTCCTCTCCTCAGATGTGTCTTGCATCTTGTCTCAGGTAACTTCACCAATGTAACAGCTGTGAGCTGGCTTTGAGATACAGAAATGCTTTACTTATTTACTTGTATTTTAAAGAAAAAATCACAATAAAAGTGAAAGTCTCCTTCAATAAGGCACGTAGTCTTCACTCTGGCATGGTGACAGCTCCCCGAACTGGTGCTTATCATGTTGCTATCTCATTAAAAAGACCCAAGACCTGCAATCATCAACCTAAAGATGCTTTGCAACGCCAGGAAACTCTTGGTGGGCTGACAACGTGGCTGTGATTTTTTGCAGGCCACGGCTGTGAGCAAGCGCCAAACGAGCCGTGATGCAGCCTCCCTGGAATTCTTGGAGCTGGCCCAGCAGCGAGTGTGACCCAACATGCACGAGAAGCGTGCTGTCCAGCTGATATGGAAACGTGCATCAGCAAATACGGCTTGTTTATCCCGTAAAAACTGCTTTGGAGGAGTGCAAGCAGAAAGAGGCCGGGTCTGCACTACACAGATAAGAGCTCTGACCAAAAGGATGACCAAAGGTCGCTCCAGGCCTCCTGGAAAGACCCAAAGAGAAGCTTTCAGTGGGAATGGATGACTAAGGGAATTGCAAAAGGCTTTTGGAGGCTTTTATCTGTGTGCTACCTCTCCAAATCCAGCTCAGCACTTCAGCCATTTGTTGTTGCCATGCTCTGATGAATGTGCTCTGGCTCGAGGAGTTGGTAGACAAAAACCCCCACCACTGCAGCCATGACTGACTGCCTGCCTCGTTAACAATCTCAGCTAATGACCTAAGGACGGTGTGTAGAGCTGAAAAGTGAGCTGCTATCTGGGTCATACACGTCTGGTTTTTTCAGGTCAGGAAAGACTCAATAGCAGGAATTTTGTCCAGGGATGCCTCATTATTCTCTATGTTCTTCAGGTAAAGGAAGACCTCCTGAGCTCCCACACAAAGCAAGCAGGGTCTCAGCACTTTCCATGGGATCATAAAATATTCCTCCAGCCCCTTTCAGCGAGGTCTTTCGCACATCCCTTAGGCCATGAACTGCGTTATGACATTGGGAGTCACGCACAGTGAAAACGCTGGAAGTGTGTGAAATTAGAAAGACTCCTGAGGCAAGAATTGTGCCTTTCTATGCCATCCGTGCTCGCAAAAGTAAACAAACTTTATTTTTTATACTTTCCCAGGTTGATGTTTCCATTTGTAGTAGTATCTTCTATTTGATTTATGTGGGAGGATGATATGAATAGAAAACCAACTTGGAGCTAAGCACCACTGTGGAAGAATAAAACTTGGCTGTGCCAGTTTGTGTCAACACGGAATCTTTGATCTGAGGAAAAAAGCCCAGTCTATCAACATTGCTCTCCAAGTGGGATTCCAAACTCTGCAAACATACATAAATATTTCAGACCCGTTTTGGAACTAAGAATCTGAGACAAAAAGATTTGCTAATAACCAAAGACAAGCCTGAAGCCACAGAGCACCTTGATTCAGAGCGGGGAGGACCGAACATGGCTTTTTGATAACCTCAGGTAACTGATGCAGGCAAAAGCATCCTCGTGGGAGATGGTCCAGAAGGATGACAGCTGGGAGCACACTCCAGTTGCTTTGTAAGCACCAGATGAAGCCCGTTGGTTGATTCTTGGAGGTTCCTTGGACTTCATTTAACTGTGGAGCTGCCAAGGCTAATTTACCACAGTGAGAGATTCGGGAGAGGCGCTGTTGGTTTATCCTGGGTCTACATGGCCGTAACAAGGCTGGGATTTTTTCAGCTGTTGTTCCCTTGTGTCAGGAGGCAGCTCGAAGCTGTGCTCTGTCAGAGATCCCATTTGTTACTAAAACGTCCAACAAGCTCCCATGCAACACTTAGTTTATTCACGTAGACATTTCCCTGAAGTTCTGGCTCTGATCCCTCCCTGTCATCTCTCACATCTCATCTGAGATTCGCTCTTGTGAAGCCTAAAGATGCCATTTGTTATCAGTTCATATGTAAATCCCCCACTGTTCAAAGGACTGCTGAACTGTCTTTATGTTTGTATGATTCACTGGAGTCACCACAGGATCGTACAGCTCCCGTCTTTAATTTCCCTACCCTGCTCCTTCCATTCTTTATTACAGTCACTCCTTGCGTACTGGTCAATTTTACATGATCAGATTTCCAAGCCAAGGTCACTGCCTGGTTATTCCTGTGAAGCCCTGACCTTATTGCATCTTTGCTACAGCAAAGAACAAACCCAATAAGAACAGTATAATAACAACACAAATTTTCTGGGCCTCAGCTTCTTTCTTGCTACCAATTCCCCAAGCTGCCTCCTCCCCTCGAAGCCTCAGTTTTGCCCACGTATTAATGCCCATTTAGAGCACTAAAAAGCTGATCTTCTGAAAAGCAGACCATTCCCAAAAACCTTAGCACATTAGTTGAATTTCCAGAGACACTCAGCACCCGGTGGTGAAGATCCCCAGTGTGTCGTTTCATTAGATTTTCAAGAAGTAAAAATAAATGAAGGATGCTAAAAGCCTCATCATCTCTCACAGATTAAACATGGCATGCGCTGAGCAACCTGAGAAATTGTCAGCCTGACGAGTACCTCTGATCTATTTGGCCATTTGGGCTCCATGACTGGTGATAATGGAAGAAAAATTAGGCTCTGTTATTGAAGTGGAAAAGAACCTTTATGTCTAGGCTGAGCTGGGAAAATTCCATGGTGACTTACTGGTGTCACAGTTTCTGCAGCTGTCAGTTATTTGATGGAGAATGCGAAGGCTGCTGTGGGTAAAACATTGAAATACTACAATTTTATGTGGGTTTATGTTTGCTTTAGGTTCTGTGGGTTTTGTTTGGTTGGTTGCTTTTTGGTTTGTTGGTTTTGGTTTTTTCCTTCAGTCTCTGGAACAGATATTTCTGTTTTACTATGCTTTTTTCATAATTGTTAGGATATCCATTAGGAAAGTAAAATGCCAGCCATTTCTGCACTTGAGGAGCCTCTAGCCTGACCAGGGGTGATAATCAATTTTTATAACTAGCTCCTATAGCTCCTCCACCTCCATCTTCATCACTGCCTAAGCCCTTGAGTAACACCTTGGATCTATGCAAGTGCTAGAAGCAAAACTACCCAGGCCTTTGGCAAAACCTGACAGAAAGAAAGAATTATGGACCTTCTCTTGGCTCTGCATTATTAGATTTTCATGGGCTACAAACCCAAGGACAAACACAAGTACTATCATTTTATTAGCATTTTAAATATACTTTTGCTATTGTGTTTTCTCCTCTATGGGGAACTTTACAATTATAGAAATTATACAGGACAAAAATCTCTCCAACAGCTAGCAATAGTGAAGTCATAAAACCACCCCCTTGTTCCTTTTTCCAGTTCTTATTTGAGCGGTGTTGCTCCGACAATGAATTGATTCATTAAAATCCTACTGATACCCGAAAAACAAGAGAGAAAAGAAAAGGATTTCTAGTGTAAAATCATGCAGAAGAAGTAATTCCTTCTTTCATACAAGAACATTTAACTCACTAAAGGTGAGGGGCATAAAAAGAGTAGCATCTATTTTTTGTGCAGCTGTCGCACTTTGCGTTGTTTTTTCCTATAAAACCTGATTCTGAAGATGCAACACTTTTTTTCTTTTATATTATATTCAACTCAGTAAGTTTATTTTCCCATTCTCAGTTTTGCCCACTTATTATTGTCTATTTAGAGCACAAAGAAGCTGTGGAAAGTAGACCATTCCCTGACCAAAAGCCCTTAGCACATAAGTTGAATTTCAAGAGACTGAGGGCTGACTTCTGAGGGCTGAATACAATAATACAAATTTTCAGGACCTCAGCTTTTCGTACTCCCAGTTCCCCAAGCTGCCTCCTCTTCTCAAACTCTCACTTTTGCCCCCTCATTATTGTCCTTTTTAGAGCATTAACAAGCTGATCTCGTGAAAAGTGGAAATTACCTGACCAAAACCCCTTAGCACATTAGTTGAATTTCAAGAGACCAAGGGCTGAGTTCCGGGGGCTGAGTATAGCAACAATACAAATTATCTGGCCCTCGGCTTCTTTCTCACTACCAATTCCCCAGGCTGCCTCAGTTCTGCCCACTTATTACTGCCCATTTACAGCACTAAAAAGCTCATCTGGTGAAAAACAGACCATTCCCTGACCAAAACCCCTTAGCACATTAGTTGAATTTCAAGAGACCAAGGGCTGAGTTCCGGGGGCTGAGTATAGCAACAATACAAATTATCTGGCCCTCGGCTTCTTTCTCACTACCAATTCCCCAGGCTGCCTCAGTTCTGCCCACTTATTACTGCCCATTTACAGCACTAAAAAGCTCATCTGGTGAAAAACAGACCATTCCCTGACCAAAACCCCTTAGCACATAAGCTGAATTTCAAGAGACCAAGCGCCGAGTTCTGAGGGCTGAATTCTGAGGGCTGAGATTTGAGTATAATAACACCACACATTTTCTGGACTTCAGCTTTTTCTCACGACCAATTCCCCAAACCGCCTCTTCCCCTCAAAGTCTCAGTTTTGCCCACTTTTTACTGTCCATTTAAATCACTAAGAAGCTGATCTTGTGAAAAGCAGATCATTCCCTGAACAAAACCCCTTGGCACATAAATTGATTTTCACGAGACCAAGGGCTGAGTTCTGAGGGCTGAATTCGAAGTTCTGAGGGCTGATTTGGGAGCTCCTAGGGCTGAGTTCTGAGGGCTGATTTGTGAGTTCTAAATTCTGAAGGCTGATTTCGAGTTCTGAGGGCTGATTTCGGAGTTCCTAGAGCTGAATTCTGAGGGCTGATTTGGGAGTTCTGAGGGCTGATTTCGACTTCTGAGGGCTGATTTGGGAGTTCCGAGTTCTGAAATCTGAGTTTTGACTTCTGAGGGCTGATTTCGGAGTTCCGAGGGCTGAATTCTGAGCGCTGATTCCGAAGTTCTGAGGGCTGAGTTCCGAGGGCTGATTTGGGACTTCTGAGTTCTGAAGGCTTATTTCGAGTTCTGAGGGGTTGATTTCGGACTTCCGAGGGCTGACTTGGGAGTTCTGAATTCTGAAGGCTGATTTCGAGTTCTGAGGGCAGATTTGGGCGCTCCGAGGTCTGCTCGCGGAGCTCCGAGGTCTGCCCGCGGAGCTCCGAGGCTGCCGCGGCGCCGCCGCCCTCGGGAGGCGCTGCCCCGGCGGCGCGGAGGGAGGCGCCGTGGGCGGTGCGTCCCGGGGACGTCTCGCAAGATGGCGGCGCCCCCGGACCCGGAGCCTTCCTCTGCCCTGAGCCTGGAGCAGCTCCCCACCGACCCGCTGCTGCTCATCCTCAGCTTCCTCGACTACCGGGATCTGGTGAGGTACGGGCGGCCCGTGGGGCTGGCACGGGCGCGGCGGGCGGAGGGCTCCCCGGGAATGCGGGGAAAGGGTTTGGCTGCCTGCGGATGAGCCGCTGTGCGGAGGACACGGCCTGAGCACCCTTCCCTTCCAGCAGCAGCGGGCTTTCCCCGCTTTTACCTTCATTTTTCTAAGAAAATGAAATGTTCCCTTTTACTGAGAGGGTGGTGAGGCCTTGGCAGCTGTGGCTGCCCCATGCCTGGAAGAATCCAAGGCCGGGTTTGGAGCAGCCCGGTCTAGTGGAAGGTGTCCTTGCCCGTGGCAGGAGAACTGGTTGATCTTTGAAGGTCCCTTCCAACCGAAACCATTCAATGAACCTGTTTTTCTCTCCCCCCTATTATATGTTGGCTTTGTTTGTACCTAAATGAAGCAGCAACTACATTTGTGAGATCAGTATTTCCCCGAAACTTGTGTTTCTACGGCCAAACAAAGGGTGGTCTTGTTGCTAGTAAATTTATTCCACCGTTTGACAAAAACCAAACGAAATGAAATAGGATGACTTTTCAAGGAGAAAAACGTGAATGAAAGTGGCAGGTGCTTCTTGGGCTCGGTGGCTGAAGGGTTCTGAGTCATCCGGTGAAGATGAGAATGTGGTTTTAGGCAAAACCTCATCAGACAAGTGCAAGGTTTGGCAGTGGTTGAAATCACGGTGTTTAATCAAAGAGGGAGGAATAAGTGTAAGACGATAACAGAGTATTACCAGAAATGTGGGAGTTTTGGTTTCGGTTTTTTGATTCCCCCTGATAAATATTAGTCAAGAATGATACGACATCAGGGAGAATTCTCTTAGGAGATCAGCAAGAAAGAGTTTAAGCATAAGCAATAGCTGTAACAGTTGTTATGGTGGCCCTTAGATATTGGTCGTGTGCCAACTTTTCCATTGTTTGTGTAATTAGTGAGAATGGCTTTAATTGCACTTTTATCACGTTTGAAGCCACATGTTCATGTGATGCTGTGGTGACTTACTCCCTTCCAGAAATTACAGGCTTGATTGATAAACACCAGTACAATAGATTTCTGCAGGGGCTTTTTGACTTTGGGATATTTCAGTTCCCCACTCCACAAAAATATAAAAAAATTCCCATATCATGAAATTTTTGCACAGCCAGATGTCCAGGTGTGAAGTGAATGTGTTATCTTTGAAGTGGATGGAAAGGGTAATGTCAGGGAATACAGGAGAATCACTTTGTTGAGATTGATGTTGAGATACTAATACAATTCTAGTTTAAACAATTTATAAAGCCCCAAAAAAGCAGTAACTGGAACCTTGTTTGGTACCCTCATGTGGAGAATTTAGGTGTTAATCACAGCCTTTGAAGCACACACTTGTCACTTTAGAACGAGCTACCAGAGGAAGTGATGTTGCCACATCTAAACTGATGGTATCTTTTGGAGACTTCCTTCAAAGTTTGTTATTTAAACAATTTAGTGGAAAGTAAGTTTGTAATACTCAAACTGTATCGTTTCTGTAGCTTACAGTGGGAAAGATAAGGCAGAGCCTGGCCATCCAGATAAGAAAGGGACTTAAATCATAGCTAGCCTGTGCTACTGGAATGCTTTCCACTGGTGGAGTGGAGTCATGCTGCGATCTTTCAGGCACTGTTTACTTTGGTGTAGGTCTACAGGATGACCTGCTTTACAAAAGTACTTAATTGCTGCCAGTTCCTAAGTGTGTGGAAAAGTAGTTCATGACTTGCTCAGCTGTGATGAAGAGTTTTAACCATTGCAAGCACTACTCTAAAAGGGCAGCTAAATCGTTTTCAAACTCTGTGTTTATGTCATATCAGTGTGCTGTGTGAGACAGCATTTCTCCCTGTTTGTTTTGCTGCAATCAAATGTAATGATTTTATATTTATAGTTGCTGCTATTTGAATCAAAGATTAAATCAGCTATCAAGCCATGATCCACTGTGGAAAAGGCACTGCAAAAAATACTGGCTCATTTCAGAGTAAGTGGGATTGTTTTAAGTCTTTTTTCCTATGAAAATGAATTTCTAAGACATGTTGTTCAGCCGATTTTCAGTCCATCTCACTGTCTACTTATCCAGCTGATACTTTGTCAGCTTCTCCATAGCTAAGAAAAGCTGAGTAATGAAGGATGTGAATTAGCTTTTCACCAGCCCTAAGATTCACTGCTAGACAGAGCTCTGTTCAGAAGGCACTCTGTGTAAAGGAGTATTGTTTCTAAATTTTCCCCTAAGTACCCCAAATGTTTCCTAATTCTGTTCCAACTTGCTGTTGAATAGATGCTGGAATTAATTGAGTTTGTGTAGCTTCCCAGGGCTACAGAATGTTCCTGGGTTAATGTTATGCATCCTGTTCCTGCCAAATAACAAATACCAACTCCTCGGGTTTAGAAGGCTCTTGAAGCTGGCATTTGAACACATTTTCTTCGTGTCCCCTTAGGGAGGAAAAGAGCCGACGGAATCAGAGCTGGAAAGCCATCTTCACCAGCACCTACTCTGATTTGGGAAGATACATCCACTACTATGCCACATTGAAAAAAGCCTGGGATGACCTGGAGCAATACTTGGGGCAGTGGTGTCCCCGCATGATCAGCTCTTTGAAAGGTACCCTGGCACACCTGTGAGCAGGTTGGCTCACCCAGCCCTGCCTGTTATTAAGCCTCATGCTGCTTTCATGAAAGGTGTGTGCCTTAATTAGCAGAGTCCTGAAAGTCAGGTAGGTGTGCTCTCCCTTGGAAGCACAGGCAGGGTCCTGGCCCAGTTCCTTCTGATCCATAGATTCTCTGAAACCAAGATGATTTTTTTTTCTAGTGACCAGTCTGTCTTTATCACACTTCTAGGTTGCTATGACCTATTGTTTGTTATTTTTTAGTGAAGTAACTCCATTACTTCAAGGACGTGCTGGTGTGATTTTGTGAGGTTTTCATAAGACCTAATGAAAACAGTATCTCGTGAAAGTACATGTTTTAATCTGAAGCCAAACAAAAAGGAAGGTGTTGGGTTTTATTTTTTTCTGTAAGTCTTACTGTGGTCCAGTGGTGGAACGATAGTTTTTCCTTTTTTTTAATCCCCACTAAGATTCTATTTTCAGCTTCAGTTTGTATTTTAATGCTTGAAGTACTTCCAGTGTTCTAGGTCATAAATCACAGCTACAGTCAGTGTGGGCTTTTCTGGTATAGGGGGCAAAAAAGCTTTTACATTTTCAGCTGCATTTCAGTTTTCTGTGTGAAGCTGACTTTTAGGCCATGATGTCTAATTTAACCTGAACTGTGAAATTAAGAGCCGAATGATCTCTTAAGAGACAGATGTTCTCTTTCCTATTTAAATCTTGCATTTTCTTGGTTTGCTTGGATGGTGCTGGATTCTTACTTTTTGCTAAGTATTTTTGAAGGTAGAATGTGAAACTTTTATTTATGTACAGAAAGACAAAACTAGATTTCAAATTAACAACTTCCACACTTACATAATGATGGCAGGTTTTAGATAAAATTTAGGCCTTTTTCATACCATTTGTAAGGGATGTTGTTTCAATGAATTGTTAATTTATGTCCTGTTAATGAAACAGATAATGCGTATGAAAAGGGTTTTAAAAAAATCATTTGGAACAGACCACAGAGGCCACCCAGTTGATTTTTGCTGGAAGTGAGGGTGCTGGAACCCCCCTGAAGTGCGTGTGGAAATGTAAGAATAGTTCTTCTCCACCCCTTTCTGTTGTTAATTTGAAAATCTCCCTTTTACGACCCATTTATTGCTTCAGATTCCAAGTGAATGGGGGCTGCAGCCAACATTTCTGTGTCACTGATTGAACTGGAAACTGAAGGAAGCAACCCTTAGGGTGATGCAAGAGTAAAATCAATACTGCCTGGAAGCTGTAGCTGGGACTGTTATTGGCAGTGTTGTGGGGAAAAGGTTCATTTCACTTTATAAACATTTGCTGCTTTCAGGCCTGTTGAGGGTTCACCGGACTGAGCTTGGTGCTGTGTTAAATAATCAATTCATGTCATCATTTTCCTTTCAAATTTACGTGGGATTCATTGTGTACCACCCAGCATACAATAAAGCCACCGAATACTGACTTGAGTCCACTCTGGATGAGGGCATTTACAGATTCCATGCTTTGTGTTGGAAATGCCTGAACTGTTCTTTCTTTTCCAGAGAGTGCAAGGGAGGAAGATCTGGATGCTGTGGAAGCACAAATCCGCTGCAAGCTCCCCGATGACTATCGGTGCTCATTCCGTATCCACAACGGGCAGAAGTTGGTTGTTCCAGGGTAAGGACTGAAAGCTGCTTATCAAGTATTAATTCCTTTTGTATTTCTTAGGCACTTCACTTACTAAAAGGTGAAATGTCCCCTGAACAGGATAAATGAAGCATTTAAATGTATTGTGACTGAGTCACCGCTTAAGTGACACTTCCAGAATTGGCTGTCTTCTAATCTTGGAAGTAATTGGGAGCCCAGTGTGGATTTCTAATTGCTCAAATTACTCTTACACTTCCCTTTTTCATAGTGAGAACCCTTGTCAGTTTTTTGCAACAGCTCAAACTTCCAGCTGTTAGACTTTTAATCATAGCACTGCAAGTTGCTCCCCTGAAGTTTGGCTTTGTATTACAGAAGTAAATTAGCCCCTTGCACTCTTCAGGCTTCATTCCTTAATAATTCCTTTTTTCTTTAAAATGGTTAGGGAATGACTTAAAACCAGTTAGTCATATTAAGGTACAATCAAATTGTCAGTTGTGCATAAGTTTTCTCAGTAGAAGATTTTACAATTTTATGCAGTTTCAGCAGTGAAAAACTCTGTTTTACATTAAGGTTAGAAAGCCGATGACCAAACAAAATTTCTGGTCTTTCAGCTGTAGAAAAATTACGTGTTTGAAGCACCTGATGAAATGCTGCAAACATTAGCAAAAGATGGAAAACTACAGCAAATCTTTGCAATGTCTGTAGGGAGGAATGCACTCATATTGCTCTGCCAAAACCTTCACTCATAAAGAAGGTGCAGCTTTCTCCAATTTGAGTGTTTTATGTGCAGAAAGGATATAGGAAACTGTTTTATGAAACCATGAGGATGATTTCTAGTTCTGTTTTCCAGGAGAGACTTTAAATTTTTTTAAAGAGGAGACAGGTGCCCTAGTTCTGTGGATTTCAAATGGTGCTCTGCAGGTTGTGTGCTTCCTCTCTTCCTACTGTTTCACTCCCACAAAGCCTCTCCTGTAATGATGTGCCTATGGAAGGGCTGCAGGAGCAGACACAAGGCTCTGGGGAAGTCTTCCAGCTTGGAGAAAGGCTGCCAGGGGAAGGTGTGGTCCCAGTGGTGGGGGATGAATACTGGGAAGATCAGGTGTAGGCAGTGGAACATTGTGCAGCAAGTTGTTGGATCAGAAATGGAAGCAATGTGGGACTCGTCCTTGTTAGATGCTTCAGGTTTCTGTGTTGGGATGTTGGCACTGCTTCTGTAATTCCTGCTAATTCCAGGCAAGACTTCCTAAGGAGAAGGAGGAATGGAACCTGTTGCTCAGGATGGGATCAGCTTTTAGCACGCTGACATGTGGCAGCTTGCACCTGAGTCACTGCTTTCATAACACCAGTGGAAACTCAGCATCTGCAGGAATTTACATCTCATTTGCCTTTCCCCGGTGTGCCCAAGCTGGGAGTGTGGGTGTGGAGTGTACGCTCAGGTTTGTGTGCTGCTCTGACTGCTGAGTGTGATGCTTCCACAAAGCCAGGATGATGATGTGAACTAATAACCTAGTTCAGCACATGGATATTCGACTCGGATTTCACCTAAGTCCAATATGCATCTACAGCATTGAAAGAAGCAGTTTCCAAAAGATGAAAAGCCAGCTTTGCCTTGTGAGTGGTGTCTCCTGTTTACATTCCCTGTTTTTGTTGTTCCCAGTCTGATGGGAAGCATGGCCCTGTCAAACCACTACCGCTCCGAAGACCTGCTGGACATCGACACGGCGGCCGGAGGCTTCCAGCAGAGGCTGGGGCTCAAGCAGTGCCTGCCCCTGACCTTCTGCATCCACACTGGCCTCAGTCAGTACATGGCCCTGGAGAGCGTGGAGGGACGGAATAAATACGAGATCTTCTATCAGTGTCCAGTAAGGAAGATGTGTTTGTGTTTCCCAATGTACTTCTGTGATGATTGGTAGTGTGCGAGCCTTGGTGGAACGTTGGAGCTGTAAATTCAGTTGCCATGGGAGCACTCATGGGGACAGGCTTGTGAGTTTTACATGTCTGAGGACCTGACTGGGACTACAATGATGTGTCAAGCAGCCAGACTTCAGGTTTAGTGAATATAGGGAAAGTGTTCCCTGTGCTATTTGAATTTTAACCTTCAAAGTCCAATGCTCTCTTTCTAACACATCCTTAAACTTCTTTCTCTTTCAGGACCAAATGGCTCGCAAACCATCTGCTATTGTTATGTTCATTACAGGTAACACTTCAGATAAAATATTCAAAATGAAATAGTCAGTGTGGGATCATCCAGAATATTTAGAAGTATTCCACTTGTCTGGAAGGGTTAATCTTGGATTTCTGTGGGGTGGAGGGGAAGTTCCATACACAGCATTTTGCTTGGCATTTTGAAGGTGGCAGGTAAATAGATCCACTTCTTCCATTCAGAGCTACTTTATACAAGGTTTGCATTTTGTGGAATAATGGTAGAAAGGTGGATAATAAACTTGGAGTCCCTTAGAATTCCAGAAGATCAAAGGACAGCACACAGAGCTTGTGCTCCAAGGAAGAAGTGGTAAGTACACTTAATCTAACAGGAGTGGGAGTACTTGATAACACATCAGGGAAGGCAAGGATAATAATTTCTTGGTAGCTCAGCTTCAATCCAGTTTTGAATCACTAATATTGACAAACAGTTGAACTCTGTACTTTTCTATTGAACTCTATATTGCAATGCTTGGAAGATTTGTGGCTGAGAAATTCTTGTGCAGAGAGCTGGTATGTGAAACTCTCTTCTTTGAGAATTAAATGTGACAGCTTGAGTGTGTGCTTAGCAATCAAGCTGTTCCAAAATAATGGCTGTGGGTGTATGAAAAGCTGTTCTCAGACAATGGCTGCAAGTGTATAAAAATCCCAGAATGACATACAGCCTTATTTTTCTGAGGTTGTAGAGGAGTGCAGAGTGTGGCTATGATTTATCCCTCTTTTCAAGGAGAGGAAACTCTGCAGTGTTCCTTAGAAGCTTTCCGTATGGAATCCAAGTGATGAGACACAACACTGAAGACCCTGATTATAATGTGAAATACATAGCTAAGAGATTCTTTGTTGGCTGTGTCATTTCTGGAGGATGCACCCTTAACTCTTTGGTTCTTGATTGGTTTTTCCAAAGTCTCTGTGTTAGTAAAATGAACGGGAATACTGACTGACTCATCTCAGTAAGCCTGAGAGTTTGTTATAAAAATAATCCAAGCTTTAAACTTTTTACTTGAAGTATTTACTGTAATGTGCTTAGTGGTAAATTTGCCCATTCTTAGGAATGCTTTTCTTCCTTGGCATTTAGGTACATCTTACTTGGAATGGTTTACATCCTATGTAAAGGAAGTTGTAACTGGAGGTTATCCTATCATCAGAGACCAGATTTTCAGGTATTGTGACTGGGATTTGTAACCTCAGTGCCAGGTTTTGGTGCTGCTTCTGAGCATGCTCACCTCTTTCCAAGTAGTGTTGGGCATCAGATACAAAAGCTGGTGGTGGGGAGAGGAGGAAGCCCATGAAACTATTGAAAATAAACATGTAAACCAGAATGCTTAAAGCAACTTTGTTTTTTTAACCAGAAGCTTCAGAGCTTGTAACTTTGCATTAATGGGACTGGAATTCTGCATTATAAGTGATCTGAAGTTTAGCAAACAGCATGATGTTTATTCTTTGTGCCATGAGTGTGTTTTTGCTGCAGGACTGTTCAAAGTCATTAAAAAAACAAATGTTTCAGCTAATTGGTCTCTTGAGTATGTAAATAAGCAGGACTTGTTCTGGTGTTTGAATCTCCATGCACTTGCAATTTCTTCTAAATACAATCAAGAACCTTAATTCTGTCAAACTGAAATGCTGCAGAGCCAAGTTCTTGGATCTGTAAATAAATTTGCTGCTAGAGTTTCCTAGGTTGTTTTTTTTAAATAGCATAGTGACACAGCCTTATTTAAACAGTGTGTTTATTAGTATTAGTTATTATTAATAATTAACTACTTTATGTGTTTAGTTTTCTGTATTGAATGTGCAAAGCTGTTTGCAGAGTTAATGCTCTCCTCTCTGTAGGTATGTGCATGATAAAAAATGTGTTGCTACCACAGAAGATATTACTGTGTCTGTGTCCACCTCTTTTCTACCTGAACTCAGTTCTGTGCATCCACCACATTATTTCTTCACTTACAGAATCAGGTAAATATAACTGAATTAATTCTTAGAATGGAGCATAGACCTATGGAATGTTCACAGCAAATTTATGCACAGCATTCAGAAATGTTCTGAAATGAACAGGATGTGCACAGCATGCTGTACTTTTTAATAAAATAATCCTAGTCATTGCCTGAAGTAACGATTCATTACGTAAAGTACCAGTCAAGCTGGCAATTGCTAAAATACAGTGATGGGTGGGGGAAAGAAGTTACAAGCAGCTCTTGTGATTTAGAAAAGGGTAAAGAACAGACAGGGAAGCACGGAGATGGATCCTGCTCCTGAGGTTACCTTAGTGGGTGTTTTCCGTTCCCAGTCTACTTGGTGATCCGAAGGGCACTACAGCATTTCTTGAAAGGAATGTATTAAGTATGTTCTCTGGCTTCTAGAATTGAAATGTCCAAAGATGCTCTTCCTGAGAAGACCTGTCAGCTGGACAGTCGATACTGGAGAATAACAAACGCCAAAGGTGATGTGGAAGAAGTCCAAGGCCCTGGAGTAGTTGGTAAGTGAAAAATTACTGGAGAGAGTATTTAATGTACTTGTTATTAAAATTCTGTTTGTCAGGTTGTGTGGTTTGTATCAAAATCAGAGAAAAAGAGATGTGTCCATCTGTTTTGGCTTTCAAGTTGTTTTGTAAGGGATATCTGAACATCCTGCTACTTAACCCCTCTCCAGTTTTTTATAATATCAGTAATTGCTGAGAATCAATTTGTGCATCCACTGGCATACAAATTGATCTGCCTGAGTCTGTTGTGGAGTGCAAGTCCTTTAGCAACTGCTAAATTGTAGTTCTCCATCAGTCCTTACTATTGTGATGTAACATTTTCCCCACAGGGGAGTTCCCGGTCATTGGCCCAGGGAAAGTCTATGAGTACACCAGCTGTACCACGTTTTCCACAACCTCTGGATACATGGAGGGGTACTACACCTTCCACTGCCTCTACTACAAGGACAGATTCTTTAATGTCACAATCCCTAGGTTTCATATGGTGTGTCCAACATTCAAGGTGTCTACAGCATGAACGGTAAGCAGAGATGCAGTTGGCTGAAACAAACCCCCAGATTATAAAAATGACAAAAGTTACAGTGCTGAAGAGTGTTCATGTTGCTGATTCCATACAAAACATGCCCCACGATTCAGAGCTCCTCACTTGTGCCTGCAGACGTGGCATTGCGTGAGCTGCTTGGATTTCACAGCCCCCTCCTTGGTGGGACCACACTCATTAATTTTAGCCATAATAATGTATCTGCTCTATTCAGACATGCTCCAGTTAATGACAGTTTAAAAACTGTAGAGTCTGTGATGTGCATTAGTTCTTGCTGAAAGTGCATTTCATGAAGTCACTTAATGACTTTGCAAATCACCAAGATACTTCACTTGCTGTTAATTATAATGTACTTTTAGTTTGGAGATTGTGGGTTAATTATATCATTTCTCCCTTTCCTCTGGCACATTTAGAGAAGAGCTCTTGATTTATTTTATCCCTAGTTTTCATGCAAGCACTGAGGAGCCGTGAGCTTTCCTCAGGAGCAGGCAGCTGCTTGTACACTATCTCAGGTTTGTCCCAGGATCCCAGACACTCATTCCCAGTGGCTCTAACAGCAGGTACCAGCAGATGTCGTGCTTCTAACAGAAAACGATGTCTCTTAACTCTTTCTCACATTTTTGGGAGCTGTAACTGCCTTCCTCTCTAACTTCCTTCCCTTCAGCTGACTGGAAAAATAATTTCCTTTTCTCTGTTGCTCTACCCCTGTATTAAAGGGTAAAAGGGTAATAACCCTTTTGTTTTTAAGTTACTTTAGTAAAATACAACCTAAACCACCAAGAAAATGGGTACAGCTGAGGTACTGAACCATGGCTTTACATAATTGTAGGTATGGAATATTGAAACCCAATGGATCCTTAGGGAGTGAAAGGTCAAGCAGTTTGGCAAAATGACCTCTACTGCAAATTAAGCTTGGTTTTAGGACAAAGATCACAATGTCTGCTTCAGCTAATGGGTGTGATAATGCAGCCCAGATTTTTCTAGGCAATTGTTAGTGCTTTCTTACAATTAACTGGAAGGGAAGATTTTCATTAAACCTGGGTGTGTTTTGTATTAGGCAACAAACCCTAATGAATCTGCAGTGGATGAAGACCAAGATTCCACAGGCACCGATGACTCCTGAGATCGACGCAGAGTGTTGGACTTCGCTGCACCCTCTGGATGCTGCCCACGTCACACTAATGGGGTTTTTCCCAAACAAACTGTTTGCAGAAGCTGAACCCTTTGGGGCTAGTGCATAAGGATATTTCTGACTATTGTAAATGAACTCTGTTGCACATCAGGGCAACTAGCATGAATGTTGGAGCCAGTTCTAATATTCATTGGAGTATAACTTCTGTTTCCCTGGTTTGGGAGGAGGGGAAGAGGGAGGAAAACGGGGAGGGGGAGGAAGAGGAAGGTGTTTGGGCTTTGTCCACTTTTTTCTGAAGTGTGAAACAGCTTGATAGTCCAAGGTAATCATATCTTACATTTTTGAAGTATTGCCTATTTATGATCATACTGCAGATACAGTGTGGGGATTTGGTTCTATACAAGCATTTAAGATTAGCAGTAGACAAGATGGCAAAAAAGGCTGAATCCTGTTGTCCTTTCTCATGAGTTTCTGCTCTGGGTAACTCCTGCTAAGAATGAAACTTGGAGTTTGGTCTGAATATCCCATTTGGGTGAGATTAGGTGCTCTTATGCTATTTTTTTTTTTTTATTAACATAGGAACAGCAAAAAATTCTGGTCATCAAAATGCATAAATTAGGAGTGAAACTGGCCTTATTTTTAGACAATCTGTTTCTCAGCTTGATTTTATGCTAAGTGACTCTGATTGGAGAATGCCTCTGGGAATGTAGTGTCCATGCATAATCTGCCACTCGTTAACTTAAGGAATTTCTCATTGACTACAGAATATGGATTTGTAAATATGTTTCGAGGTTTTTTCCTTTACATGATGTTTGCTGTTGTCATAGGTGACAAATTTATGTTATGTATCATATTTTGCTGAGCCCTTGATGGATTTTTGTAACTGAATAAAAAATTAAATTTAAAAAAAAAAAAAGAGGAGGCTGGCAGAACAGCAGATGACTAGAAAATTTGTATTTAAAGAAGTATCTGTTTGCTTTATCATTTTTATTTTGTTTCTGTTATCATTAATAAACAACTGCCTTTTTTGTTCTCAAGTGCTACATGGGACTGTTTTTGCCAAGACTTGAGCAATAATTTTGTGACCAGCACTGGTGTAGTCAGTTCTTCTTTTTGACAGGCAGAATTTGTAGGTTTTATGAGGTAGACCAGCATATTGTGGTTCCAGCTCAAATTTTCCATTATTGACTAGTTGCAGATTTCTCTTTTTTTTTTTTTTTGCAAGCCCAGGTATTGGATTCTCCATGTGCTCAGCTTTCCCCTGGTGCATTTTCCACAGTGGCACAAGGCAGAAAAACAAACACTGAGTCTGATCCCTACAACAGTTGTGGGGTGAAACATCTCCAGAAGCAAAACCAGCTTGTGTTGTCCCTCACAGGAGTCAGAACAGCACTGAGCATTGCTGGAGTGCTTCCAAAACGTTGCCATTTTGAGGATTGTCACAGTATTACCTGTGAGGGATAAGAAATTTCCACAAAAGTTTTGTCAAGGAGCAGTAAAAGAAGGTTTTAGTGGAACTAGAACTTACTGCAGGGCTGTGTGTTTTCAAGGACAGATTACCCTCATGGTTGGAGGCCATTCTTGGGAGGATTCCTCCCAGGATCTCTATGTTCTAGTGCAGCGGAATCAGCTCAAGGGCATGGCACTCTACACAAACACTGCCAGCTCTTGGCAATTTCACTTATTTTTCCCTACTGTTTTAGGGAGTGGTTCTCCCTTGGATTGTTACAGATGAGCTGGAATTCTTGCTTTCTGTGGGAGATCAAGATCAAGGCCAGTGCTGTGCTTTCAGCCCCTGAGCGCTGCGGTGCCGGGGTTCGAGGCATCAGCTCTGGGCACAGCAGGGGGCAGAGGGGTCTGGAGTGAGGAGGGAACCAGGCAGGGAATTGAGGGATTGCTGCTCCTGCTCTGAGCACAAATGTGTTTGTAGCAGGGCAAAGGGTATTTCTTTGCTTCAGGCAGCTATTTTAGCACAGGGTGTGTTGCCTGGAGCTGCCAGAACCGCTGCAGCTCCTCATGATGTGCATTTGAAGCGGGGCTGAAGCCAGTGGCTCTTCTCACCCTTCCCAAACAGGAGGTTATTCCAGAAGTGTGAATCACGGAATCATGGGCTCAACGTGGAATCAAAACCAAAGGAATTGGTGATGTTTGGCAGCACTGCTGCCCTGTGGGAATGTTCACTGAGCAGCAGGAGAGAACCGAGTCGAGGTGCCGCTGCCGCAGCCAGCACCTCCCTGCTCTGGCTGGGCACAGCTCTGGGGCAGGTGTCACTCCAGTGCACGCAGCTGCCAAAGGCTTCCTGTGGTCACTGGAATGATGGGAATGTCCTTCCCCTCGGCCACCGTCCTGCAGGCTCAGCCTGAAGCTCTGCTACCTGCTCCTGACTCAGACCTGACCCTGATGCTTGGTTAGGACTTCACCTGGCCAGGTAAAACCCGCCTTGCTGAACACCTGTGGACTCAGCTTGTGGTGAAACCCTGGCACATCCAACACAAACATGTCACTGGTCCAGTTCTTTTTCTGTCCCTGTGCTGACAGTCTCTTTATAATTGCTCTGTAGGATTCCTCCAACATTTTTGTGGGATTTTGCTGGCTGAATGGTTTCATGGAGAGGACCTTTGGCCACGATTTCTTTGCCGTGACTGCATCACAGAGAGAAAAACAAGTGGTGTGCCAGCCAGTCAAATAAAAAAACCCAACTGAAAGTTGCTGTGCAAGTTAGTCAGTATTCTGGTGCTGTTTTTTTTTTTTTCCTGTCACTGTTTAATTTGTCAACATTTATGCAAAGAATTTAAGGTGGAAAATTCAGGTCACGTTTGAAATACCATTTATCTGTGATGATACAGATAAACGTGTGCTCTGTTGGAGGGACTGTTGCCAGATTTTGGGAAAGGAAAACAGGAAAATGTTCAGCTGAGGCTGACATACCTTGTTCCCAGTCCCTCATCTAAGTGAATTATACAGGTTTTTTTCTATCATATTAATTGAGGGATTCTCATTTAATAAGCTGCATCTAATAATCCACAAGAATCTTACATCCCTTTGCTTCTATTTATGACTTAAACAGAAGTAACATGTTTTAGACAGAAGATCGTATGCTGAGCTGACTGATAATCAACGCACCAAGAGAATCTGATGTAAGTTCTGAGTGATTTAGCGTTTGCTTTGGGTTTAGTAAATAAATTGGCAGTTTTGATGTGGTAACAAAATCAAATGTAAGAGTCCTTTTTAAATACAACTGGTAGTTTTACAGGTATTTCATACTGTCCTTAAGTCAGCACTGAACTTCTTTTTTTTCTAGATAGCATGGATCTAAGTATTAGTAAAATACTTTTTGGGTCCTCATTTCTATTGCTGTTCAATACTTTCCTGGGTTGTGAATGTTTAAATCCACATTCAGGTACCTTTAGAGGAAACTGCCACTTGCTATTCCTGGTTGTTCCTCTGTGTGTTCTAAAACTCTTCACTGTTTTCTGTAACCTATTCATTCATACCATGAGGTATCTCTCTCTCTGGGGAGACCTTAGAGCCCCTTCCAGTACCTAAATGACCTCCAAGAGAGCTGGAGAAGGACCTTGGACAAGGGCCTGGAGTGACAGGACAAAGGGGAATGGATTTAAAACGACAGGGCGTAGGCTTAGATAGAATATTAGGAAGAAATTATTTATCAGAGCAGGGTGAGGCCCTGGCACGGGTTTCCCAGAGAAGCTGTGACTGCCCCATCCCTGAAGCGTTCAAGGCCAGGTTGGATGGAGCTCGGAGCAACCTGGCTTAGTGGAAGGTGTCCCTGTCCATGGTAAGAACTCTCGTTCTTGAAGTTCCCTTCCAACCGCAGCCATGCCAGGATTAAACCCAAGTGGCGCTGGCCACAGGCACGGCCACATGAGTGGCACACGCGTTCCCTGAGAGCCTACCCAGCCTGCGGGAGCGCAGCCACCCCCCTCAGCCCGGCCTTAGGGAGCGCTTCTCCCGCCTTCCCCTCCCGTCAGCGGCTCCCGGCCGCCGCCCCGCCCCGGAGGCGGCACCGGCGCCAGAGGCAGCACCGGCAAAGGTAGCACCGCATCCCTGCGTCCCGCACACGCCAGGATTTACCCGGGGAAGGTGAGCGGGACAAGCCCGGAGCAGCGGCGGCAGCGCCGGCAGCGGCGGCAGCCCGGCGAAGCCAAGCGGTGGCCGCGGGGGGAGCGCGCAGGTCCCCGCTGTGGGGCAAAGAAGGAGGCAGAAAGCGGGGAGAAAGGCGGCTTTTCCCGGGAGCTGCGAGGAGCCGGGGGAGGGTTTGGGTGGAATCGCGTGCTTGGCCCGGGGCAGGTGTGCTGTGGCCGTGGCCGTGGCCTGAGTCACGGCGGCCGCACCGCAGTGCGCTGCGCTGCGCTGCGCGGGCCGGGCGCGGGGCCGAGGGACGGAGCGGCCGCGCACGGCGGTGGAGCGGGGCCAGGCGGCACCGGCACCTGCCCCGCCGTGTCCCGGCACGGGAAACGCTGACCTGCTCCCCGCGGGGAGGCGGCTCGTGGTCCCCTTCCCCCTGTCCTTTCCCCCCGTGCTGTCATTTACGATGACAGCAGGAGCAGGTCCTGTCCCCTTGCCGTCTCCCAGGTGGGACTGCAGAGAAATTCTGTTTCACAACCGGGCACTGAGCCTTCCGTGCTGTTGCAGTGGCTGTTTCTTGTCATTGAGATGGGTCGGATGTTTGACTTAAAAGACTAATTTAGAAAATTCAGCTTAGGAGATGTTTTCTGCTTTCATTTCTTTTAAGCCGCGTTGTGAATTGCTGTTTATATATGCATTTACTGTTCTTCAAAGGCCAGAATTTCCTGATGTCTCACACAGAAACAATTACTCATTTTCATGAAAATAGATGCACTGAATTACTACTATTTGGCTGGCTCTGATGATTTTTATTCATCTGGATGACATTTATGCTGGTCATGACTTGGTGTTGCTAAAAGACAAAGCTGTTTTTGTCTGCTGACACATGGGTGACTGAGGATTCCTGGAAGATGGAGAGATTCCCAGGGTGGCTCTCTTTGCTGTCCAGAAGGGCTCTTGCTGTAACCACCAGACTTAGCAGCACTCCTGCAGATCCACGTCACTGTGGGATGAGCCTCTGGCCTTGAAAAGCTTCTTGCAAAGTTGTTTACCACAGACAATCAGCTCATCTTGCACATTATGGTTTTGTTTTTTATAGTTTCCCTCTGCTCAACAGTAAGTCATACAGAGAGGAGAAAAAAAAGAGAGTGGGTTGGGTTTTTTCATCATTGGATGGGTTTTCTTTAGGTACTTTTGGATAGGCTTGGTTTTTTTGTTGGGTGAAGTTTGGGGTTTTTTGTCAGTAGAAAAGTTAACTAGACTGAAGGTTGAGAAGCATTTAAATACTTTTTTGCTGTGAACCCATCTTTTCAAGTCCTCAGTCAGTGTCCTGGGAGGAAAAAGCTCCATCCTGACATGGTTAAGGTGTGTCATGTTAAAGTCTTATAGCTGCAGGCAGGATTAAGAGCAGTGTCTGTTTCACTACACTTTTATCAGATGAAAAACTTGTTATCTGAATACCTTTAATATTTCTGAACTTTCAGTGCCACTTGGGCTTTAAAGACAAACATAAATCATGCCCTCCTAGCACAAGCGTGGTCCTTCTCTCCCCACGGTGTCTGCTTAATGCCTCCTTGGAATATCCTGCTCTGCAATAGCAGAGATTTTTTAGTAGGAGCTGTGATTGTAGTTCAGTGTGCAGAAATCTCTCTGAGAACTCCTGCTTTGGAGCTGCCTGTGTTAAAAAAAATTCCTGACCTTCCCATCTCACTGCTGCCTACGGATTGCAGCAGCCATGGAGACCTGAGCCACTGCTGCAGGCACTTGTTGAGTTATTGTCTGTGTCAGTCCCTCTCAGTGAGAGGGAGAAATTTTGGGAGAGGAGAGGCAAAAGCTCCTGTAGAGCAGCCAAACCTCTTGCAACCCCATGAGAGAGGAGAAAGGAGAGCAGTCTGGCTCCAGGGTTACTGGGGAATTGCTGAAAGAGAAAAAGCATTTGAGACCTTTCTTTTTGCTAGGTGCATTTGTGGCTGTGAGAAATTGGGAGGCCTGTTGATTGGTGTAATCAGAGAGGAGAGAGGAGACCCATCTGAGCCTGTCCGGGCTCAAATATCAGTTCTGAGAATAAAAATCCTGTTCTCAGAATAAAAATCCTCCCTTGGAAAGTGCAGTTATTTTTCCCTCTTGTGTTTCCCTGTTTTTCCTGGCCAGTGCTTTCAGTTTTATGCTGAAACAAGTCTTGAAACCTCAGTTCATCACCAGGTGCTTTGCTTTTGAATAGAATAAACTTATAATCTCTCTTTACGCCCTCAAATCAGGGAAGAAGCATGACCAAGATGAACTGCATACTGCTGACCGCCTGCGTTGTTCTGATTGCTTTCTGTGGCTCTGGTGAGTAAAAGAGAGGGACTTTGTGGTTTAATGTTATGACAGGGGCTGAGAAAATAATGGAAAAAAATGCCAGAGGGAGGAAAAACAGTGAGAAAGGCCTAGATTATTTAATACCACTGTGGGGAATGTCAGTAACCATTGAAGCAGGGCTCAGTTTCTCTTCTGATTGTCTTGGGTCAGGAGAGAGAATCGGGGGCAGGATGTGGTGCTGCTTAACACAGCAAAAAACTGGTGTTTTGCTGCTAAAAAATGGGATTTGTCTTGTGTGAATTGGAAACCAGTAGTATGAGAGGGAAAGGAGATGGAATTTAAAGAAAGGATGGAACAAAACTCAGCGGCAAGTGTCTGTCATTGCCTGGAACAGGCAGTCTTCAAGAGCAGATAAAAGGAGCAAACATTTAATATCTTGTTCTGCAGGCACATAATGGTAAGTGTTTTTAACAGTGACATAAATACATGCTCCAAGATGTGCCTTTCAAAATTGCCAGCCTCAATTGGTACACTGACATAAGCTTGTCAGTTTTAACTGAAGCCTTGGGTTTAACAATTTCAGCTGAAGTCTTGAGCTTAATAACCAGGCATCTGTTTTGTGACAATTAGATGCAGATAGTGATTCTTCTTCTTCTTTTGTTTTTTCTTTTCCTTTTTAATGCTGCTGCTGCTGCCTCAGTAGTTTATTATTCAGTAAAGAGAAATTCTTGTTGTCTTAGGTTATACCTTAAGATGTTACCACTGTGACAACAGCCCTTCTGTGTGCAGGACCAACAGCACCTGCTTGACGACCGAAGACACTTGCTTGCAGATTAAATTTGGTATGTACAGTGTCCCACAGACCTAAAATAAACCCACTTGGGTCAGCTTTCATCGCCTGGACACCTCTAATCTGGCCCTAGCATGCATTTCTCAGCCTCACTCAAAAGGAACTTGCCTTCAAAATACTTTTGAAGGTCATGCTTATATCCAAGCAATAATGGAATGATTTAGATAGGTGAGTTGTAGTTGTACACACATGTACATAGATACCTGTATATCCAGATTGGAAAAATACACAAACAAACAAACAAACAAACAAAAACCTACCCAAAGGAGCTGGAAAAAAATAAAGACAGCGTTGACTTTAAAATACAATTTGTTACTCTTTAAAAACAGATAAAGGATGTGTAGCCCACAATATAAACCTGCAGGTGAAGGGCTCAGTCATTTATGAACTCACACTATTAAAATAAATTCTCGTTTCCTGAGGGTGAAGTGATCTGTGTTTTAGGAGGGACATCTTCAACTAGATCACGTTGCTCAGAGTCTGGCCTTGAATGTTTCCAGGGATGGGGCATCCAGCACCCCTCTGGGCAAACTGTGCCAGTGTTTTACCACCCTTATCTGCTCTTCAGGCTCTGTCTTCTGCACATTCTTCACTGAAAGCCTTGTCAAGAGCTGGCCCAGGCTGCTCAGGGCAGTGCTGGAGTGCCCATCCCTGGAGGGATTTAAAAGCTGTGTGGAAGTGGCGCCTGGGGACATGGGTTAGTGGAGGGCTCGGCAGTGCTGGGTTAAAGGTTGGACCTGATGATCTCAGAGGTCTTGATCAGCCTAAATGATTCTGTGAGTGCAGGCTGAGCTGGCTGGTGATGCCAGGTATCACTCAAGCTCCACCCTGTATCTCCCAGTGGGTCACTTGGACTGAATTGGGTACACACTCCTGAATTCCTAGAGAAAGCAAATTTGGAAACCTCTAAACACTTGCACTTAAAAACGCAAGTACATGGCTGTGGCAAAACCAAAACTATAGGGCTGATGCTGGGGGCACAAATGGCCCATGAACTACAGGACACAAGACTTACCAAAAAGTCCCTTCTGGGGAGGGTGAGAGGCCAAGCCCAGTGATCTGTCCCTGAAAGTTCGTGTTGCATTCTCATTGCCAGTTTGATACAAAACTGGGGGTATGTTTTATACCTTATTAGCCACTACTGTGAAGTGCTGTGGGTGGGACTGTGGTCAGGCCTTCCACTATTTGTACAGAATATTTCGTGGTAGGAGGCTTGTGCTGGGTTTGTACAACACATTTCTGGCTGTGGGGTCGAAGAACCAGACCACACAGCTTCTGCCTCCCTCCACTGCCCCCCGATGCCATGGCAACACAGACCACAAGGCCTCCATCCAATTTCTGTGTTTACACCATGGGCCCTGTCACAGATTGAGCTTTGCCTTCCCCTCACTGTTTTATTCTTCTAACAGTGGCAGTCTAAGCAGCGCTTCTCTCTCCGTACCAAAAATGGTGTTACTGTCAATACTCTCTTAATCTGTTTAATTTTTTTGTTCCATAGGTAAATTGAGAACTTTCTCCTGCTGGAAGGCATCCCAGTGCAGTGTGAATGAAATTGCTGATTTCTTCCAGTTGGATAATTTTGATTTCTTTTGCTGCCAACACGACCTGTGCAATGAGAGTGCAATTACTGGGGTTAACAAAGCAGCCTTCAGTATTGCTTCTGTAATGGCCATGTTATGGGTGCTCCTGTAATAATCCTGATTTGTAAGCTATCCTTTCAAGACGAAATTACACAAAACCATTAACTCTTTTCTATATTGCATATTTTCAGCTCCTGTCCATAGGCAGAAACATTCCCTTGTAATTTTAAGTTGTTACCCAAGGCTCAATCACCGTCTCCATTCACGGGAAGGAGATGTGTGTTGTTATCAGTTATTGATTGGGTGTTTTGATCTGTCCCCATGTTCATGGGGAAGATAAGTTCTTGTGAAGTCATGTTACCTTGTGGAGAACCTGGGCAAACTCCAGTGAGTGATGTAAAGGAGAAGGAACGCTACAGCTTTTCTGCTGGAAACTGTCATTTTTTAACCGTCCCATAAACTGTCATTATTTTTGGTTGGCATTTCTGTGGGTTTTGATTTGTTTTGCTTTGGATCCTCCTTGTCACAGATCAAGCAGTGGATTTGCCCTCAACACAAGACGTGTTGGATCATAAGTGTACTTTGCTGCAGTCTTTGTGATGAATATTGAAATATTCAGTTTCAAGTCATGTAAACACTTTGTTCCCATCACTGCACCTTTTTTTTTTTACAAGCCAATGATATAACCTTGTCAAGTACTGTTATTTTGGGAGAAAGCATCTACATTTCTTAAACCAAAACCAAAATACTGCTATAAGTGAGAAACACTTTTCCTTCTTTTTTTTTTTAATATATATATATATATATTTCTGTGAGCATGTAGACAACATGTGATAGCTTCTTTTTTTATTCTCCTCATCCATTATCCATGCCTAGGATTTTAAGTGAGCATGTGCTTTGCACTGAGTATTTATTGGTATACTGAAAATCGATTATAAGATGCTAAGGAGTTGAAATGGCACATGTAGGTTACTTCCCCACCTAGTTAGCTTTTGGGTTTTGTTGAAAACAGCGATGTGTAAACTTAACCCTTCAAGCTTCCACCTAAGAGTATTAAATCTTGCAGAACTTTCTTTCCATAAATGCCAATGCACAGTATAGGAGTGTATTAATATAGCATGAATAAAACCTGCTCAATCTGTAGGTGTGAGAGGTCTGGAGCTCAAATGCTGAAATACTTACCTTGCTCTGCTCCATGGTGGGAGTCAGACCTGGGGACGTCTCTGGTACGTGGGGACCCTCTCAGTCAGGTGGGATGCCAAATCCTCTTTTCTGGAGCTGCTGGCATATCCCTGCCAGAGTTGTGTCCATTGCCAATGGGATATCCTCTTCCTGAGGACCCTCACTTGTGCTCCTTGACACCAGTGATACCAGTGACACCAGTGATACCAGTTCACCAGTCACAACAAGGGTGTTGTTCCAAATCCCCGGTGTGTTCCGCAGTGTACCTTTTGGTCGAGCTTATTGTAGCTGTGAAAGTGTCCTGGGATCTCTCCCATCACTCAAAATATGGAAGTTGTCCTGTCTTTGATTAATAAAAATGTCAAAAAAGAAAAATGTGGTGTGTGTGGTGATTTATTGGTATTTACAGCTGGATAGAACTCCAGTTGTTTCCATGGGAGGTGCATCTATGCTTCCCATCCAGAGACTCAGCAAGTTCCAAGTAGACATCTCTCCTTCCATATTTTTATTTCCCACCTGATTAAAAACAGACACTGGAAGACAGCAATTTCTGCACAATGACTTTTTCCACTGCTGCAGCACCATTTGTCAAACTCAGGCTCATTTCAGGTGAAAAAGTATTAAAGCACTGACTCAATCTAAATTGGGGGAAGGTTTGTTAGCAGAGAGGTATCTTTTGTTGGACAAGATGATAGATTCCTTATGCTTAAATCATCCTGATGGAAGCATTTTTCCTCTATTACATTGTCAATGTCTCTTTTTTGATGGTGGCACTTTTAAGCTTGTTTTATTGCTGTATGGCCTGCATATATAAAATATTCTCCTTTTTTGATAAGTGCAAAAAGGAGCTCTGTATTTCATGTGTCTAATCTTAAAGCCATCATTTTTACTATTTCTTTTTTGATAGCCTTGAACACTTTGTCTCATTTGTCATACTTTTTTGTTTCTCTTCTAGAAGCAGCCTAAGCAACAAGTCCTTGTAGTTTTAATGTGTTACTTTCTTTTTGTAAAGGTCAACCACAACATGGTTTAATTCCTGTGAGGTTTGCATTTTCTGAGTCTGGCTGTGCTGACTGCTGAGCCCTCTCCTGCAGATTGTTGAACAGTGACTGCTCCTTGAATTTTGGCACTTCGCCCTCTGCTGCTGCTGCTCTGTTGCGCCCAGATTTGCTCAAAGAGGACCAGTAAAACCAAAAGAGCCATTAAAACCTTGGCTCAAATATTAAAGTATTAAAATCTGTTCCAGAGTATTAAACTCTGAGTCCACGAGGACCCCCAAGTCCTCTGCAAAGTTGTTTTCCCCCTGGTCAGCCCCCAGCCTGTGCTGGTGCCTGAGGTGATTCCCAGCCTTTGGGGTGGGTGTCACAAAGTGGTGCTTGAAAGTTAGGAGTCCCTAACTTTCAGCCACCCTCAGTGAGAGTATCAGCCAGATACTTTGTGTGGTTTAGCTGTGTCCTGTAAGACCTGGGATGATGCCAGATAAACTCAGGGTGAGCAGCTGTGCCACTGTGCAAAGGTGTCTGTTGCCCTCTGCAGTGAGTGCTGGGTAACTTGTTGCTGTTGCTGGCGTTGTTTTGGGTTTATTTTGTAATTATCCGAGTGGTTTGCTCTGTTCTGAAATAGTGGCACGACTAAAACCTCATCCTTTGAGTGTGCTTTTTATGCCAATACACATCATTTATGTACTAATGGCTACCTGATCATCCAAGAATATTCTTCCCTACATCTACTTCTCAGTTGCTCTCATAACCAGCAGTCTCATTTTTGGCAGTGGGACACAAGTTATATAGGAACAGAAAGGAAAAAGTAACAAATGGAAGCTGTGACAACAGCAGGAATTCATTCTCGTGATCTGTTTTGACCATCAATTCCTCCTCCAAGTCCTCATGGTGGTGACCAGGTGTCCTTTGACTTGAACTTGGGCATGGAGAGACCTTGGAAGCCTCCTGGTACTGGTAGGAATGTGGGGCTGATGTACCTGGTTGAGAGGAATTTGGCTTTACCCTTTGTGAAATCCCTCTCTAGTTTTGCCATCCCTCATCAAAGATGAGGTGGGATGTCTTCGTGTTATTTCAGGATGCAGGAAATGGTGAAAAGAAGCAGATGCACGGGGAAAAGGAGACAGGCAGAGCAAGCAATTTCCTCCCACTGCTTTTTGGTGTGAGAGGAATGAGGAGGCTGACCAGTGAGCAGCTTTATTTTGTGGAAAGGAGTTGCTGAAATAATAGAACGGTCCCAGCAGAGAGCTGCACGTTAAGTATCTCGCTGTTGTACTAACTGGGGCATCTGGATACTGCTGTTACACAAATATTTAATGCATCTAACAACAGCAGCATTCCTCCAGCTGGAAGAGAGTTTAATGTGTCTGAATCTGTGTGTGTCTCCAAGGGTTTGGATCTCACTGGTAAATACAGTCAGTCCTAAGCTGGCATCACAACAGGGGAGTTTGGCTTTGCCTAAACATCCAAGAAAGCGTTGTCTGTGAGATCCCCACGTTTATTGAGGCAGAAAGGAGCACACTGCACTTTCTGCCTCCACACAAGGTGAATATTGCACCAACAGGACAGTGCTAACACCATTCTGCATTTTAGAGAGGGAGAAGGGAGCGGCTGATTGGCTGTGAGATCCCCAAAAGAAGTACGTTGTCATTTCTACTCCCATCTTTCCAAGAATAATTTATACATTGGGATAAAATGAAGACCTGCTGATGATGTTCATTTTATGGGTGTGACAACTCACAGCATGGAGAAAACTGTCCTGGAGCCTAGGAAAGGGCAAATTAAAAATGCTGTTGGTTTCTTGCTTCTAAGTGGAACGAATTTAATAAAAAAAGTGTTTGAAGCAAAGTTCCCCTCCCAAATAATGAAATCTCTGCATGTGATCCAGTGTTGGTTCTATTTAAGGGATAAGGAGTCTTGAATGGTACCCTGGCACCTTGTGAGTCCAATTTAAACCAGCCCCTTACCTCATTTTGGTGGATAAGGATGAGACTGAAGCACATGCACTCCCGTGTTCTCCTCTCTCACAGGTGTTTGGAGATGCTGCTGTGGGGCAGGTTCAGAGAAAAGCTATGGAGACACTGCAGGATGGGGATGAAATCACAAAAGTTACAGGTTGAGTAGATGGATGTTGTGATGAGATTCACTGTGGAATTTGTTCTGGAGACTGCTGCAAACCACAGAAACCTTGTTCTCCAGAGGATTCTCCAAGCAGTGCTCTGCGCCTCATTCAAGCCCATGGTGCTGGAGTTCATTCCACGCTCAGATTCCTATTTCCAGAGATGCTAAAGTCTTCCGGGGAACTTCAGGCATCCCTCATCATCAGCTGTCATGTTACTAAGTGGTCAAGGCTTGGGTGAGAACGTGCACAGCTCAGGGTCATCGTTTAGCTCGCATCTGAAATGAACGACGATAAGAGTGTTATACCAGGAAAAGATCAAAGTGATTAAAATGACAGCCACATCTTGAAATCTAATGACTTTTGAAGTCTGAAGGGTTTCTTCCTTCCTGCTCCCAGTCATGGTAATGCTGTAGGCTCCTGTGAATTGAGGTATATTCTCTGTTCCCTGGAATAAAGGGATGCTTCTCTGGGGAATGGTGGGGCTGTAGCCCAGAATCCAGTGCCAGGTACTTCTAGAAAGCTGCAGCTTGCACCCAGATAAAATGACTATCTAAAGGATTACAGAAGGCAAAATAAGAAAGCTGCTGCTGTCAGATACCAGGCACAGCTTCCTTTTGTACTTGTACGTTTTACCCTGTAGCAAGCTGGAGGTGGTTTTCTTTTTTTCTGCTTAGAAAAAGGATTTTCAATCCATTCCTCTCCCTGAAAGTGAGATCAATATAACTATTGTTATGAAAATTCCCTTTCCTAATAATACAGCAGCAAGTTTTTCTAGTACAAAAGTGTTTATATCTATATCTAGATCTAGATCTCAATTACATTATACACTGCAATGTGCAGAGGTGGTGGAATTTTACTGGAGACTTTGGCATTGCTCATGTGTAACTATAACAAACTAAAGGAGAGTCTAACCTGGAACGAAGGGCTTTTTGCACCCTCTCCTGTGAGGGTGGTGCTGAGGCACCGGCACCGGCGAGCAGTTAAAAAATACGTGGTAATGTGTAGGGAGACATATATGTGGCTTGGAGATCGCGGCTTCCTCACAGAAAAACGGGAAAAAGTCGCGGAATTCCCGGAGATCAGCACGCCCCCGGGGCCAGAGCTCCGTGAGGGAGGCGGGCGGTCGTCCGCGCCGGCAGGGGGCGCTGCGGCGGGGGCGGGGCCGCTCCGGGCGGGCGCGGCCGAG
>VZRS01003356.1:58305-69695 GCA_013398055.1 Ifrita kowaldi | reverse complement strand
CGCGGAGCGGGAGGGGCGCGGGGCCGGTCCGAGTGTGCGCGGGGAGCGCGGGGAGGGGGCGGCTCAGCCGCGCCGTCGCCGTGGAAACGCGCGGGGCCGCATCCGCAGGGCCGCGCTCAGCCCCGCCGCAGCTTTTCGGGGGGATGCGGGAAAGGGGGGCGTCGTCATGGCAACGCCGGGAGCCCCCCGGACCGGCCGGGCATCCCCGGGCCGCGGGGCCAGGGTTAGACGGGACGGGGGAGCACAGAGCCACAGGGGGCTGCTTCGCCAAGGCACGGGCGTTGTGAATGCCCCTCTGCTCTGAGCCAGGCTGGGAGAGCTGGGGGTGCTCACCTGGAGAGGAGAAGGCTCCAGGGAGAGCTCAGAGCCCCTTCCCGGGCCTAAAGGGGCTCCAGGAGAGCTGGAGAGGGACTTTGGACAATGGTCTGGAGGGACAAGACTCAGGGAATGGCTTCCCACTGCCAGAGGGCAGCATTAGATGGGATATTGGGAAGGAATTGTTCCCTGTGAGGGTGGGGAGGCCCTGGCACAGGGTGCCCAGAGAAGCTGTGGCTGCCCCTGGATCCCTGGAAGTGTCCAAGGCCAGGTTGGATGGGGCTTGGAGCAACCTGGGACAGTGGAAGGTGTCCCTGCCCATGGCAGGGGAGGAATGAGATGAACCTTTAAGGTTCCTCCCAGTCCAACCCATTCTAAGATTGTGAGATCAACCAAACACCCCTCTGAGAGGAATCAGAGAACCTCAGTGGGGACGTGTCCTCCACAGCAGCCAAGAGGCCCTGGAGACCGTATCAGCTCCACAGGCCTTGTCTGGCATCGGTACCAGGGCAAAACTCCCCCCCCAGCACTCCAACCACAGGCCCAAAGAGGGACCAGACAATGTTCATGTGACATCCCCAAGATCCCTGGGAAGCAAAAGGATCACTCTAACTGGTCCTGTAGTGGAAATGCAGGATAGACACACTGCCGTAGTGCTTCCGAAGGGCTCTGGTCAAACCCAGGGCTGCTCACCTTTCAGTATTCTGTGGCCACTCAAGAAGTGTCTTCAGACAGTTACACAAGGTCTGGCCCACTTACCTGCAGAAGGTGGGAGTGGAAGGAACCAAGGCTGGAAGCACAAGGGCCAAATGTACAAAAAGCTTCTGAGAAGAGCCCCTGATATGTTTTGGATAGCTGGGGAGAGGTGACTGCTCACCCTGACAGCCAGCTCTGGCTGCTCCAAACCTGGGGCACGGAGTGTTCCTGCTCACTTTGGAGACTGTAGGAACAACCTCACAGTTTCAGTGTATCTGCAAGTTCCTTGCCACCTTGAGTTTTGTACTCCAAAATGTTTAATACATTAAAAATATTAAATCACAGACTCTGATGAAGCATTAGATGTTGCAAATCAGGAGGGAAGTAACAATACATTTCCTTTGCTGCTACTGCCTTCTTCCCCATTTTCAAATAAACCTCCAGTGGCACAGTGTACAAATAGATTTTCCCATATCAATCCTTTTATGCTGCAGAGGGAAGGTCAAACAGATTTGAATCGGGAGCAGAGTGAAACTCAGTCACTTGAAAAGCAACCCAGCATTCCCCTTCTCCCATCAGTTTCCTCTTCCTGGCTGTGCTTGCTGTAAAAACACAATCATGAATTCAGAATGATGAATTGCCGGGAAACAGCTGCATTAGGTAAAAAAGAGGAAACAGCCCTGGCTTCCCAGCAAGCCCTCTGGATGGTGTAACATCAGACCATTTCCCTGTGTGTGCCTCAACTTCCATTTCTATGACCTCTGTTGGAAAGGATCTGAACTTACATCTCAGGGGCTGGGGAGCTGTCCTGGGGAAGGGGCTTGGGGGGTTTGGGCTGAGGGCAAGTGGAACAGGAGCCAGCAGTACCCTGGCAGCCCCAAGGGGACATTGGGGGGTGACTGTCCTGCTCTGCTCTGCACTGGGGCAGCCTCACCTCGAGTCCTGGGGACAGTTTGGGCCCCTCAGCACACAAAGGACATCTGAGAGCTGGAGTGTGTCCAGAGCAGGGGACCGGGATGGTGAAAGGTCCCGAGGGCAGGACTTGGGAGGAGCAGCTGAGGCCACTTGGCCTGTTCAGCTGGGAGGAGAGAAGGCTGAGGGGTGACCCCATCGCTGTCTGCACCTTCCCCCCGGGGGGCAGGTGCTGATCTCCCCCTTCTGGGACCAGCGACGGGACCCGAGGAGATGGAACAAAACTGCCTCAGGGGAAGTTCAGGTGGGACATTAGGAAAAGGTTCCTCACCCAGAGGCTGCTCCGTGCCTGGAAGAGGCTCCCCAGGGAAGCAGTCACGGCACCAAGTTCAGGGAGTGTCTGGACAACACTCAGTCCCTATGGTTTAATTTTAGGTGGTCCTGCCAGGAGCAGGGAGCTGGACTCAATGGTCCTTATGGATCCCTTCCAGCTTGAGCTATTCTGTGATTCTGTGAACTTTTGTTTACTTAAACTTAGCTCTATGTAATGCTTTTATGATTTAATTTATTCTGACGTGGATTATTCAACTCTGCTGTGCCATTAGTCCCGCGAGACCCAACGTGTGCAGGGCTGTGCTGCTCTGGGACTCGTTTGGCTGGAAATCATCCCCACAACATCCTGCTATTCACAGGACAGCAGCATCCACATGTGGTAGTGCCTGTCACTCCTGTCCTCACCCACAGTCACATCCCAAAAGCCTGACAGAGACCTCATAAAACGTGAAGCAACAGGAAGCTGCTGCCATCCGTAGCTTTTGTTCCCACTGGGAAAGTCACTGCAATGCTGTGTTATCAGTTTCACGCTTTCCAGGGGGACGTTGTGTGTGGAGAACTACAAACCAATTCTGGTCTGGGCTGCCACATGTACACAGGTGACACCTGAATGATGGCAAGTGGTGGATTACACTTTCAGTGTCACAGAGCAACTGGTTTTAATTGCCAGCAAACAGACCCAGACACGTTAATTGGAGAGGCTCTTTCAGAAGTACTTTTCTTGTGTCTCCCGTTACTGTCAGCACTTACTCCATGCTCGTACCAGAGCTGAGCAGAGAGGAGCTGCTGTGGCACCCCCCAGGTGAATTGCACAGCATCCCTGTCACCACTGTGATCACAAGAGACTGCGCTGTGTTATTTTCCTCTCGTGCTGATGCTGAGCAGAACAAGGAGCACAAGAGCTGTGCAGGGGAAAGCATTTTGCACTTTACCCCGTTCTGGGGGGGACATTGCTCTGCTCCCAGCAGCTCACCTGAGTGCAGTTGTGCACTGTGGTCACACCAGGCCCATGAGCTGTGATCCAGTTACCACCTGCTGGCTTAACAGCACTAACTTCTTATTCCCATTTACAGGAGAATCCTGTTCCAGGAGCTGCACACACCAGTAATAAACCTACACCCCTCCACTCCATCCACATACCAGCATAGGCTGTCACCTCTAACCCTGGTGTCACCTGCAGCTTTCCCTCCACTGTTTTTGGTATTTTGGACTGAAATCACTGTACTCAGTTCCTACCCAAAGGAAAAGCACTGGAGCAAGACTTAAGCTTCTGCTTCTGAAATGAATAGAAAGAGTATTTAAGATACTCTAAATTAGAAAAGCCTGCAAAAGCCACTTTCTGTGAACAAGAGGATGTTGCCCTTGAGTCAGAGAATCACCCACAATCATGCCCAAAACTTGAGTCCTAGTACAAGCTGGTGTGAACTACACCCTGAGTCATGCATTAGCTGCAGACATCTCCCTGTGGTCAGCACTTTTTCAGTGGTGTGGATCATACCAGCTGTTGTGCCATTCCTTCTCCCACAGCAGCACACCTGTGTGCTTCCAACCCAGCCTGGTAATTGCAGATGTTGCTAAAAAGGTGGAAGTTTATGAGCCACTTCAGAGCAGTTTGTTTATTGCAAATTTTTACTGCATTATGAAACAGCTGGAACTTCCCCTCTGACACCTGCACACACATTTAGAAAACTAATAATGTGTGAGGGAGCTGTGAGAGTTGAGCCCATATTCTGCTATTTCATCCTTTTCACCTAACCACAAAAAAAAGGGGGGTAAAAGGGCTGATGACGGTGTAAAAGTGACCCTTATGATCCCAAGACACATAGATAAAATTCCCTAACTGCTGCCACTACACAGAGCAGTATTTGTGCTAGTTGTGCTTCTCACCTTTTAAAGTAAGCTGTTCCTGTTTGCTTTAAACAGCCCTGACAAAGCCAGGACGCAGCAAAGAGCTGCTGAGGGTGTTGCAGGAACTTTACCACCAACCACCTCCAAATGATGCGTCTTTCAAAGGATCCCAGGGTTTGCATCACCTCTCAAGGACATACCCAGCACCTCAGCTATTTGTTGGGGTTTCCAGGCTCCTCAGCCAAGTTTCTGCTTTCACAGCTTTTGCTCTTTGATGTATGAAATTGCTCTGTGGATGTTATAGTGCCAACCTAAACTAGACTTCAGTAGGAGTTGGAAATAGTTCAAGTTATTCCACGTATGAAGAAGAAACCCCAGAATTGTTTTAAATGCCCTCCCCATTGCTCATCTAAAGGTGGTTACAGCTGGGATTGGGACAGAGTCATCTCCCAGCTGTAAACAGTCTGAAACCACAGAATTTAGAGGTAGAAACGTTACAGTAGGAAAAAGGAGTGTCACTTACTCGGGCCCCTTAGCTCTGCTCCAAGCAGTGATATTTACAAGGTGAGAGACTTCTTTTAGTATGCATCAGACACAGAAGTTGTGCCCTTCCTTACAGCAACACAACTCTTCCTGATGTAGAATCAAATAAAAAGTGAGTCAAATAGACGTTGTGGCTGCCCCATCCCTGAAGTGTCCGAGGCCAGATTGGAGGAGGCTTGGAGCAACCTAGTCTGGTGGAAGGTGCCCCTGCCAATGGCCAGGGGTGGCACTGGAAGGGCTTTAGAGTCCCTCCAACCCGAACCAGTCGGGGATTCTATGATTTAAGGATGAAACTTGTGTTTATGTCAAAACCCAAAATACATGGAGGGATGCTTTTTTCAAATAACAGTCACAGATTCTAAGTTTCACTTCTAATGGTAGCATTGATTTCTCCTTCACAATTTGCTACAGGACACTTAGATTTTGTCAATCCTGCAGCCTGCATTTGATGAGAAGGCAGGTTTCTCTTTTGTCTTTTTCAAGACAAATTTATATTGATTATACCAAATGCAAAAAAAAAAAAAGTCAGGCAGCCCAATTCTGAAGCACATCCCCAAAAAATTTTTTCCAGGGTCAGGTTAAAAACTGAGTTATGACAATGCCAGGTGGTTTTGCCATCAAACTATTGCTGCTACTGCAGGCAAAGCAAAGCACACACAGCCAGCATGCAGGTCCTGTAGCCTTTTACTCTTGAATGGAGATTTATCTCAACCCTTTTTTATCACACCCAGAAAAGATCTCAGGAATGATCACACTTGTGATCACCAACACACACCAGCCTCAGAGTGTTCCACTCCCACAAAAAGTGCTGCTGACAGAGCTGGGACACTGAGGGTGTTTGGGTTTTGCTGGTTCCTTACAGCATTATCACAAGCTGTGCACTTCACTGCCTGGCTCAGGCTCTGGCACTACCAAAATCCTCCTGGCTTTCCAGAGGAAACCCATCCAGAAGGATGAGTCATGCCAAGGAATCCCTGCTTCATTTGCACAGTAAAAGGCAGTAGACGAAGGAGACTGGCAATGTGGCTCCAGCAACACAGAAATCTTGATATTTAAAGGAGTTTCAGGTAAATTGGTTAAACACCATCTGGCCCCTCCCCGTAATTCATGAATAAAGAGGACTAGAAACATAACCACTGTCACAGCCATCTCGTTTCAGAAAGCTCAGTGTAGCTGGTTGAGAGCCATCATTCTGCATTGCTGACCAAGGCTGGGGTACCCATAGCCTTGGAGTGGCTGAGACATCCTTGGGCCAGCACTGAGGTCAGTTTTAGAAAGGGATTGTATCTACAAAGAATGATCAACATCTTGTTATCACACAGCCACACATGGGAAATATGCACATGTAGCTCTTAACCTGCTGAGCTCCAAGCTCAATCCTTCTTTTGAGGACTGTGGTGTGTATTTCACCAAAGGAGTTCTCTGTGAAGTTGTTTTACAAAGAGAAACAGTTCTCTCTGAAGTCTGACCTACTCCATGACCAGAAGTATAACCGAGACAGCTTAACTCAAGTTTAAGTAAATATATCCTCAAGTGTACCTTAGGCTGTAAACCTGAACTGCTCTTGCCCAGTCTGAATTCTGAAAGAAGCCCCCAGTACTCCCCTCCCATCTGAGATCCTGCAGCAATCAACACTGCAACACCATTTTTCTACTCATTATGCTAAAATACATCACCCTCACCAAACAGCTCCAACTTAACCCAAAAACTCCTTATCACAAATTACCACCAGGGTCGGGTGCAGATAATGCTGCAGCACCCAGGCTGATAACCTGATCCTATGGCAACACCAGGCATGGAACCACTCCAGTTCAGGTTCCAGGAACGTGAACTCGAACTGAGCACTAGGATCCCCTCTGCCACCAGCATGGATACTCACCTGCAACAGGCGAAGTGCAGCTTTCTAGAGATGATCAGCAAACGGCTAGAAACTGAATTTCAAGAGAATTGTTTATAGCATGAAGAAATTCCAGGAAAGACAGGTTGGCATCAAGTAACACTTCACATGTGCCCTGTGCTGACCCAATTCCTCTGCGCAGGTGTGTAACTTGGGACCAGAGGTGCAGCTGTCACACCCAGCCACACCTGCAGAAAGGACAAAACTGGGACACAAAGAGCTTGTGCTGGTCTCAAGCACACCAAGAGCCTTTCAAGAGCTACTAAGTCTCTCCCTAAACCAAAGCAGTTTCTCCATAAAAGCAGGGTAAGTTGTGATTTCCCCAGCACAAGGCAGAGCAAGAATCCCATTTCACTGCAATGAACACGAGAGTTTGAGTCACCAATTTAATTTTATACAAGTCAAACTACACGTTGTATAAAGAGTACAAGGCAGTTCTAATGTTTGCTACTGCATGTTACAAAAATCAATTTAACTATAAAGGGGAATTTTTGGGACGAGTCCTATTCCACAATTTAAAGTGAATTGGCAACTGTGGTTTAGCAAAGCCTTTGTTAAAACTAAAACTCTAGCTCCAAGAGATTACATTTCCAATAAAGTTCGGACCTACACACAAGAGGATTATAGTTCTCCTAGTCTGAAGCAAAACGTTAACATAAGTGAATCAAAGGGGAGGGAAGACAGATTTCTTTACCTGGGTTTCATATCCAACGGGGATTCAGAGGCTGACAAACCATACAACATACTAGTGACTTGGACCACAGCCAAGAGACACCTTCGTGTCTGACAACAGTGACACTTGAGATTCAAGCAAAAAACGTCAGAAAGCTTTTATTCTTTCAAGTCTGGAATGAAGGATTTTTCAGCAATACTGTAGGATACAGGTTCCAGAGTACCTTTGTTACCTTTAATACAGTCTCAGTATGGGGGGAATGTTCTTTTGGCAAGTTACGGTACAACGTAAGTCCTCCAACTTGAGTTTATTGCTGGTCTAAAACCTTCCTAGTACTGTTACTGGTTTATACAGTTTGCAGCCTGCTTCCAGAATTAACATAAACTGTGTGACCTGCTCAGCCAGGCAATCCTGCCTTTGGCAGCAAGCTGAAACTTATGAAGCTAATGACACCCATAGTTCTAATGCCATGAAAAAAATAAGAAAAAAGGATACTTTCAAAAAGCCCATATTTAAGCCTGTTTATATTCAGTTTATTTTTAATATAAAAACCACTTTGCATTTAAGAGTAGTTAAGTTACTCCTGCAGAAATGCTATAAAATCAAACTTTCAGCTCAATTTCTACAAAAGGGGGACTTTTCCTGTTTTGTACCACCATTCCACCTGGTATTGTCAAATTTGGGATACAAATTAAACCTTTATGCCTTATGACTTAGTTCTTAGGCCATTCACTCCTGCAAGAGAAAAAACCAACTTCTGAAGTACTAACATAACACTAATGGCCTGACAGGTAGGAAAATGTTCCGTAATAGTGTGCAAGGTGAGAGGAGAGTTCTAGTCCTAATCTCTTGAACTGGATCTTGATCGCGAGCGGGACTTTGAGCGAGACCTGGAGCGGGACCTGGATGCGGCTCTTTTGGGTGGTGACTCGGAGCGAGCCTTGGCAGATGGCTGCTGCTGTGGAGAGTGGGAGCGAGACCTGCTCCTGGACCTGGACTTAGACTTAGCATCCCCTTTACCATTTTCTTTGGGAGATCGAGACCTGGACCTGGATCTGGACCGGGACTTCTCAGACTTCTCCTTGGATCTGCTGTGAGAGCGTGAACCCCTGTCAGACTTGGGTTTCGATTTGCTCTTTGATCTGGACTTCCTGCTTTTGGATCTGGAACGGGAGCGGTCTTTGCTTCGTGACCTGGATTTAGATCTTGCAAAGAGAGAGACAGTTTATTCTGCATGGCCTGCAGTGCACTTCCAGCAGCTGTAAACACGTCAGTGAGGGAGTGCCCGCACTGGCAGCGTTAACCCTGCAGCACTTACCGGGAACGGCTTTTGGAGACACTACGGGATCGGCTGCGGCTGCTCCGACTTCTCCGACTTCTGCTTCTAGACCGTCTCCTAGATCGTGACCTGCAAGACATTTAAAATGGCATTCCCTTTCTCTTTGCCTGGTGTCCCCTTCGTCTTTAAGTATAGGATGGAAAGGATCTTAAAGATCAACTTGTTCCACCCCCTGCCATGGGCAGGGACACCTTCCACTAGCCCAGGTTGCTCCAGCCCCGTCCAGCCTGGCCCTGGACACTTCCAGGGATGGGGGAGCCACAGCTTCTCTGGGAAGTCCATCCTCACAGGGAAGAATCTTCCTGAATACACTGTGCTATGTAACAGCATAATCTAACAAAGAACAGCTGCTACAGAACTTCTCAACAGCAAGCAAGGGTGGTCCCACCAGGGTGAGTTCAACCTACTGTCAGTGAATCACATCTGACATTGCACATGTGAAAATGTGCTCAAACCTGGCTTTGCTGTATGATGTACAATATTCCCTTCTACATTTTGAGGCCTCCTCCTATTCCTAAACCATCAGCTGAAGGTAACTGCTGCAGGTAGGGTACCCATCCCCAGGCTGAGTTGTAACCATTTTGCTGCAGTGACCAGTGTGTCCCCTGAGTTACCTGGACCTGCTGCCAGAGTAGGATCGCCTGTGGCTGGAGCGTGGCTTGTCCTCCACCAGTCTGATCTTCCTGCCGTTTATCTCTGTGCCATCCAGCTTGTCCAGGGCACGCTTCATGTCCGAGTACGACCGGAACTCGATCACTCCTTCATTTGTACGTTCTTTGTGGGCATCTGCATAGGTCACCTCCCCAGCCTGCCTCATGAAATCCTGCAGGGAGCACAAGGCAGTTACAGAACACAGGGCTCTGCAAGCAGCACTCGATGCGCACAAACGCTTTTTAATTATTCTACTGCATCAAAATCAACATTGCTACTAAAGGAAGCTATTGCTTCCTGACATTCACAACAGACTTCACACAGAACATCAATACCTACTTTCAAATCCTGCCAACTACAGCGACTGGAAAGGTTCTCAACAATCAGCCTGAACTCTGTACGAACGGGCGGTCCGTATTTATCTCGTCCCGATTGTCTCCGACTGCTATATCCGCCACCACCCCCACCTTGATTGTACAAAGAAACAAAGTTAGGTTGTCTCCTAGCATGAAGGAAGCTCAATGTTCTGAAAAAGTTAGTTTAACAGTCATATTTACTGGAGTAGGACTTTTATTTTGCTAAGCCTCCAATAAACTTTGCAATTTTGCCATGATCTATATTAATGGCAAATCAAACAGACTAACATCCTACAAGTCTGTGCTCCTAAGATCTGTTAGAGAGTGACTGCTCCTTATTAGATTCACCTTGCTAAGTTTTATTTTACAGAACATTGTAAAATATAAAACTTAACTGATTACATGCATTTCTACATTTTACAAAAACGTTTACTAGTTACACTAAGTACTTACATCACAGTATGAGGTTTTTGGTGGTGGTTTGGCCACAAAACACGCAAGGTAACAGTCACCTAGTTCAGTTTAACCAGTTTTGTCTAACCCTTGGAATCCTCACCATCACCCTGCGTCTAATGGCAAAAGGCTGCTGTCGTCATGGCTTCCGGTAAGGTCAGCCAAAGGGTCATAGGGCAAGGGTCACACAATGTATGGAAAAGCCATGGCCAGGAAAGGCAGTCATCTTAGCCTCAGTGGACACAGCCTCAGCCCCACTGGTCACTTTTAAATTGAAACATCAAGGACTTGTTAAAAAGTTTGAATTGAACATGCAACAATTTTAAAACAACATACATTTGATTTTCTTTAAAAAGACAGAAACCCACCCCCCCCAACACCACGCTTCCAGACACAACCGAAAAATCAACCTTAGTACTTTTAATTACAGTACTAGGCCATTCAAGCTCTACACAGCTCAGCTCAAGAAGCTACACGAGCGAGCTGAGTACAGAAATATTTACAACACCCCCCCTTCAGCACAACAGATTCCGGCTCCAAAACCTCCCCCCGTCCCTCCCATATGTCCAACTGAATCAATCGCATCAAAGTTCACAGCTGAGCGATTCTCCCCCAATTACACAACGATATTTATACGCTAACGTTACTGATGCAACATCGCTGTCACATCTAAACGCTCGCAGTAATACTGGAGCCGTTAATTAGCAGAGCAAACCCTTTGTAGAAGGCCACGATTTGGCAGCCAGAACTGCTCCGGGATACCCGAGAGCGTCGCTGGTGCCGGGGAAAACACTGCAGCCCCAGCGGTGCACCGGGTACCCCCCGCTAACGATCCCCTCAGCCCCGGGGCTCGGTGTCAGCCGAGCCCTGCCCGCCCCCGGCCCTGCCCGCCGCCGCCCCGAGCCCCGCGGGGAGGGACGGGCCCGGACTCACTGCGGCTGCTGTAGCTGTAGCCGTCCCTGTCGCGGCGGGGGCCGCGGGCGTGCTCCACGATAACCCGCTCCCCGCACAGATCCTTCCCGTTCAGCTCGTACACGGCATCGTCGGCGTCGCGGGAGTCCTCGAACTCCACGAAGCCGTAGCTGGGCAGAGGAGAAAGACCCGGTCAGGCGGCGGTGGGGGGCACAAGGTCGCGGCCGCCGGTCCGTGTCGCGGCCCCCCGGTCCGTATCGCGGCCCCCGGTCCGTATCGCGGCCCCCGGTCCGTATCGCGGCCCCCCGGTCCGTGTCGCGACCGCAGGTCCGTGTCGCGGCCCCACGGTCCCTGTCGCGGCCCCACGGTCCGTATCGCGGCCCCCCGGTCCCTGTGGCGGCCCCCCGGTCCGTATCGCGGCCCCCGGTCCGTATCGCGGCCCCCGGTCCGTGTCGCGGCCCC
>VZRS01003356.1:31858-58089 GCA_013398055.1 Ifrita kowaldi | reverse complement strand
GCAGGGACCTCGGGTCAGTCCCAGAGTGTCCTGGGTCAGTCCCGCAGGGACCTCGGGTCAGTCCCGCAGAGCCCTCGGGGTCAGTCCCAGAGTGCCCGGGATCAGTCCCACAGGGACCCCGGGTCAGTCCCGCAGAGCCCTCGGGGTCAGTCCCAGAGTGCCCGGGATCAGTCCCGCAGGGACCTCGGGTCAGTCCCGCAGAGCCCTCGGGTCAGTCTCAGAGCGCCCGGGGTCAGTCCCGCAGAGCCCTCGGGTCAGTCCCAGAGCCCTGTCACGGCCTCCTGACAGCCCGCGCCCAAGGGCTCCGTCTCTGGAGTCCTTTCCAGGCACGGCTGCGCAGGAGAATTCAAACAACAGCCCAGAGTCACCAAGAGTGTGTCCTGACCCCCTGTTGATGTTCTGAATTAGGAAAATTCTCCCAATCTGTTGATAAAAATCCTCTCAATATGTCGATGAATGCACTGTTACAGTCTGCTGGGCTTTACATTCAAAATATTCATAGTGTCCACTGTGATTTGTATATTTGATACAAACTTCTCTATTCTACAATTCTAATTACTAGATTGTATTACAATAAATATTTATATTTTATATAAGCGTTTCTAGTCTAATGCAGATAACATTTTTATGTTGCATACTACATAATCGAAATAGTAAAAAGACCACATTTAGTCCTACTCCAGGATTTTTCCCAGCTGCTTTAAAAGCAGCTTGTGTTCACCTCATGCTTCCATGCTGAAAAATCCCTGTCTGTGACAGCCCAGGGCACCACCACTGCCTTCCCTTTCCAGGCTGTTGCCCTGAGTGAATCTGTAACAAAGCAACTGCTGAATTTGAGTTACAGAACTGGGAGAATCTCTCAAGTCTCAGTTTTTTCTCATTTATTAAAAGCTTGATTCATGTAGGCAGTGCGTGACCTGTTACAGTGGACAGGGCTCAGATGATTTCACAAATTCATGGAGTGTACTCCATGTGCTTTAAAAAGACTCACACAGTTCAGCCACTAATTTACAAGTTGCTGCATTATTTTTTTCCTACGGTATACAGATATTTTGACTAGTAGGTAAATTTAGCCATTACACATCTCTGTGTAGAGAATTCAAAAGGCTTTTTAAAAGTCCCAAATAGCCCAACACAGAGAGGAACAGTACGAGAGATGTTGCACCTTGCTCTAAGCCTACTGAAATAAAAGCTCTCCTGAAAGTGTTGGGATGTAGCTCACACTCAGGATTTTCCACGTTTAGCTGTTCTGTTGGAGAGCAAGCTCTGAAGCACCAGAACTTTCTCAGAAACTGGTAAGTGGGAAAACTGTTTCTTACTAAAGTGTCCAGCGTCTCTGAGCCTCTCCTCTGGGCAGCAACACCATTGCACCGAGTGGGGCATACACAGAAATAAAGGATGAATTCTACCAAAGACTTAAAATGTCAAAAAATCCATTATTTAAGTCATTTGTGTCTCCTTTGGGATAACTGCAGGTTGTAGTGCCTAGTCCCAAAGCTCCTCTCCCCACTGGAGCTGGATTCTGTTATTTTCCACTCCTGTTCTCCCCAGGAAACCACTCCCTGGCACAAATTTAAAAACCCTTGATAGGGACATTCACCTGTAACTGTCTGTGCTGGCACCTATGGAGCTGCCTGTAACACCCACTGGAAACAACCCCATTAGACAGGTGCAGCTAAACCATCCTGTGCTGAGGGAAGGCAGTGGGAAAGCCTAGACTAAAGTTCAAGGATAAGGAGGAAAACTCAGCCTGTTTTTAAGGGCTTCCCTGCAGGTGGATGCTCTTCAGGACCAGAGCCCTGAGGAACTGCCTTTCTCCAAGTATCTGCCCTTCAGTGCTTTTTTCACAGCCCGTAAAAGCTGCTCTCTCATGGGTGATGATGCTCATTTCAACATCTCTGCCTCTCAGTATAAGGAATTTCCTTCCCTGTTCCAACAGGGAAAAAAAAATTCTTGATGGCAAAGTGCTATCCATTCAACCTCTGAGCTCTGAGCCCTCGGCTCGTGTTCACATCAGCACCCTTTCTGGGGAGAACATCCCTGTGCTGTGCCCTGGAAGTGGATGAAATCCAGCCTGTTCAGCTCAGGGCCTTGCAGAGTGGGAATGATCACAGGCCCTGTGCTTCCCGGCCGGTTTTTGTGCACACAGAGAGCTGAGCTTCGGCCCTGCCCACCCTGGGACAACAGGTGGTACCAAACAAAAGTATGTGAGGGAATTGGTTCTCCTGAAATGAGACAACCCGAGAAACCCACTCCCAAAAGCAAAGCCAGGTTGGAAAAACCCCCAAACCAGTCGGCAACAAAGTAAGAGTGGAGTGAGACAGATCAGGAAAGGGACATACGGCACTAGGAATGCGTTTGCTGGGTCAGGGAGTGTCTAGATGGGAAAAGGAGATGCAGTTCCCTGGTCCCTGCTCGTGTGTGAGCAGATCTCAGCACAGGCACCTCCCTGGGGCTGGGCCAGCACAGCCCCCAGAGCAGCTCCACAGCTGGGCCAGGTCTTTGGAATACACAGAGGATGTGACCACGCGGGATGAGGAGTCCCGTGTCCCACGGGCTGCTGATACGCCAGCACTGGCTGTTGTGTCTTGCAGGCTTCAAGGGCCCTGATAATGCAAGGGCTGTCTCTGGTGGAACATCTCAAGGCCCTTGGCAGGTGGCAGCAGAGTGAGATTTGCTGAGGCCACAAGGAAAGGGAGGGAGGATTCACGTTAGGATCTTGCCCTTTTGTTTTGTTTTTCCATTTCTGTCCTTGACACAGAATCAAGAGTCTTCAAGGTGCCTCCTCACTTGGTGCTGTGTCTCCCTCCAGTTCCCCCTCAAGACATTTGCAAATCTTTCATTCTCACATCCCCCACCCTTTTTTCACTGTTTGTCCTCCATAATCAGTGATGTGTTGTTCACATTGTTTGTTCTTCCTCTAGCCTTCTCCCGCCTTGGACTGGATTAGGACCAGCCTGGGGCCCAGAAGGGGAATGGCAAAACCTCCCCCTATTGCAAGGCCATTTAGGGACCTCTCTGACCAGCCTGGGCTGTAATTAGGATGGCCTCAGCCTTGTGCTCTCTTATTCCTTCTCTTATGGTCTGTTGGAAATCCTGGAAGACAAGAACTGGCTGTGAAACAGTGACACAGTGATCAGAGGTGAACCTCACCTCTCCTACAGTCCAGGCAGGCTGGTAGAGGTTGCTCAAAGCAGATGCAGATAGGATGCAATTATCATCTCCATCCTTCCGGATCAGTGCCTGACCTTTCTGTGTTGTGCCCTGTCATTTTTACACCCTTGGCTTGGCAGTCCTCTTCCTGACACACACGAGCACACAGCAGGCTCAGCCCTGAATCCACAGCTTTTCTCATGCCCAGAGGGATGTGTGCTCCTGGGACCCAGGGTGAACCCCCAAACCTGTGAGTTTTATGCTTTGATCCACCAAATCAGCTGGAGCTGCACTACTGGAACGTGCAACTCTGTAGTTCAAACCTTTGTTCCTTTTCCCTGGGCACTTAAGAGAAATGAAGACAGACGAGTATCGTGGTGTTTCTGTGCCACAGTGGAAGGAGGGAGGAGTGTCAGAAGAAGAAATTACATTCATCTTTTTCCCTCCTAAGGGCAAAAGGCTCTGATCTCTCGGTACAAAGGTTTGAATTTGTAATTAATCATAATCTGTGACATATGAAGCAGAGCTCTGGTAACCTTCTACAGGCCTTTTATTGCTAGTCCAATACAAATATCAATGTAATTTGTCTGTCTTGTTGAGGGCTAATATTTGGCTTGTGATTATTTCCTGCAATCTGTTGTCAGAGGTGCCCTTGGCGAGAAATTCATGTTCTTTCTCCAGCCGTGCCAGCAGCAGGTATGGCCATATGTGAGTGGCTCCTGAAAAGAATCTAAAGTATACATATGATGAATTTATTATCCACCATCTGTGTGTTGCAAGACTGGTGTCTCAGGATGCTGCTGTCAAGTGTCCAGCTGTTTCTACTGCACTTCCCTCTCCCATCACCCCGTTCCCATCACACTTCTCTGACTGGGAGCCCAGTTCTGAACCTGGGGGCTGCTCCAGAGGCAAAATGGGCAGGTTTTCTCCCATTTTCCTGTAGCTCCTCTGTGGGAATCCCATAGGCACTGACACCAGAGGGACTCACGTGCAAAATGGCCCCACTCAGTTCAGGTGTTCCTGGGAGCTGGGTGCTTCACTCTTGGGGTCATTCCCAGCATCCTTGGGTGTCTCACCTTCATCTTCCTTGTGTTTGTGGGGAATGAAGGGAGAGCAGAAGGCTCACCTGAAAGTGTGGCCCTGCCTACAAGGGTCCCTTCGTCTTCTTCTCTCCAAAATTCAGGATCAGGGAGCATTGCAGGGGTTAATGTTCTCTTCCATAGGATGGGGGGAAGAAAGCAAAGGGACAAAGAAGTGATGTCTCAGTGAGCAAATCAATGAGCTTCGAATGGGTGATTTCCTATGGATTTTTAGTCCTCCAACTACAGCTCCTAAGGATTTTAAATCCTGTGCCCTGTTAAAACATGAAAGCTCCGAAAGCTATTGGCATCCAGTCATGGCACAAACTAAAAGTGCCTCTCAGTGAGGCGGGGCATGGGTGATGTTACCAGCTCCCAGGAGCTGATCAAGCAGCTCTTCCATCTGCTGTGCCTTAGCCCCTCCTTCGGAGCCATCCCAGCCACTGACTCCTGGGTTTGGATCAAAATGGGACCCCCTGACACATGTAGAGAACTGCTGAACTCACTGTGACTGTTTCTGTGCATCAGAATGTGCTGGGATAGGTCTTCTTCCCACTCCTTCTTTTGCAAAATGTGATGCAATGTCCTCGTATGCCTTGTGAGTCCCCTCTGGGCTTGGTCTTTGAAGTGCCCAGTGCAGGACAGCAGCCAAGCACAGATGCACATGGGCTGTACTGGCTCTCAGACTCCTGCTCTCTCTTCTGCCAATGGATTCATTCCCCCATGGTCCCTCCATGGGAGCAGGGGCTCCCAGCACGGCTCAGAGTGGGTGTTGGTACAGCTAGAGCTCACACATGCTGAGAGAAATGGGTATCCTTGGGCTCTGAAAGTGCTTGTTCTTCTGCCCAGTGGCACCAGCTGATGTTATGTGGACTTACTGCATCTCCAACATGGTCACAGACTCCAGCCAAAATTCTCTCTCTGCTCCAGGTAGAGGAGGCAGGAGGTCCTGCCCGCCCCTGAGAAAGCCACAGGAGGAATGCCATCAAATCTGTGCCCACAAAAAGCACTAATTGTACTCTGAACCCAAATATCTCATTTTATTCAGTTTAGGGACTGTACGAAAGGGCTGTCGTCTCGGCTTCTCCTATGTGTGCTTATATAAAATCAGCTGATCTCTCCACATGGAGTGTCTACATCCAGCTGGCACACTGCTGGGTTAATAACATTGTGCTGCTTTGGGCTGGGGTGGGGCTAACTCTCCTCACAGTAGCTGGTGTAGGCTGTGCTTGGGATCTGTGCTGGAAACAGTCCTGATAACTCAGGGGTGTTTTAGTTACTGAGCAGGGCTGGCACAGCCAGGGCTGTTCTGCTCCTCACTCCTCCAGCAAGAGGAGTTCACAAGGAGCTGGGGGGGACACAGTGGGGACAGCCAAGCACAGCTGACCCAAGGGACATTCCAGACCATAATGTAAAGCCAGGGAAGAAGGAGGAAGTGGGGGATGCTGGGAGCGATGACAATTGTGTGCCCAAGTCCCTGTTACCATGACAGAGCCTGGCTGTCCTGGGCATGGCTGAGCACCTCCCTGCCCATGGGAAGTGGGGAATTAATCCCTTGGTTTGCTTTGCCTGTGTGTGCAGCAGCCCACAAGAGTCTATTTTGGTGCCTGCTGTGGGGCTCCAAGTGATCAGATAGTGACAGGTTTGATTGGGATGTGCTGGCTGGAATCTAGAGGTGTGAGTGCTGTGAGCTGTTAATTGACAGCTCCTGTGCTTGCTGGGGGCTCGGCTCACTGTCACATTGCAGCCTTGTGCTCGTTAGTGGCAGCTTTCAGCGTTCCCTGCTGGCTGTGGTGCCGATCATCTCACTGTGCTGTGCCTGGGAGCACCTGGATAACAGCCAGGGAGGTGTGGCACTGCTGCTGCGTCTGGGCTGTGCTGTCTGGGCAGGCTGGGACTCCAGGTGAGCTCCAGTCAAAGGGACCGGGACCTGGGATGAGCCTGTGCAGGAGCAGGTCCTGTCCTAAAGGGACTGGGACCTGGGGATGAGTCCATGTGGGAACAGGACACCCTGAAGCGTCTGATAACTCCACACCAGGGCAGGCACGTCTCGAAGTGTCTGGCTGTGGTCATGTCCATCCTGCAAAAACTGTACCTCCAAAGGGAGTGTGGCCCAAGGATAAATCCACGCTGGAGAAGGGACATCTCAGGGCATCTGGTGCTGTGGGATAAGTCCATGCTGCAGCCAGTCCATGTACACCTTGAACATCCACGGCTGTGCATGAGGCCATGCTGGGGCACCTGAAACTGCGTGGCCATGGATTAGCACACACAGAGGGATGAAGGCAGGGGTAGGGCCATGCTGGAGCAGGGCCACTCCCAAAGGGAATGTGGCTGTGGACAATGCCATGCTGGAGCAGCTGTGTCTCTGAAGGTGTTGTGGCCCCTGGATGAGGCCACACTGGAGCAGGTGCAACTCAGAGCTCTGTGGCTCTGCATAAATCTGTGCCACAGTAGGTATATCCTGTGGAGACTGTGGCTTATGGATAAGGCTCCACTTGGAGCAAGGACACCCCTCAGGGACCACAGTTTGTGATTGAATCCAAGCTGGAGCAGGGACAGGGAGGGAGGGAAGGGTTCACTGCAATGTTAAACCCGATAATCAGGTCCAAAGGGGTGGAGATTGTCATGGAAATATCTTTAAATTGTTGTAACCCAGGATTTGAGTTGGGGGTTACGGGAATTACTACAGCAGGAACCACTTGAGCCAGAGGAGGAGCTACACAAGGAGTTGCAGGGCAGCAGTGACCTGACCTGGGCTGCCTTTGGTGCCCAGGAACTGCCCACAGACACAACTTCTCCAGCCCTGAGTGACCACCATGCCATGGAGCCCAAAGGTGTGGACTAAATGAACTGAATGGTCACTTTGTGGACATTTGTGGACATTTTATAGACATTTTACACAGTGGTCCAAAGACTAGGGGAATTATATCTATGTATTATATCAAAAGATGGGAAAGGGGCTGGTGGTTAATGAGGTTGTGTGGATACTGTGGGACCTGAGTGTGACATAAATGGTATGGAATAAAGGGTGGAATGTGCTTGTTTTGACCGGGATGGAGTGAATTTTCTTCCCAGTAGCTGGTGTGGGGCTGTGTTTTGGATTTGTGCTGAAAACAGTCCTGATAACCCAGGGATGCGTTGTTGTTGTTGAGCAGGGCTGGCACAGCCAGGGGCTGTTCTGCTCCTCACCCCACCAGCGGTGTCAGCATGAGGGAGCCCAGCCGTCCTGGGGATGGCTGAGCCTGCCCTGGGGAAGTGGGGAATGAATTCCTTGGTTTGTTTTACTTGTGTGTGTGTATTTTACTTTCCCTATTAAACTGTCCTTATCTCAACCCACGAGGTTTATTTCTCACTTTTGATTCTTTCCCCTGTCCCACCGGGGTGAGCGAGTGGCTATGCAGGGCTGAGCTGCCAGCTGGGACTAAACCACGACAGAAATGTCACAGAACACATGGAAAACCTCTGTCTGAGCTTAGACTAAAAACTGATGTGTCCAAGCCCAAATCCCCAGCCTCTGCTGCCTTACAAGACTATAAAAATGAGTGGTATTTTTTTGTATGAATCCCATGCAGGTCTTCTAGATATCCAATATCTGGAACAGCAAGGCAAGGATTTCCAGCTTATTTTTCTTTCAGGGATTCTCCAGGTGAAAATCTCGGATCAATCCTGTCCCCTCAGGAAGAGTGGGACCAAAGGATGTTCACACGGACTTCAGTTTGTCTGGCCACACTGCTGGTGGTGATCTTCCACACTGGGAATTTTAAAGAAGTTGGTTTTTTCCCCTGTAATTTTCATTTTAAAACCACGTTGGGGCTTTTTTCCCTTTCCCGCTAGCCTGCTTCCTGCGATTCCTGCCACATTTCTTAGCGATTGTGCTGGCTGCCCAGCAGAGGGGTGTAGAAACCAGCACAGGCATCAAGCCCGCTCCCATTGCTCCCAGTTCCTCATCCCCGCTGCTCGCAGATCGCGTCGCTCTCTCTGCTCGTGCTGGAGGTGGGTGGGACAGGAGGGACGTGGGCAGGGAGGTGATGGAGGGGATGAGGAGGAGCCAGCCGCGCCACCCAGGAGCTGCTGCTGCCGTGGCCCAGGGCACAGCCCCGGGCTGGGCACACGCAGGGCTGTGCCTTGGCCACCGCTCCGGGCCCAGGCAGCGCACGGACACGATGCCAGCTCGGCATCGCCCTCACCAGGGATGATGGCTGCGATCCCGAGGTGAGGGGACCCCCAGGAGTGCTCTGGGCTGTTATGGGGGCTCCCAGCCCCACCTGGATTTATTTGCTGGTTGAGAAAGCTGCCACCCGGGTCTGCATCCAGTGTGAATGAAGGGGTGTGGTGTCCCTTGGGAGCTGTGGCTGTCCTCTGACCCCACGGGTGACAGGAGCAGGCCGTGTGTGGTAGCTCCTCTCACATCCTGCCCTCCCCACCTTTGCAGGCTGCTCTGCCTGTGCCCGGGTGTGTGTTTTCCTAACGAGGCACTTCGGGGCCTTTCAAATCAGCTCCAAATTCCCTTCTCTCCATCTGCTTCCCAGCCTCTGTCCATCTGCTCTGTCAGGCCTGGCTGACATTTGTCACCGTTGGGTGGCTTTGGGCGGTGCAGCCGCCCCTGGGACGCCTCGAGCAGCGCTCACTGCCCGGCCCCGATGTCTGCCGGGCCCGTGGCCTGGATGACCATCACTGCCCGGCCCCGATGTCTGCCGGGCCTGTGGCCTGGATGACCATCACTGCCCGGCCCCGATGTCTGCCGGGCCCGTGGCCTGGATGACCATCACTGCCCGGCCCCGATGTCTGCCGGGCCCATGGCCTGGATGACCATCACTGCCCGGCCCCGATGTCTGCCGGGCCCGTGGCCTGGATGACCATCAGTGTCTGGCCTGCGGGCTCTGCCCGCACCCAGCCCTGCCTGACTCCGTCCCTGCGTGCTCCACTCTCCCAGCCCTCTGGTGCCGGTGTTGGGGGATGTCGGGATGGGGAGAGCCTGGTGTAGGCACAGGTGGGTGAGGATGGGACTCCAAAACCTCCGTCTGGTCTGAGGAGGGTGATTTGCGGAGTGTCTTTGCCTGCCTTCCCAGGAGACTTCTATTCCCTTCTCCAGCTATTTGCCTTCTACTGGGGTTCAGCACTTTTGACTCTGAATATAAGCCAGAAATTCCCTGAACGCCAGGAGCTGGATGAGTGGAGGGACTTTGTGACATTGCGGCAGAAATGTTGAGTCATTAAACTGACATCCCAGAAAATGCTCTTTGCATTAAGGAGATTAATCACAGATTTCTTTATTTTTAAATAAAAAAACTCCTTAACTTCTGTGAATCCTTCCTGTGAGTCCTTCTCTGTGCTGCCCACGATACTTGGCCTCCTTGGCTCAAGCTGAAACTGATTTAGCATTAAAAATGCCATTCCCAACAGTATTAATAACACCTAAACCCTTATGGGTGGAAATCCAAAGAGCTGATCTCCTCTCTGGGAGGAGATCAAAGAGCTGATCTCCTCTCTGAAGCAGCCTGTCAGTGTTCCTTCCCAACCACGGGGAAGGGACAGAGTTTGCGGCAGTGGGAGCCGGAATAAAAATCTTTCTGGGATGAAGTGGAGGGTTAAGGCTTGGCAGCAGAACTCCTGACCTGCTGGTGCCCACCCATCAAGCCAGCACGGCCGGGTGATGGAGCTGGTGGGATGTGGAGGCTGTGCCCGGGCCATTGGCTCTGATGAGCTGTGCCAGCCTGGTGGGTGGGAGGCTCTCCTTGGAATGCCAGCAAGGATTTCAGCTGGAGCACCACGATGAAGCCAAGCAGGAGGGTGGAACTCTGCTGCCAGGGGCTCTGGAGGAGCCCCAGCTCCAGGAGATCTGGTGAGCAGAGCAGAGGTGTGGGGAGAAGCTGTCAGGAGCTGTGACAGGGGTGCATGAGGTGATGTCCCTCTGGGACAGTGCTGGGCACACATGGAGGGATCTGGCACATAGGAGTGGGGCTGGGCTCAGCAATGGCTTGTAGGCAATGACCCTTCAGTGCCCAGGGAGGGGAAGAGTAATTAATTTACCCTGGCAGGATCTCAGAGTGTTCCTGTCCAGTCAGGAGAGCAGCTCAGAGCTCAGCTGCTTATCCTGAGCATGTAATGAATGATATAAGACTTCCACACAAGGATAAACATCATCAAATAATTTATTCTTAGATCTTTATACATGAGCAGAGGTAGAGATTTATTCTCAGCAGTGCCAACTGCTTTCCATGAAGGTTGTGTCTTCGGGCTTTGAATTAAGATGTGCTGAGTTTATTTTTCTCTGCCACAGCTTTATGTGACCAGACTTGAGAATTGCCCAGGTAAATCCAGCAGAACATCTCTGGGCTGTGCCATGAGTAAGAAAGGGAGATGTAAGAGCACACATAACTGAATGGAGGAAAGACCCCAGTGCAGATAACTGCTGGTACACCTGGGCTGTCCTTTGGGCTGAGCTTGCAGGGACTGGGGTGGAAGGTGCTGAAGGGAGAACAGTTTTGCACCTCTTGAATGGCAACCTATTTGTGGTTTTTTTCAAGAAAGAAAAACTACTGTACTGTAAGAGTAGTTTGTTAATTCGCTTCTCCCCTGATCTTACCGAGTTGATTTTTAACTTCCTTCTATTTTGAGGGCATTACAGATGCTCATATTAAGAAGAGGTTTGCACTCGTGGCTTAATTTTACCCTTTTCCCGTGACTTGCTGACAAGCCTGTTGATAAGAATGGTTTAGCTTTCATTTAGTACAAACACAGATGGAAGAATGTTTGGGTGTCTTAATAAGAAGATTGTCTGCATGTCATTTAATAAGCTAAATATTTTTTTTTCTTTTTACAGTAAAACCTGAAATACATCCATAGAAAAATAAAACCCGTGGCTGTCGCATTTTCCACATGGTGTGAAGATGGATCTGGCTGCATTCCTGGCACCTGGGTGGTGGCACAGCAGTGCAGAGGGATGCCCACAGGCAGCAGATCAGTGGGTTTTCACTGGGATGGGCTGTGGGTCTGAGTTTTTCCATGAGATGGCACAGAGGACTTTGGAAGACTCCTGCTGTCACTGCGGTGACCTCACCATCTGTTACACGTGTGGTGCTGTGGGTGATGTGCAGGGATTTCCCACTGCCTCCTTCATCCCATGCTGCTCCAACAGGGAGCTGGGCTGAGCCTGGAGGAAGGCATACCCCAGCCCTGTCAGCATGGGCAGTGCTGTGGGGATGACCTCGAGAGCCCCAGGGAAGGCCTGATTACCAGGGCAGGCTCCTTGTAAAGGAGCTGGTATCTGTGTCGGGGAATTGCCCCACTGGCCACTTCCAAAGGCTGCTCCAGTGGCTTGTTTTCCTCCTTGGGAATGAAGCCTTGAGATTTAGGAGCAACTTGGCCAGCTGAATGCAACCCTTCAAGTCCTTACAGCAATCCCAACCTGCCTGAATGCACCTAAGCATGCCCTAGGCCAGACCTTAATTCAGGCCTGGCTTACAGTCCTGCAGGAAACCCACAGCACAGGTGGATGCAGCCAGGGGATACAGGGATGAAGGGAGAAAAGCCGAGTGTGCAGGGTGAGAAGTGGTGGTGTTAAATATGAAAACACATCCAGCTGCTTGTGGGGACGGCCGGGGAGAAGAGCTGGGTCTGTTTAGGCAATCCTGGAGCAGGGTCTCTGCATCTCCTCCCTGTGCTCCAGCCCTGTGCTTCCTCTGGGAAGGTGAGTCAGAGCCTGGCCTGGCCCCCTGTGCCTATGCCATGTGTCCTCTCCAGGGTAAGAGATCCCTGAGGTGAGCACAGGGGTGAAGTGCAGCCCAGAGGTGACACTTGACATGCAAAATGCCTCGCTCAGCAACGTGAAGAAGCAATCAGCCTGTCTGCACGTGACCTTCCCTGCTCCTGGTGATCGATCGGGAGGCATCAGCACCTTCTAATAATGCTGCAGTGCCAGGAGGGGATGGAAAATAGATTGTTTGGCCTGCCCGTGTCTGAGAGTAGTGACTCAGGGAAGCCCTTTGCTCAGGGATGAGCGCCCACCTGACACCTCACAAGCTGCCACCCCTGGGACCTGGTAGTGCCCAAGTGCGGTGTTGGGCTGCAGGCAGCTCCCCACGATCTCATGGGCTCTCCACAGGGTGGGAAGGAAGATCCCAGAGGTGGCAGCCCAGGGTCCTGCAGGTTCTGGGAGCAGTGGCTACCTTTGCAGCCAAGTGGATGGACCAGGAGCGTGGGGTGCTGGAGCGGGAAATGCTCCCAGGGAAGGTGGCAGGGAGTGTAGTGCTGCTCCCAGCCCTCAGAAATGTCAGTACTGATCACTGCTGGCATGGGGCCACATGGAGAGAGCAGGAAGGATTCACTGCTGGGTCAGTATTTGAGCTGCAGTACGTTTTCCTTGGGTGGAGACAAAGAGGAATAAAGCAACAGCTCAGTGTGTCCCATCCCATTCACACATTCAGTCCTCAGTGGTGTAGCCTGCAGAGCCAGGCTGGTCAGAGTCAGGGGATTTCCCTGCGTTTATTCCTGTGGATGGATCACTGGAGACATGGACTTCTTTTGGAGTGGTTTGGGATTGGGGTAGTTTTCCCAGTCTTCTTTTTGCCTGTTCACTTCCATGCCAGAGAGCTTTTGTGGTTGCTGATGTGAGCCTGGCCCTGTGCCATCTGCTCTTAGCAGAGACCTGGCAGGGCTCACCTGCATCTCTCATCCAGCAGCCCTTGAGGAGCCAGCCAGGCTCTCCTCTGGGACATCCTTACCTGAGCCTCTTCCTCCAGAAGGTAGGAGGAGATGCCCTGCTCAGGCTCCTCTTTGCCTCTCACCCCTGGATCCTTCTAGAACTTAGTTAAAGTACAATTCTCACTGAGCTTGCAGTACCAGGGGCAGCTCACCCCTCAGCCCTGCAGTGTGAGGAGCAGCAGTAGCACTCGGGTACCTCAGGGGTCTGGGCATCCTGGCACAGAGGGCCAGCCCTGGCTGTGCCATCAGACACCCTGGGAGAGCCTGAGCTGTTTAATCATCTCTCATTAATGTCAAGCCTTGGATAAGCTTTGGGATATTGCAAATGGAGCCAGCAGAGCCAGTGCTGTCCCTGCTGCCAGCGGTCACTGCTGGCTGTGGTGCCCTGTGGAGACGCTCATAGGGCCCTGCCACAGAGTTTCTCTTTATCTCATGGAATTGTAAAGGTCAGAAAAGCCCTCTCAGATCGAGTCCAACCACTCCCCCAGCACTGCCAAGGCCACCACTAACCCATGTCCCCAAGTGCCACATCCACACAGCTTTTGATGTCACCAGGGATGGTGACTTCACCACTGCCCTGGGCAGCTGTGCCAGTGCCTGGCCACCCTTTCTGTGAAGAAAATTTCCCTAGTATCAATCTAAACCTTCCTCTGGCACAAGTTAAGGCCATTTACTCTCATCCTGTGCCTGTTCCCCGGGAGCAGAGCCCAACCCCACTTGCTGGGAGGGCTGCTCCCTCCTGTCAGGGAGTTGTAGACAGTGAAGTCCCTCCTGAGCTCCTTTTCTCCAGGCTCAGCTCCTCAGCTCCCTCAGCTGCTCCTGGTGCTCCAGCCCCTTCCCCAGCTCCGTTTCCTTCCCTGGACACGCTCCAGCCCCTCAAGGTCTCTCTTGTGAGGGTCCCAGAACTGGACACAGGATTTGAGGTGTGACCTCGGCAGTGCCCAGCACAGCGGGCAGGCACCGCCCCGGCTCTGCTGGTCACACCATGGCTGGTACAAGCCAGGTGCCACTGGCCTCTTGCCCACCTGGGGACACTGGTGGGGGGATCCTGTACCCCCCAGCCATGATGCAGTGACTTTGTCAGCTCCATGGTGCTGGGACTCCACTGGGGTTTCTGCTTTGCTCACTGGTTCAGGCACTGATGCTTTGAGTTACTGGGAGCTTCCTACATCCAGCTGACGTCCTCTGGTCCTCCTACATGGAGGGACTAGATGGTGGTTACTGCTCCAGCATCTGCCTGTTGGGTTTCTCCAATTCATGCCAAGTTAGCACAAAATGATCAAAGCAGCCAGTCAAAACTCCTTCTTTTTCCCTGCAGATCATTGGTGGCAGAGATTTTGATCCCTTTGAAGGGAAGAGCTAATTAACAACTCGCTGAATTAAGTAGAAGGTGCAGCATGTGTACTGACTTTTTGCTGTTTTCGGGGCTGTCACAAAGATTACTCATCCCGAGGAAATAATCGTTTCCATAGCGACTGATGTACTTGGTAGGGGAAGACTTGGAGACACAAATAACAAAGACAAAGGCCAAATCTATAATGCAAAGAGGCAGATGCAAACACAATAAACCCCAAGCTGCAGTGGGATGGTGTGAGGGGGATCCCAGGAGCAGGGGAGGGTGGGAAGGACAGGGTGAGGCGCTGCAGGGTTTGGTGCAAGCATCTCTTCCAGGGAGTTCAGGTGGTCGCTACTGCAGGATTTCTTGCTCAGCAACTGCCACAGGCCTCTTTAAAGGCACAGAGATTTTCCAGCTAGCCCAGGATGTACAGAAAGAGCAGTGCTTGGAAGATAAGCAGGAATTGAATCTTCACCTCTGCTGTGGGATCACGCCTGACTTCATCCAGGTGAGTGATCCACCAGGCTTTCGCCTTATCCTGGCTGCGAGTCCTGTTTTTATAGCCCTCCAGTTCTGTGATCCCATACACAAGAGCAAACTGCCTCCACCTGCCAGCACCAGCTCCCTGAATTACAGGGACTGCAGAGGAATGTGCCTGGAGCAGCCTGGCTGCAGCCCACAACACCCAGCTCACAGCTCCTGGGCAGAGCTGCAGGCTCCAAACATTTCACATTCCAGCCTTCTGGAGCCCATTAACCACAGGGGCTGGGGAACGGGTTGGGTGAGCAGCCATGAGGGCTGGCCTGGATATATTTATCCTCTGCCAGTGCAGGAGGGGGATGCTTTGACCTCTAAGGCATCCATAACCCTGCAACAACCTATTTTGCAGTCACTGATCGAGAAGTCTTTGCTTCTTCCACCACATTTCTCTCTTTATCTTTGAGAGCAGAGTAAATCTGGTGGGGGACACGATTTACCAGTGCAATGGTCCAGCACAGGCCCAGGTTCCCAGCTCAGCAGGAGCCTGGTTTGCTCCGTGACTTGGTCCCAGTGCGTCACCATGGAGCGTCAGAGCTGGGCCAGTGCCTGCAACCCTGTGGTACAAATGAGGTGCCAGGCCCAGCAGGTCCAGTTTCCAAAGCCCCCAGCACTGCCCAGCATCTTCCTGGTAAGAGTCCTGGGCCAGCCTGATGCCAAAGTGTCCAGGATTCATGGAATCACAGAATCACAGAATGGTTTGGGTTGGAGGGACCTTAAAGCTCATCTCATTCCACTCCCTGCTGTGGGCAGGGACACCTTCCACTAGATCAGGTTGCTCCAAATCCCATCCATCCTGGTCTTGGACACTTCCGGGGATGGGGTTGATTTGGTTCCTGGTGGTTTGGCTGGAATAAGGTCAGACAAGAGGCCTACACACATTAACTGAGGCTGATATGAGTGCTGGAATCCGTCAGCATTCCATGATCAGTGTAACCAGTCCCATAACCATGAAATGCTCCAGCTCTACCACTGCCAGGTCTGAGGCCTTTGGAACCCAGAGCTTCTTCCAGGCTTTCTGCATCAGGGTCAAATGAAACATGGCAAAGATTTTATAAGTTATTTAATGAACCAGACAGATCTGAGCTGCTCCCCTGAGGTCCCCAGTCACAGCTGCAGGTGAGTGCATGGTGAGCACAAGTGCTACAGGGTTCTTGAAAGAATTGGCACTGTTCAGCCTGAACAAGAGAAGGCTCTCTGGAGGCCTCAGAGCCCCTTCCAGTGCCTAAAGGGGCTCCAGGAGAGCTGGAGAGGGACTGGGGACAAGGGCTGGAGGGACAGGATACAGGGAATGGCTTCCCACTGCCAGAGGGATGGATGGGATATTGGGAGGGAATTGTTCCCTGGGAGGCCCTGGCACAGGGTGCCCAGAGAAGCTGTGGCTGCCCCTGGATCCCTGGAAGTGTCCAAGGCCAGGCTGGACAGAGCTTGGAGGAACCTGGGATGGTGGAAGGTGTCCCTGCCCATGGCAGGGAGGTGGAATCACCCAACCCAAACCATTCTGGGATTCTGTGATTCTTCTATGAATCTTCTGTGATTCTTCCTGGAAGGTGCCTCCAACCCAGCAGCCACAGTGCTGCCTGGAACACGTGGGAAGTTTGGCAGCAGGGAGGGCTGAGGGAAGGGATGAGGAAGGAGATACTGTGCTGAATAAAAATACATGAACAAGGAGGGTTGATACTGGCAATTCCCTTCTGGCTCTGGCTCCTGAGCTCCACGAGCTGTGGATAAATGCTCCTGCCAGGTGTCAGACAGACACTGAGGTTTCAGGGTTGTGACAGCCTCTGTGCTCTTGCTGCCAGGCTCTCCCCTGTCAGAGCCATCCTGTGTAGCTACAAGCTGGCAAGGAGGATTCCAGCCCTTGTTCCTTGGTCTTGTCTCTGAAGAAAAGGCCCCAGCAGTGCCACGGCAGCAGTGGGACTGAAGCTCTGGCTCTCGCTTGGCAGCCGCTCCCTCGCAGAATCCCCAGCTCCCTGCAGAGTGTGCAGTGTTACAAAACACACCTCCTGCCTGCTGAGTGCCTCTGCCTCCTGCAAATATCCCTGAGGTTGCTTACGTAAACCAGGGCTGGTTCACTGAGGCAGAAGAACATTTCCAAGGAATATGAGCAGTAGCATTGCTGCTGCCCGAGGTAAACTTGAATCCCGGCGTTTGGGGCAGCAGGAATAAGGAGGGGCAGATTAGGACGGATGAGTCTTAATGGTGACCCCCTGCCAGAGCCCTGAGCTGCCCCATCCTCCCTCTCCCAGCTCCTCTGCCCCCCCAAGCTCCCCAACAGTCCCGCTCCCAGCTTCCCTCGCTGACTTTGGCAATTCCGGCTCTCCTGGCTCCCAGCCTCTGCCAGAGATGGGACTGGAGCTGCCACAGCTGGACCAGGCTGCCTGTGAAAAGCATCTCCACAGGGATGCTGTGCCCCAGCAGCAAGGGAGATGAGGCTTTTCCATGTCCATCTCCATCCTGGGAGAACTGCAGCCAGCAGTGATCCTCCAGCAGAGGAGCTGTACCCAGGGTGTGAGAGGGACTCAGAGAGGGCTGCCCACAGCCTGGCTGCTGGGTGCTGTTAGCCTCACTTTTATTTTTGCTTTCCTCTTCAAAAAAAAACCTCTTCAGGAGAAAAATGTACATTTCTTCTCATGGGCACCCCTCCTGCATTCCAGCATCTTTCCCTTGAGACAATCCCAGATGTGCTTCTCCTGTGGCCAGAGCCACGTCAAGCCTGGGGGCAAGAGGAGAGGTGACTCCCTGTGTTGCTCATCCTTCTCCAGGTCATTTGTGCAGAGCATCTGCCTCCTGCTGAGGACTGAAGGCAAATACAGCACTGAAGGAGATTTTGAGGGAGGCAGATGGTTCAGACATGATTACCCTCAAATCTTTCTTATTTTTGGCCACCACAGAGGTATCTGGGCATAGCCAGGTAGGTCAGGATTCCCAAAAGCTGCCACTGACTGAGAGGGTGGCACTGGCACAGCTGCCCAGGGCAGTAGTGGAGTCACCACCCCTGCAAGTGTTCCAAAAGTGTGTGGATGTGGCACTTGGGAACATGGGTTAGGGGTAGTCTGGGCAGTGCTGGGGTAAGGGTTGGACTTGACTGTCTTGGAGGTCCTTTGCAGCCTTAATGCTTCTGTGTTTCTGTGCACAAAGGAGTTTGTAGCCTGTTGGACTGGCCAGCTGGGCAGTGAGTGGTCAGAACGTTCCTCCAGGAGTGGAACACACCTGCTGGTGGGACAGGCTGAGTGCTGGGCCCTCCACTGGTGGCACTGGAGTGACCCCCTGTATGGGGTTGGGGTGTGCCACTGGGCACAGGGACCTCCCTGGCCACCTGATGGACACAGCCCTTGGAAGGGCATCCCCTGGTGCAGCTGGTGTTTGCCAGCATGCTGCAAACCAGGGATTTCAAGGTAGGATAATGCCATCATCCCAGATCTTGGGATGCTGCTTTTAGCACTGAAAAATGTTTAATGGCAGGCTGGCAAATTCCCTCTCACTATTTTTGGGTCTGGGACGTATCCAAGCAATTCCTTTCTTTTAGAAACCTGTGGGGATTTGTGTGCAAAAGGTGGGATCGTTAGTGTTGGGAAAAGACTTGCCTGGAGCAAAGGGCACCTTGGCAGCACCACAGCCGTGTCTGGGCTCCCTGGGGGGCTTTAGGACTGGGGCTGTGGAATGGGAGAAATACGGAAAGGATGGGGATGGGGATGGGATGCACTGTCCTGCACCAGGACAGGCAGATAGTGATAGGAAGGAAGGGATTTAAAGTTAAAAAATGAGAGATTTAGATCAGATGTTAGGAAGAAATCCCTCCCTGTGAGGGAGGTGAGGCCCTGGCACAGGGTGTCCAGAGAAGCTGTGGCTGCCCCTGGATCCCTGGCAGTGTCCAAGGCCAGGTTGGATGGGGCATGGTGCAGCCTGGGCCAGTAGGTGTCCCTGCCCATGGCAGGGGGTGGACTGGATGGTCTGTAACGTCCTTCCAACCCAAGCCATTCCATGATTCCTCTGCTGGGTGCAGAATGCCAGGCTGTGTCTGGGCTCCTGGGCAGAGTCCGTCCCTGGTGGGTTGGTGGCCTCAGGTGGTATCTTCAATGTGGAGCTCCCACTCCGCTGGTCAGCTGGAACACAAAGCTGTGCTGACAAACCCTGGTGACAAAATGCTTTTGGCTCTCACATCTCCCAGCACCTCCAAGTCTGACAGTGACGTGGCGGAGCCTGGGCTGCTCTGACCTGCAGCTGCTGCTGCTGCAGGGCTGGCTCAGACATCAGCTTGTGGCTGTGTCATTTCCATTTGCTTTGATTTCCTCCTGCTGCTGGTGCCTCCCTCCCCAGTCCCTCTGATAAGAAATGAACGACTGATCCACGCGCAGCGTTTCCGAGGAGAGCGCTCTCCTGGCCTCTACTGCAGGTGGGAGTAACAGGATCGATTGAATGTTGTGCCTGACGCTGGATCCGGGTCTGGCTTGGACCTGAGCGGGGGTTCAGCCCAAAGGGCACGTTCTGCTGTGAGCCCGTCCTGACCCAGCTCCTGTGTGGCCTCGGCCTGACCCTCCAGGGCTGTGGGAGCTGCATCTCGAGGTGACCGAGCCAGGGGGGCTCGCACAAAGGCTCCTGCTGCCTGTGCACGGGCTGTCCCACTCCGGTGCTTCGACCACCTGAGAGCAAAACCTCCCGCCCAAGGGTGTCCTTTGTGTGCCTGCTCTGCTGGTACCCGTCTGTCCAAGCGCAGTCCAGGGCCTTGGCATGACAGGGAGTCATCCTGGTACTTGAGTCAAGGACCTCCCTCCTCCACAGGGAGCTCTGCAGGTTAATTACCTCTAAGGAAACATTAATTTGACTGTTTCCAGCTTTCCTGACTGCTGTCTCCATGCAGGCCTTGGGAGCACAGGACTTGTTTCTCCAGTGAGGACCCTGAGATTTTCCATGTAACCTGATTTCCTCCTCCTGTTTCCCCACCTCCTTTCTTGCCCTGCTCATTATTCTCAGAACAAAATGACTTTTTCCTTTTCTTTTCTCTCTCAGAGAGAGAGAAAAGTTCACCCCGGTGGGCCACTGCACAGCCCTGGGCTTGGGTGGAGCTGAGTGCAGGGCTCAGGTTCTCCTCGGGGCTCTCCATCCCCTTGCCCAGACAGGAACCTGCCAGAGTTCAAAGAGCATTGGGAGAATGCTCTCAGGCACGTGGTGGCATCGTTGGGGTGTCCTGGAGCTGGATTTGATGTGGGTCCCTTCCAGCTCGGGATATTCTGTGAACCTGGCCTCTGCAGACCCCCCAGGGAGCCTTCAGCATCCAGCCATGGGGAAGCTCTGCTCTCAGGAGACCTTGCACGGTCTCCCTCCCTGCGGAGCATCCAGCTGTGATTCAGACAAGGTGGGAGAAGCGTGTTTTTGCCCAAGTGGGCACAGCACTCGAGGGTTGGTGGCCTCGGTGGGAGAGCGACTCCTGCGTTCCCCCACCTGCCGGAGACCACGATTTTGACCCATAGGACTCCTCTGGGGTACCGGGAAGCTTCAATTCACCGGGATGCACAGGGTGCTTGGAGTGCCTGAGCAGGGAGGTACTTGAGGAGCAGCCAATTAGCTCACTATAATGAGCCTTAAATACTTTCCTTGTCATCCCCCTCTTCTAGCTGCTGCCTTCTTTGTGCTCAGCCCTGCATCCAGGTTTCCATAGGCATTCACTCCTCTCTTTGCTTCTATGATTACTTATAATTCCTGTTTAAATTCTTCTCATTTTCACAGTGTAATTAGGCAGATGAGCAGCTTTTGTTCTGCAGTCAAAAAGCAATTAGCTGTGCTTTTTGCTTGGTGGTTGTTTTTTAATTAGGACTTTGTTGATGGCTTTTGTCCTCAACACAAAATAAGGGTTGAGGGGTTTATGGGCTGCAGCTGCTGCCCAGGGCGAGAGGCACTCTCTGCCTGCCTGGGGAGGTGGCCCAGAGCCGTCCTTGCCATTCACGCCCAGCAGCCACAGCCGTGTCCCGGCCAGTGTGGTCCCGTCCCAAGGTGGCTGTGCAGGAACGGTGCTGGGGTGAGGCAGCTCCGAGAATCACGGAATATCCTGAGCTGGAAGGGACCCACAGGGATCATCAACTCCAGTACCTGGCCCTGCACAGACACCCCAACAACCCCACCCTGTGCATCCCTGAGATAGGTGTCCACTCGTTGCTGCAGGCAGTCACTGCTTGTTGTGATGTCCCACAGAGAGGTGCTCCTGGGGGTCTGTTGTGCACTTCTTTTTCTCTCCCAGAATCTTTTAGGTTGGAAAAGCCCTCTAAGATCGTCGAGTCCAACCATTAACCCAGCACTGCCAAGCCCACCACCAACCCATGTCCCCAAGTGCCACATACAGATATTTCTTTAGACATTTCCAGGCATGGTGACTCCACAGTCTGTTCCAGTGCCTGATCACCCTTTCAATAAAGACATTTTCCCATTTCCCCCTCCCTCTGGCAGAACTTGAGGCCACTTCCTCTCCTCCTGTCCCTTGTTCCCTGGGAGCAGAGACCAACCCTCACCTGGCTGCACCCTCCTGTCACAGGGAGTTGGAGAGAACAAGAAGGTGCCCCCTGAGCCTCCTTTTCTCCAGGCTCAGCCACCCCCAGCTCCCTCAGCTGCTCCTTGTCACACCTGTGCTCCAGGAGATCACCCTGTTTGTGTGAGCCCTTCCAGCTGGTCAAGGTTTAAGTAACTCAGCAGCTTTCCTTAAAAAACTGGAGCACTCCCCAATCCTGTCTCTGTCCCTGCAGAGTGGACAGTCCCTTCTCCTCAGCTCAGGGGCTGCTGAACGAGTGTGAGACAAGGACACTGCATCTCACCTCACCGTGGCTTTTGAGACTGCATGTAAATCACAGCAAATATCCCTATGGGCACAGCCCTCATCAGAAATAGATGTATTTTTAATACACGATACCCACTGATTGATGAGGTTAACCCCAATTTCCTCATTGCACCCTTCACCTCCCCTTAAACTCTGCCTTCCTAATGGCTCTGAGACACGGGCCTGTGTTCCATCCTTCGCTGCATGGCCAGGCAGCCCCGTGACCCCAGTGCTCAGACAGACCCCAAGGGGGCCCTTGCAACAGCTGGGGATCCCTGGGAATGGCCATGGCATCCCAGCCTGGCCCTCCAGCCCCTTTCTCCAGCTTTTTGGGGCTTTGTTGCCCTGCACGGGGTGCACAGGAGAGGAGCTCTGTGGCTCCTGCAGTCCCACAGGGAGCTGAGAGGAGCGGATGGAGAAGAGCTGATGGAAAGGACAGTGATGGCATCGGGCACAGGGGGCTCGCACAGCAGGACACCGGGGCCGGGGGCTCGTGGCCACTGGCAGCCCTGTGCTGTGGCAAGGGAAGCTGTGGCCCCCTGGGCGGCTGTGCCAGGGGGATGCTGTGATGGGGAGCAGCAACCTCAGCTCATTCCACATCCCAGAGCCGGGTCCTGGGCTGCTCCCAGCACCTGGGAAGAGAACACCTTCCCCTCGTGGAGGGCAGAGGGCTGTGCCACCCATGCAGAGATGAGCAGGAGTGGGTGACATCCAGGAGGAAGAGGGCCACAGGCTCAGGGATATCCAGGAGGAAGGTGGCCACAGGCTGGGTGACATCCATGGGGAAGGTGGCCACGTGCTGTCCTGGCTGATGGCCAGTTCCCAGGGCCCCAGGCCCCAGGCTGTGTCCCCCCTCTCCCCGCAGCAGGGCGGGGCCAGGGCTGCCTCGGGGGCCCAGCAGCAGTGGCGGGTGTTTGTGGTGTGAGTGTGGGCAGCCATAAAGGGTTTTGTAGCTGTATCTCAAAGTGTTTGGGGGAAAAACAGAGCAGGTGCCCAGCACTGCATGGAGCTGGCAGTGGGTGCCGGGGGGATCTCCCCACCCCTGGCACGCACACCCTGCCCACTGCTGCTCTCATTTCACCAGCACAGCCGATGCTGAGAGCCAGTTCTGGTTTTTCCCAAGGCAGCCGGATGATAGGAGCTGTTTCAGCTGCCAACATCAGCACGACCCTGCTGCTAAATCTCCTCTCCCTGGGGGCTGCTGGCAGCAGCTGAATGTTCCCCTCCAGGAGCACTGTCAGCGCTGTCAGGGGGGACACAAAACCCGAGGTGTCACGTCAACATTGATTTGTTTCCTCCTGTTGAATTCTAAGCAAGGTGGTTTGGGGGCTGATTCTGCGGGAAGACGCAAGTTAATGCCGAGTTTAAATCCTGTTGGGGGAGCCGGGCAGGAGGCAGGGTGGGCAGGACACGCAGGCACAGCACTCCCGGTGTCACCTGATGAGGTGTGACAGTCGCCATCAGCGCCGGGCTCCGGGGTCTCGGCCAGTGGAGGGAGAGAGGTGACAGCCAGGGATGCTTCCATGCCAAAGCATCCTGCCCTCTGGCTCTTCCATTTCTTGCTGGTTTTGCCATGTTTCAGGTGTCTCAGAGAATGGCCGTGACCATCAGTGAATGTTCGATTCAGAGCTGTGAGCAGCAGGTACTTCCCGATGGAGATTATTTGCATGGAATAACACAAAGCTCCATCTGCAGAGCGGCTCTCCTGGAGAATAATGACATCTTGGGCTGTGCGGGAGCCAGGACAAAGCCCACTCCCGGCTTGTAATCCCCTGGAAGCCACTCAATAGCACTTGAGCAGGGTGTAAGGGGGCAGGGCTGTGTGCCAGCCCTCTCCCTGCAGCCCAGGCACCATCCCAGATGCATTATTTAACAAAACGTGTAAGTCCGGCTCTTTGCACTGGCTGAAAGGAAAATCACAGCCATTCGAAGCAGCTCCTTTGGAACCTAAAATTATCTTCACATCTTATTTCTTCTCCAGTGGTGCTAGCATTACATTTTCTCGAAGTCTGAGTCAGACGTCAGGAGAAAGAGTGAAAATCTAATTGGCTCAAATATAGAATCATGGAATCATTCAGTTTGGAAAGACCTCTAAGACAATCATTAACCTGGCACTGCTGTGTTCACCACTAAACCATGTCCCCAGGTCCCCATCCACATGCCGTTTGACCACTTCCAGGGTTTGGTGAACACCTCCAGGAATGGTAAAACATTTTGTAATACCCAGGGATATGATACAATTTTAAAAAGGATCACGGTGTCAGGCTGGTTTTCTCCTTCCTGCTGTCTCTAAGCCTTTAAGACACTCTGGAGCTGAGGTTTGGGGTGTGGAGCTATAGGATTTTGCTGTTCCTTTACATTTTAACAGGCCAGTGCTCACCTGCTGGGGTGCCCATGGTCATCCTGTGCCCAGTGGAGCCCTGCTGCGATGTCCAGCTGGGGCTGTGTGCAGGAACCCCTTGTTCCCTGTTTCCTGACACATTCCCTAAAAGAGCCACGAGCCCTCAGCATTTTACTGGAAAATAAAGAGAAGCAAACCTGCCCGTTCCTTGGTGCTGGTGAAAGCAGGGGGGGACTCTCCCCTCCTGGGGCATTTCCCAGTGTCCCCTCCCTCCCCAGGCTGCTGGAGCAGTGGGTGCCACTGGTGCTGGCTGTGCTGGGGATGGGGACATGGCTCCTTCCCCTGAGCCAGGGCCACGCTGGCCTCCCTGCCCTCGGTGTACCAGGGCAGCTGGCTCCTCACACCCAGCATCTTCTCATGGAAACCTCTGCCCATCCTGCTGCTCCCCTCGTATGGAGCCCCCCAAACCTCTGCCCCTCCTCCCCTGGCAGATGTGGTGGGGCTCACTTGGAGCTCACAAAAGCCCAAACTTGCTTCTTTATTGGCGTGAGGACATGGGAGAAATTCCAGTGCCATTGTCTTTGCCAGAGCTGCTTTGCTGACCGTGAGCTGTGGCAGCTGATGTGACTGTCACTACTGTCACCACTGCCACCACTGCCACTGCTGCTGTCACTGCTGCTGCTGCAGCTGTCACTGCTGCCACTCCTGCTGCTGCCAAGCAACCTCAGGCTCTGCTGTCCCTCTGCCTCAAGCCATCCTCCCATGGTGACCGGGGACAGGGCTGGAGGGAACGGCTGGAGCTGTGCCAGGGCAGGGTCACACTGGGTATCAGGGAAAGGTTCTTCCCCCAGAGGGTGCTGGGCACTGCCCAGGCTCCCCAGGGAATGGGCACGGCCCCGAGGCTGCCAGAGCTCCAGGAGCATTTGGACAGCGCTGCCAGGGATGCCCAGGGTGGGGTTGTTGGGGTGTCTGTGCAGGGCCGGGGCTGGACTGGACGATCCCTGTGGGTCCCTCCCAGCTCAGGATATTCCATGCTCTGTGATCTCCTCTCACCACTCCCTCCATGAGCTGGAGACCCTTTCCTCTGGTGTTTCTCATATTGCAGTGAGACCGAAAGGCCCCTCCCATGCTGTGCAGAGAGAAATGGTTGGTTTGGGAAGAATCGTATGAAGAATGAAGGAATGGCACAGTTGCAGGGAGCACAGAGCAGCTCCCCCTCACTCAGGGCACAGGAGCCACCTCGGGCTGCAGTAGCCCAGCTCACACAGGGGGAGTGAATACCTTCCTCCAGGACATTTCTCTGGAAGCTGTTTCACTGAAATTATACTTAATAAATTGTCCATGTCAGTGACTTCTGCTTTTGAGAAAAGTTCTTAAAAAATCCTTCCTTTCAAGCACATTTTTATTCCAAGAGCATATTTTTCTATTGTGAATTATATAATGGTGTAACATTTTAAAGTATCAGAAGAAAATGTACCAACTTTTTTAGGATACTTCCAAAATGATTCTTTGGGATGAAAATACGAATGTGCCTTTTTTTTCCCCCTGTACCCATATGCCTTTGGAAGAATTTCAAAATGTCAGAATTTTCTGGAAAATGGTGGTCCTGCTTCCCTCTCTCCTGGGGCTCTGAGTGGGAAATATCTGGGCTTTTCCTTGTGGTTTCCAGGTGTTGCAGGGGCTGCCTGTGGCCCTGTGCACAGGTTGGATTCTGTCATGTTTATCCTGCCTGGGACAATCCTCTCCCTTTGGGTGATTCCACAAAGCTCTTGGCAGGTTCTCTGCAGCTCCCAGGCCTCGTGGCAGGTGTCCATCCCTGTCCTCTCCCGTGTCCATGGTGTCCAAAGGCGGCAGGAGTGGGGACAGCAGTGGTGAGGGCTGGAGGAGCAGCCCTGGGTGCCGGGAGAGGTCTCTGCCTGTCGGGGAGAGAATCCAAGCCCTGCCCATCAGTCACTGCTGCCTCCCCTGTGCTGAACAACGAACCAGTACGGCTCTGGTGTTCCAGCCCTTCCCGCGCCCGTCCGGTTCCCCTCAGCCCCTCTGCATCTCTGCTGAGGGGTGAGATTCTCACATCTAAGGGAGCCCGGCTTCCCTCCAGCTCCCGGTGCTGCCTGGAAAGAGGTGAGTGCCTCCTGCTCCCCCTCCCGCTCCAGACATGGTAATTAAAGCCTTCATTAGCAGCTTCCATCCTCAGGAACAAAGAGCCTTTCTCCTTTGGTGGAGACAGAGGAACTTGGACACAAGGACCGTGTTTTGGTGTCGCAATCCCGGCTC